>JAVIAB010000091.1:49101588-49451588 GCA_032433765.1 Megaustenia siamemsis | reverse complement strand
CATGTACAAGTAGTTGAGGTGCCGATCTTGATATTTGTATACATATGACTATGGAGTCGATTGTGTCCTGTTCTGAGGCGTATAATGATAACTTGTTCATATCTATTAATATTATGAAGGCATCCTGAATTGGGGCTTGTTGTTCTCTGATTGATTTGATTATCTGTTTCTTATGATGGTATGTAACCGGTGTATCTAGTGTGCCTGTTGAACCTTCCTTTGCCAACTGATCTGCTTTCTCATTTCCTGGTATTCCACAGTGAGACGGGATCCACTGCAGGGCAACCCTGTGGTGCTTGCAGAGTTCAGTTAATAAGGTCTGCAGATGTGGTAATTTTCTGGATTGTAGTGCCTGGAGTACTGATCTTGCATCTGTCAAAATCACTACAGGCTGTGGGCTAAGATTACTGTTCAGCAGTTTTCTATTGCCAACTTTATTGCTTGTATTTCTGCATCATAATTGTGACAATATTTCCCTGTTGCTATTTTATTCATATCCCTAGTGTTATTTAGGTACTCTATATATGCACCTGCTCCCCCATTCTTTACTGCATTCTGTGCTGATCCATCTGTGTACACACAAATCCATAGGTCTTGTGGGTATTCTTCATCCAGGAAACTGAGAGTTATTGTTTTTCGCTGTAGACTATTTTGTTCTTCTTTGTCAACTATTTCTTTCACTTCTGTCCGTATTTGAACTGATTATCCTGATTCCTCTGTCCAGGGAGTCTGTTCTGGTATGGGCAGTAGGGGGTTAACAACTCCTGGCATGTCTGATGTTTGTCTACTAATACGCTTGGCTTAGTGGATAAAACTGCTTCTCTTAAGTTGTCCCAATGCAAGATTTGGAATCGGCCTCCATTGGATGTCTCGGCATGCATACCAATTTTTCTGCCTGTATCAGCACCTTTGTGTCTCTCCGTTCTCTCAGTGCTGGTATCCTCCACAATTTCTCCATCTCCAATATTGTGTTTAAGAAAGAATGAAAGAATTTTTTAAAAATTTAGAAAGATAGAAAGAAAGAAAGAAATATAAAAAGAAGTCGAAACATAAAGAAAGAACTAAAGAAGACAGATAAAAAGGAATAAAGAAATTACAGAATAAAAAAAAGAACGAAAGAAAACACAAAAAAGAAAGGAGAGGAAAAGAAAGAAAGAAAAAATAAAAAGAAGAAGAAAAAATAAATAAATAAATAAAAAAAAAAGGAAAGAAAACAGAACATGTGCAAGTGCAAACGAAGACCCAGAGCATCAAACGTCAGCATACAGGTGTTGCTCCAGGCGAGTATTTATTTGGAACACGTAAAACAAGACTGGTTGTTCTAAATATCGCTGCCTCAAACCTTGAGTGTTTTAATCAGAAAAGGATTGTGACCAACACGTCTGTCGGTAAATAACGAGGCTATAAGCGAGGGCTTATTCGTTTAACGAGAGCTTTATTTAGAAAACGAAAATTGGAAAAGTTATTGGAGAGGGCTGCATATACACACACAATCGTATAACTCTACATGCCGTGTTATTGTAACAGAAAAATACTTCTGTTACCTGGCTATTTGAAAGAACTGAAAACAAGGAATATTTGTAAGATAATACCACCGAAATAAAGTATACCAAAAAAAACATTACAACCGAAGGCCTGAGTGATTAAATTAAAATACAAGAAATAACAAGACAGTGACAACCCCCGGATTGGGAAATCTAAAGAAACAACGGTTTAAAAGGTGTGATTTGTAGAAAACGGAGAAAAAAAACTATCTTTACATTTTTCAATTACTGGGGTTTGCCAGGTGGACTTACAGAACTGGAGCATAAAGGCCGTTCGTCAAGTGCAGTCGCTGCGAGGTGTTCTGGTCTGAGACTTTATTCCCCCGCCTCTCTGGATAGGAAAACTTTTTTCTCTACCGGGATTGGAACTCGAGGTCTCCTGGTTTGGAGCGCGACAAGTTATCAGGAGAGTTAAGTGGAGAGCCATGGGGCACTTGTGAACCAGTTTATTGTTTGACACAGTGGGACACGCTGTTGTGGAGAGGTGAGCTCTTGTCGACAGATGTTCAATGCGGATAATACGACGACTAACAAGGGATAGCGAGACAGAAACAGCTAAATACAATCTATCAACAAAGGAAACGAAAACATAGAGAGGAAGTTGTCCTAGAGAGATGGATAGGCGGAGACATAGAAGAATAACAGATACCCTGACATATATACATAAACATCAAGTCTAACAAATACCCTGACATACGAACATAAACATCAAGTGTAACAAATACCCCGACAAACGAACATAAACATCAAATGTAAAAAATACCCTGACATACGAACATAAAAATCAAGTGTAACAAAAACCCTGACATACGAACAGAAACATCAAGTGTAACAAATACCCTGACATACGAACAAACATCAAGTTTAACAAATACGCTGACATACTAACATAAACATCAAGTGTAACAAATACTCTGACACACGAACATAAAGTGTAACAAATACCTTGACACACGAACATAAACATCAAGTATAACAAATACCCTAACACATGAACATCAACATCAAGTGTAACAAATACCCGGACATACGAACATAAACATCAAGTGTAACAAATACTCTGACACACGAACATAAAGTGTAACACTTACCCTGACATACGAACATAAACATCAAGTGTAACAAATACGCGGACATACGAACAAAAGCATCAAGTTGAACAAATACGCTGACATACTAACATAAACATCAAGTGTAAAAAATACTCTGACACACGAACATAAACATCAGTGTAACAAATACCCTGACATACGAACATAAACATCATGTGTAACCAAATACTCTGACACACGAACATAAACATCAAGTGTAACAAATACCCGGACATACGAACATAAACATCATGTGTAACAAATACTCTGACACGCGAACATAAACATCAAGTGTAACAAATACCCTGACATACGAACATAAACATCATGTGTAACAAATACTCTGACCACGAACATAACATCAAGTGTAACCAATACCCTGACATACGAACATAACATCAAGTGTAACAAATACTCTGACAAACACGAACATCATCAAGTGTAACAAATACTCTGACACACGAACATAAACATCAAGTGTAACAAATACTCTGACACATGAACATAAACATCAAGTGTAACAAATACTCTGACACATGAACATAAACATCAAGTATACCAAATACACGTGACATACGAACATACATATCAAGTGTAACAAATACTCTGGCCCATGAAAATAAACATCAAGTGTAACAGATACCCGGACATACGAACATAAACATCAAGTGTAACAAATACCCCGACACATGAACATAAACATCAAGTCACACATTTACCCTGATCACAAACATAAACATCAAGTCTAACAAATACCCTGACCCACGAACATAAACATCAAGTCTAACAAATACCCTGACCACGAACATAAACATCAAGTCTAACAAATACCCTGACATAAGTACATAAACAACATTCCGGTGGCAAAGGTACGTGTGAGCACCAGGGCTAAAAGCTGAAAAAGGACTCATAGTTGACTTCTTGTGCCAGATAAGTGAATCAGAACTGTTCAGATCTTACTCCACCTATTGGGTGTCCGGTTAGCGCAATCGATAGGCGGTTGGCTTACTACGGCAACAGCGGGGTTCGTACCCTGGCGATGACACCTGGGTTTTACTAATTCCCTAAAAATTAGTACCTCTGAAGTCGGAGTAAATCTGCCTGCATGGCGAGGGGCATCCTGTAATGGGATAAAACAGACTTTACACGCAAATTCAGTCCGCTGACGAAAGCGAACGAACGAACTCCACCTATTCGCGGTGCCCCCAGAAACAGCCAGTCTAATCTGGCCAACTGAGTAGGTATCGAAAGGAAAGGCAACCCGGTTCTCAATAATGTCTTGCTGAAGTCGGATGTCTTAGATCAAAAGGCACAATATTACAGCTCTGCTGTAACCCAAAAGACAACGTAAGACATTTAACGTACTTTTAAGGACTGATAACGTAAGGATATTCATTTCTTAAATAAGCCTTGGACGAATGAAATAAAGAAACAAAAACAGGTGTAGCAACACACGTGATCTTTAAGCATTTTGAACAATTAACCTGACAAAGAAACAATCAAAACATGGGAAAGGAACTTGTTCTTCCTAGAATAAGTACAAGACACAGACTTAAGTACAAGAACACAGACTTAAGTACAAGAACACAGACTTAAGTACAAGAACACAGACTTAAGTACAAGAACACCGACTTAAGTACAAGAACATAGACTTAAGTACAAGAACACAGACTTAAGTACAAGAACACCGACTTAAGTACAAGAACATAGACTTAAGTACAAGAACACAGACTTAAGTACAAGAACACAGACTTAAGTACAAGAACACAGACTTAAGTACAAGAACACAGACTTAAGTACAAGAACACAGACTTAAGTACAAGAACACCGACTTAAGTACAAGAACATAGACTTAAGTACAAGAACACAGACTTAAGTACAAGAACACCGACTTAAGTACAAGAACATAGACTTAAGTACAAGAACAAGACTTAAGTACAAGAACCAGACTTAAGTACAAGAACACAGACTTAAGTACAAGAACACCGACTTAAGTACAAGAACATAGACTTAAGTACAAGAACACAGACTTAAGTACAAGAACACCGACTTAAGTACAAGAACACAGACTTAAGTACAAGAACACAGACTTAAGTACAAGAACACAGACTTAAGTACAAGAACACAGACTTAAGTACAAGAACACCGACTTAAGTACAAGAACACAGACTAAGTACAAGAACACAGACTTAAGTACAAGAACATAGACTTAAGTACAAGAACACAGACTTAAGTGCAAGAACACAGACTTAACTGCACAGGCACATATTACACCAAGACGACGGATGTCCTGAATATCGCAGAAGGAAAATAACACCAACATAAGGATGGACGGCAGACAATTAAAACAAGTGGGGCAATTTAAATATCTAGGAAGTCTAGTGACAAGTGATAATTCACAAGCAGCAGAAATAGACTCAAGATGCAAGGAATCTTGTGAAATAGCTAGTCAACTATTACTGATTCTTTCCAAGAAAGAAACATCACTAGAGTCGAAACATACACTGTACAACATAATCTTTATTCCAACTTTGTGCTACAACATAATCTTTATTCCAACTTTGTGCTACAAACATAATCTTTGTTCCAACTTTGTGCTACAACATAATCTTTATTCCAACTTTGTGCTACCAATCACAGACCTGGACGATATACTCAAAAAGAAGAAGAGGAGGTAGAAGAAGAGGAGGTAGAAGAAGAGGAGGTAGATGAAGAGGAGGTAGATGAAGAGGGTTGAAGAAGAGGAGGTAGAGAAGAGGACGTAGAAGAAGAGGATGTAGAAGAAGTGGAGGTAGAAGAAGAGGAGGTAGAAGAAGAGGAGGTAGAAGAAGTGGAGGTAGAAGAAGAGGAGTAGAAGAGGAGGAAGTTTAAGAAGAGGGAGTAGAAGAAGAAAACGAAGAAGAGGAAGTAGAAGAAAAGGAAATAGAAGAAGAGGAGGTAGAAGAAGAGGAAGTTGAAGAAGAGGAAATAGAAGAAGAGGAGGTAGAAGAAGATGCAGAAGAAGAGGAAGTAGAAGAAGAGGAAGTAGAAGAAGAGGAAGTAGAAGAGAAAAGAAGGAGAGGAAGTAGAAGAAAAGCAAATAGAAGAAGAAAAAGAAGAAGAGGGAGTAGAAGAAGATGAAGTAGAAGAAGAGGAAGTAGAAGAAGATGAAGTAGAAGAAGAGGAAATAGAAGAAGAGGAAGTAGAAGAAGAGGAAATAGAAGAAGAGGAAGTAGAAGAAGAGAAGTAGAAGAAGAGGAAATAGAAGAAGAGGAAGTAGAAAGAGGAAATAGGAGAAGAGGAAATAGAAGAAGAGGAGGTAGAAGAAGAGGAAGTAGAAGAAGAGGAAATAGGAGAAGAGGAAGTAGAAGAAGAGGAAATAGAAGAAGAGGAGGTAGAAGAAGAGGAAGTAGAAGTAGAAGAAGAGGAAATAGAAGAAGAGGAAGTAGAAGAAGAGGAAATAGAAGAAGAGGAAGTAGAAGAAGAGGAAATAGAAGAAGAGGAAGTAGAAGAAGAGGAAGTAGAAGAAGAGGAAATAGAAGAAGAGGAAGTAGAAGAAGAGGAAATAGAAGAAGAGGAAGTAGAAGAAGAGGAATAGGAGAAGAGGAAGTAGAAGAAGAGGAAATAGAAGAAGAGGAGGTAGAAGAAGAGGAAGTAGAAGTAGAAGAAGAGGAAGTAGAAGAAGAGGAATTAGAAGAAGAGGTGGTAGAAGAAAAGCAAATAGAAGAAGAAAAAGAGAAGAGGAAGTAGAAGAAGATGAAGTAGAAGAAGAGGAAGTAGAAGAAGAGGAAATAGAAGAAGAGGAGGTAGAAGAAGATGAATTGAAGAAGAGGAAGTAGAAGAAGAGGAGGTAGAAGAAGAGGAAGTAGAAGTAGAGGAAGTAGAAGAAGATGAAAGAGAAGAAGAGGAAGAGAAGAAGAGGAAGTAGAAGAAGAGGAAGTAGAAGAAGAGGAAATAGAAGAAGAGGAAGTAGAAGAAGAGGAGGTAGAAGAAGATGAAGTAGAAGAAGAGGAGGTAGAAGAAGATGAAGTAGAAGAAGAGGAAGTAGACGAAGAGGAAATAGAAGAACAGGACGCAGAAGAAGAGGAAGTAGAAGTAGAGGAAGTAGAAGAAGAAAAGAAGAAACAATAGAAGAGTAAGATGGAGTAAGAAGAAGAAGAAGAAGATGAAGAAAGAGCATCATGGCGCTCCGTGTGTGACGTGCACAAAACCTGTTGGCAATGCTTATATTTGTATAACTATCCGTGTTTTATAAAGGTACTGTGGACAACACTACGCCAGGATGTATTTTCTTCCCAGAAAGAGTCTTCAGCACCAATTACAGTTAGATGAACTTGAAAATATATCGGCTGGGGGAATCAAACTCGATCTCTTGTACATGAGCAGACCAAGATCTTCAGAGTCAGAACATGCCACTGTGACCTCAGAGCACATCTACACTAGATAGAACCCAGTGACTTTACAACATGCGTGTGCGGAGCATCCAGACAAACTCTAATAAAGTATATCCTACAGGACTACACAAAACAGGAGCATCCAGACAAACTCTAATAAAGTATATCCTACAGAACTACACAACACAGGAGCATCCAGATAAACTCTAATAAGTATATCCTACAGAACTACACAAAACAGGAGCATCCAGACAAACTCTAATAAAGTATATCCTACAGGACTACACAACACAGGAGCATCCAGATAACTCTAAAGTATATCCCACAGGACTACACAACACAGGAGCATCCAGACAAACTCTAAAGTGTATCCTTCAGGACTACACAAAACAGGAGCATCCAGATAAACTCTAAAGTATATCCTACAGGACTACACAACACAGGAGCATCCAGACAAACTCTAAAGTATATCCTATAGGACTGCAGGACTATCAACACAGGAGCATCCAGACAAACTCTAAAGTATATCCTACAGGACTACACAACACAAGAGCATCCAGACAAACTCAAAAGTATATCCTACAGGACTACGGGACTCTTAACACAGGAGCATCCAGACAAACTCTAAAGTATATCCTACAGGACTACGTCACTCTCACCACAGGAGTATCCAGACAAACTCTAAAGTATATCTTACTGGACTACGGGACTCTCAACACCCTAAGAACAAAAATATTACCCAAGAATAACCCTACATGACACACTATGAAGAATCTATGAGGACCTCAAACGAACCGTTTGTTCGTGACCCAAGCTGGTCTAAAAGTTGGTGCTGTAGTTAATCGAAGGCCCTGGATCATTGCAAACGAATTAAAATCCATAATTGCGCAACCGCAATTGCCAGAGGAATCATCCGAATTAACATCTCATCTCATTGAAGTATCCAAAGAAAGGCAGATGCAGTCCCATCAGAGCAGCTACAGCACACGCCAAAAGACATAAGGATAGTCGCACCGAAAGTGAACGCAACCGAACTGTCCTTCGTCATACGATATCATCATTCATCGTAAGCAATCTCTAGAAGTCTAAATGCGCAGCTAAACATGATCGCCGAGGTAGAAGAAGCAGATCATATACTCAGTAGACTAGTTCACTAGGGGGACCTCTGTAGCCTAGATGGGAAAACCACCCGACTGGGGCTACCGACGTTCGGAACCACCCGACTGGGGCTACCGACGTTCGGAACCACCCGACTGGGGCTACCGACGTTCGGAACCACCCGACTGGGGCTACCGACGTTCGGAACCACCCGACTGGGGCTACCGACGTTCGGAACCACCCGACTGGGGCTACCGACGTTCGGAACCACCCGACTGGGGCTACCGACGTTCGGAACCACCCGATGGGGCTACCGACGTTCGGAACCACCCGACTGGGGCTACCGACGTTCGGAACCACCCGACTGGGGCTACCGACGTTCGGAACCACCCGACTGGGCTACCGACGTTCGGAACCACCCGACTGGGGCTACCGACGTTCGGACAAACCGCGTTCGACTCCCATTGGAAGCAGTGTGAATTGTACTCGTGGTTAGAAAAAAATACCCCCAACCCCTCACCCCCGTGGGGTCGACCCAGCAGAAATGGGTACCAAGGTATCATTCTGAGAAGGTGACGAATGTCACCTCGCATCGTGAGTTTCGATGCTTGAAGCGACAATGTCCAAAAGTCTCCGAACACTTCTAGATATTGGCCGAGCACATATGGGTGTAAAACTCGCGCGTTAATACGCCGATTCAGTCTCGTACTTTACCTCTACTAGCAACTGCTCCAACTATATTTCCAGTCACACCAGAACAAATCTTAAGATGCCTCACTGCCGCACGAATTAGCTACATTATACCAAGCATCGTTTGCGGGGTAGAGTTCTGCCCTACCAAAGTAGCAGTAAGACGTCTCCTTTCCTCCGCTAGTCTTCGGGACACCCTTGGGCAAGGTGGAGCTCCGTTTAGCCCCCCTGTCAGGGTTATGTGAAGCCATTGGAGCAGGTGGTGGATGGCGATGTGGGAGCAGCCGACAAGTAGTGCCGGTTATGGTCCCCACTCCGCGATGGCAGGCAGAGGATCTCATGTATAGAGACAATGGCTGCGATCTCCGACTAGTACAGTCACTGCCAAGAAGGAAGGAATGGCAAACTACCTTCTTATATTGAGGGAATAATAGAACAAATAAGTATGTGTTAGCACTCGGAAAATTAACAGACAAACAACATTCTGACAAACTGACAAACTGACAAACAGTCAGCCCTACTGGGAGATACTTGCATTAATAGGAAAGATGTTGTTTGTCTGTTAATTTTTCCGAGTGCTAACACATACTTATTTGTTCTATTATTCCCTATTATCGCCTCGGAAGTTCCCCATATAATAATATTTATGTATTATTATTTGTTACCTTCTTATATTGAGTAGTATAATTATGCCAAAACACAACTTAATATCTACTGATGCAGCGTAAAAATAAACAGGGCAAATCTGAAACAAGTGCAACGTTTGAAATACTTGGGCACAATAATAACATCAGATGGAAGATGCACCACATAAATGAAAAGCAGAATAGCTCAGGCCAAAATAGCATTTAAGAAATGAAAAAGATCTTATGCGGCAAATCTATGTCAATAGAAGTGAGAAAGAGAGTTCATCGGTGCTATATAGAACCAATTCTGACCTATGGAAGCGAATCACGGACAGTAGACAAACAAATGAAAAGACGATTAGAGGCCACAGAGATGGGATTTCTCAGAAGAATGTTGAAGGTTCCCTGGACAGCTAAAAAGACCAATGAGGAAATTCTCAAAGAGGCCAACACAAAAAGGGAGCTCCTAAAAAAAAAACATCAGAAAGAAGCAATCAATATTTTTCGGGCACATCATGAGAAGAGGAAAGTTGGAATACTTGGTTACAACTGGCAAAATAAAAGGAAAGAGAGATCGCGGACGACAAAAAGAGAAATACTAGATATCTCGGTGTCATGGCATGGAAAACAGTCAACAGAACTGATACAATGCACTGTAGATAGAAGATCGTGGAAGGACATGATCGCCTGCGCCAACCGGTATGGCACATGATGATGAAGATACGACGCACGTTATCTTCTACTTGTCTTCTGCTACAGACGTCACAAATAATAACGCAGCTAAAACTGTTTCAACTTTCAGCTAGAAATGTGCCATATTCAATACAGCTTTACGCACTGTAAAGCAAATATAAAGTTCTATAAAGCAGCTTTACTAAAAAGAATACAGTTCAAAATTATGAAGGTTTGGCCACAGACTCTGTGGAGCACGTAGCGATGTCTGCGAAAGCTCTGCTCTGACTGAAGCTAAGTAGATATTTATCTAAGACAGTGGTTCCCAAAGTGTGCGCCTCGGTTCCAGGGCGCCCCCAAACTTGGAAAGGGCGCCGCGCCGATGACATTGCTGTGTGCTTAATCAGTAGTTAGAAATACTAAACTGGCAACATCCATCATCAGGTCGCATGTCCTTTGCAGAACGTTGCATTCACCACGCCCTGTGTGAAGGAGTCTCTGGCTCTAGCCAGATCTTCCACAGAACGTTGCATTCACCACGCCCTGTGTGAAGAAATCTGTGTCTCTAGCCAGATCTTCCACAGAACATTGCATTCACCACGCCCTGTGTGAAGAAATCTGTGTCTCCAGCCAGATCTTCCACAGAACATTGCACTCATCACATCCCGTCAGAAAGAATCTCTGTCTCTAGCCAGATCTTCCACAAAATATTGCACTCATCACATCCCGTCAGAAAGAATCTCTGTCTCTAGCCAGATCTTCCACAAAATATTGCACTCATCACATCCCGTCAGAAAGAATCTCTGTCTCTAGCCAGATCTTCCACAAAATATTGCACTCATCACATCCCGTCAGAAAGAATCTCTGTCTCTAGCCAGATCTTCCACAAAATATTGCACTCATCACATCCCGTCAGAAAGAATCTCTGCCTCTAGCCAGATCTTCCACAAAATATTGCACTCATCACATCCCGTCAGAAAGAATCTCTGTCTCTAGCCAGATCTTCCACAGAACATTGCATTCACCACGCCCTGTGAGAAGAAATCTCTGCCTCTAGCCAGATCTTCCACAGAACATTGCACTCATCACATCCCATCAGAAAGAATCTCTGTCTCTAGCCAGATCTTCCACAGAATATTGCACTCATCACATCCCGTCAGAAAGAATATCTCCCTCTAGCCAGATCTTCCAAAAATATTGCACTCATCACATCCCGTCAGAAAGAATCTCTGTCTCTAGCCAGATCTTCCACAGAACATTGCACTCATCACTTCCCGTCATAAAGAATCTCTGCCTCTAGCCAGATCTTCCACAGAACATTGCACTCATCACATCCCGTCAGAAAGAATCTATGTCTCTAGCCAGATCTTCCACAGAACATTGCACTCATCACATCCCGTCAGAAAGAATCTCTGTCTCTAGCCAGATCTTCCACAGAATATTGCACTCATCACATCCCGTCAGAAAGAATCTCTGCCTCTAGCCAGATCTTCCACAGAACATTGCACTCATCACATCCCGTCAGAAAGAATCTCTGTCTCTAGCCAGATCTTCCACAGAACATTGCACTCATCACATCCCGTCAGAAAGAATCTCTGTCTCTAGCCAGATCTTCCACAGAACATTGCACTCATCACTTCCCGTCATAAAGAATCTCTGCCTCTAGCCAGATCTTCCACAGAACATTGCACTCATCACATCCCGTCAGAAAGAATCTATATCTCTAGCCAGATCTTCCACAGAACATTGCACTCATCACATCCGTCAGAAAGAATCTCTGTCTCTAGCCAGATCTTCCACAGAACATTGCACTCATCACATCCCGTCAGAAAGAATCTCTGTCTCTAGCCAGATCTTCCACAGAACATTGCACTCATCACATCCCGTCAGAAAGAATCTCTGTCTCTAGCCAGATCTTCCACAGAACATTGCACTCATCACTTCCCGTCATAAAGAATCTCTGCCTCTAGCCAGATCTTCCACAGAACATTGCACTCATCACATCCCGTCAGAAAGAATCTATATCTCTAGCCAGATCTTCACAGAACATTGCACTCATCACATCCCGTCAGAAAGAATCTCTGTCTCTAGCCAGATCTTCCACAGAACATTGCACTCATCACATCCCGTCAGAAAGAATCTCTGTCTCTAGCCAGATCTTCCACAGAACATTGCACTCATCACATCCCGTCAGAAAGAATCTCTCCCTCTATCCATACTTCCCACGATCGAACGTTGCATTCACCACATTATGTAAACAAGTAAAGAGCCCCGTCACGCCAAGTGGCGTAAATGGTATATGGTGTTAATGACCATAATTTTAAAAATCCTTCAGCACAATATTTTGGGGTAATGTGGTCGGTATTACGCCCGTGCGGATTTACTGTCCCAGAAATATAATCCGGTACCCATTTAAGGCTGGGTGAACCCGGAAGCCGTCGGTCAGGATTGAACCCGACCAATCACCACAGCCTTTCTGAAAGAATCTCTGTCTCTAGCCAGATCTCCCATTTCTTCTGTTGTCATGTTCATGGTCTATTTGATATCTTAAAACCACCTTCTTCTTGGTCTGCCCCTGACGCGTCGTCTAGGAACCATGCCTTCCATTATTGTTCTTTCCAGCCCGCTGTCTCTTTTACTTGGGCATAGTAATATTAATTTCCCCAGTAGAATGGTGTTTATAATCCATTTCTTTTAAATGTTTTAATCGTTTACTATGTCTTTTTTGCTCTTTTTAATCCACATTAGATTACTATTTTTTAGTACGTAAACGAATTTATTCAGGATTGTGTCATTTATTATCTTCTATACCCTATTAGGGAATCAGAGTTTACTCAAATTATACGACTGAACTGCCACGAGATTACTGTGGGAAGAGCATTAGCAGGTAACGGGTGCCGCAGGTGTCAATAGTATTGAAACTACTGATCTATGTAATTTTAATATAATAATTAACAATTATTAATTAAAAAGAGCGATAAGGAAATTCTCAAAGAGGCCAACACAAAAAGGGAACTCCTAAAAAAAACATCACAAAGAAACAATCAACATTTTTCGAGTACATCATGAGAAGAGGAAAGTTGGGATACTTAGTTGCAACTGGCAAAATAAAAGGAAAGCGAGATCGCGGACAACAAGGAGAGAAAATACTGGATAGCTTGGTGCCATGGCATGGAAAACAGTCAACAACAGAACTGATACGATGCACTGTAGATAGAATACTGTGGAAGGAGATGATCGTCAACACCAACCGGCATGACACATGATGATGATGATGAATTAACGGACATTCTCAATGAAGCTAAAAACAAAAAGTGAGCTCCTGAAGACATCAGAAATAAACAATCTGCATTTTTCGGGAACATTATGAGAAGAGGAAAGTTGGAATACTTGGTTGCAAATGGCAAAATACAGGGAAAGAGAGATTGCGGACGACAAAAAGAGAAGACACTATGGCATGGAAAACAGTCAGTAACAGAGTTGATACGATGCACTGTAGATCGAAGATTGTGGAAGGACATGATCGCCTACACCAACCGGTCTGTCACATGATGATGATGATGATCTATGTAATCGTCTTTCATGTTTTTTTTTTTTTCGTTTTGTCCGTTGTCTTGAAATATTGAGGAAGAATTGTGGCCGAAACATTTATAATTTGTTACTGTCTTATTTTTTGTAAAGCTGTTTTATTTCAATTTTTAACATTTCGTCCAGCTTTACAGCGACCCCTGGTGATATTATATATTTGTGTCGATCTCAGCTTTACACGCAGATTTCGAATTCGATTTTTTAAAGAACTAATACTTTGGCAAACTTTAGAAACCTACGGGGTAGCAGGACAACTACTAGATAATATAATGGCATTATATAAAAACAGTAAAAGTGCCGTTAGAACATCGGAAGGTCTGTCAGAATGGTTTCAGGTTACAACAGGTGTAAGACAAGGATGCATCCTCTCACCACTCCTCTTCATCATATATATTGACAAAATAAATCAGGAAACAACCAACAATAAGGACAAATCAAATAATAACATAGAGGTAGAAAACTCCAACATCAACGAGCTACTCTTCGCAGATGACCAATGCCCAATATATGAGGATGAAGACCTGCTACAACATCATTTAACATCTCTAGATAAAAGCTGCACAAACTACAGTATGAAAATTAACACAGCAAAAACAGAGGCTATACGAATAAACAAATTAAGACACCCATTAAACATCAAGATCAAAGATAAAGAAATAAAACAAGTAGAGGAATTCAAGTATTTAGGCACAATGTTCACAGAAGATGGAAAACTAGACAGAGAAATTGACATGAGAATACAAAAAGCAAATGCTGTCACATACCAGCTTTCACCATTGCTAAGACATCCAAACATTTCTATGCCAGCTAAACAACAAATGATAAATAGCATCTTCATACCAACTTTATGCTATAAAGTTAAACATTGACCCTTTCTAAATCACATTTAAGAAATATCAATACATGTGAGATGCGATGCTTGAGAAAAGTAACAAACAACACAAGAAGAGATAGAATACTAAATGAAACCATAAGAAAAATAGTAGGAACAAAACCCTGCCAAGAATATATAGAACAACAACAACTTAAATGGTTTGGCCACCTGGTCAGAATAAATCCTTACCAATCACCATCAAGGGCTTTCTTCTCGAGAATGCATGGGAAAAGACCAAGAGGAAGACCCAGAAGAAGATGGATAGATGCAGTGACAGGTGACATGTAACAACAAAGGAAAATCACTAATTCAGACAATTCGAGCAGCACAAGAACGACAAATGATATAAACCACGACACCTTTTAGGTATCAGTGAAAGAGAAAAGATTAAGAAGAAGAAGAAGAAAGAACTAATAGGCTACATTATGACGTAATATAGGGTGTTTATAAAGTCTCACTACACTTGGTATCTAGGTCAATTTGAAAAAAATGTTTATGACGTCATCACAATATGTGCTCAATGGTAAGTTCACTTGTTGCGACAGTTTTCTTAATGACTTGTCTGGACTTTTAAGGATTCTGTCTTGGATATCTAAACATATTTCATCATTCACAGCAGGCCTACCAGATCGTGGAGCATCTTCCACATTTCCAGTAGCAATAAACTTATTCAACAAATTTCATTGACAGTGGGAGCACATATTGTGATGACGTCATAAACATTTTTTTTTCAAATTGACCTAGATACCAAGTGTAGTGAGACTTTATAAACACCCTGTATTACAACCGTGACAAGAGGAATGTTTCCCTATCTTGAGAAGTTATCTCCCTTTTCGTGCGCTAACTTCACAGAAATAATTGTGTTTGTTTTTCAAGTCCGGTTATTCTACACCTGCTCCAATAACGGTCGGTTCACTCTCTATAAAGCTGTTTAGCAGTGATGTTTTAGTAGCAATATTTGCTTGGTATTTTCGTAACTATTTCTTCCTTTCTTTCCTTGGTCGCTCGACAACTACTCGTTTTCTTATACTGTTAATATAAAAGGACGCTAACTGTGTGTTAATACGCTGTGTCGTAGTTTACGGCAAGCTGTGATATTTGCCCTTTACGGCTCGTAACACATCACTCCATCACGGTATAGTGCATTTAAGTAGGTTCGAAGAAGTATTACCTTATTACTGAATAACATTATATGGACCTTTTCTACATCACATTTAAGAATAATCAATACATGTGAGATGCGATGCTTGAGAAAAGTAACAAACAACACAAGAAGAAATAAAATACCAAATGAAGCCATAAGAAAAATGGTAGGAATAAAACACTGCCAAGAATATATAGAACAACAACTTAAATGGTTTGGGCACCTGGTCAAAATGAATCCTCACAATCACCATCAAGGGCTTTCTTCTCGAGAATGCGTGGAAAAGACCAAGAGGAAGACCCAGAAGAAGATGGATAGATGCAGTGATAGAGACATGTAACAACAAAGGAAAATCACTAAATCAGACAGTTCGAGCAGCTCAAGAACGACAAATGATATAAACCACGACACATTTTGGTACCAGTGAAAAGAGAACGCCACTGCATTGATCTTTTCTCAATATTCCTATATGGTGCAGAAACATGGACATTAGACAAGAAAACAGAACAGAGAATTGAAGCCTTTGAAATGTGGATATATAGAAGAATAGGTAGAATTGGATGGAAGGAAACAAAACAAACAATGAAGTCTTAAAACAATTAAAAATGAAAAGAGAACTACTAAGCACAATTCAAACAAGACATGCTATTTTTGGGCCATGTTAAAAGACACAACAGCCTACTAAAAGTAATCCTGGAGGGGAAAATACAAGGTAAGAGAGGCAGAGGCAGACCAAGACTAACATGGACGAGTAACATCAAAAGATGGACAAATCAGCCTATGACAACCTGCACCATCAAAGCAAGAGACAGAGCAGAATGGCGCCAACCTTCGTTGCGGAGACGGAGCTCGATGATGATGATGATGATGATGAAAAAAATAACAGAAGAAGAAGAATGAATAACACTAGCCAGACACATTATTATTCACCATTTTATTCCGATAAGAACTCATTCCTCCATCTTGTTGGTGTTGTATTTCTCGCAAGGATTCTATGATTAAAGATCTGTTCTGTTCTACTTTGACTTGCACACAAATCTGACTGCAGTGATCTGTTCTGTTCTACTTTGACTTGCACACAAATCTGACTGCAGTGATCTGTTCTGTTCTACTTTGACTTGCACACAAATCTGACTGCAGTGATCTGTTCTGTTCTACTTTGACTTGCACACAAATCTGACTGCAGTGATCTGTTCTGTTCTACTTTGACTTGCACACAAATCTGACTGCAGTGATCTTTTCTGACTAGGTAGTTTTTTAATCACTTAACTCTTTCCGTACGTCTCGCCGCACAGTGCGTCACTCTCAATTTGATTGGTGTACACCCTTATCAAACCATATTCATTTTAGGAGCAAGTAGTGGGGTGTGATAAGCACTCCAAGGGATGGTGACAGTTTTACTAGGAAGGAACACAACCCAATACTGACGTTTTGGCCTGTGGCCTTCTTCAGAATACACGGACAACGACAACAAATGGTGAAACACAATAATCTATAACAACATGTCTGTTGATAAAGTTAAGGGAGAGGTGGACAGAGAGAGGAAAAGTAAAATGTTAGGATAAGAAAAGAGAGAGAGGTAAAAATATTATTTTTATATGTCTTCTATCATCTTGGTCACGGTGAAATCTAATACATTGTTCAGCTATCTAAAAACTTATATATAACATGTTATGTGTTATATAAATAAGTAGATTGATTCTTGAAACCATGAAACATTTTATATCTCTGAAATCTTTTCTCTGTCACTTCTCAAGTCTCTGAACACTTCTGGATATGTGGCTGAGCTCAGTTTATGCATCAGTGAGCCTTGCAAACTTTTCCCAATCTGCTCGCTTGTAGTTCCAGCAGGGAAGAGGTATTTGCAACTCCTGTTTGTGAACAAGATCCACTGAAAGTTTGACTGGTCTATGGTCACTATCTCCAAGTTGGTTCAGCACTTTTCTGGTTATTTTGATAGATATGTCTCCAGTTGCAAATGCTAGGTCGGGAGTGGAAGTTGTTTTCCATCTTCTTGAGTAGATGGTTGGGGGGGGGGGGTGTTCCCTCCCTAGAATTTATGAGGAATAGGTTGTTGTATATTTCCCATTCTTCCACTTCTTCACCTCGAACATTGGACTCCTTATATCCCCATCTTTCTGTGTGACTGTTAAGTCTCCTACTACCAGACACTTTGATGGTGTTATTTCCATTGACTCCAGCTTCAGTAATTTGTCATTTGGACAGTATATATTAAATACCCTTATACTAGCGGAGTTAATGTATAGGTCTGTACCAATGATCTCTGCCTCTCCGTTTGTGACTTCATCTATCAGTTTTGCTGGGATGGAATTTTTAATAAGTATAAGAATTCCACCCTTGTGACCTTCCCTGTCTTGTCTAAATGTTTGGTAGCCCCTGATCATAAATCTGTGCTGAGGATTAAGATGAGTTTCCTGGATGCAGGCAACGTCTATCTCCTCCTCTGCTAGTCTGATTGTTAGAGCTTGTTTTTTTTTTGTGGTATATGCCCTCCACATTCCATTGTATTATATTCAGCTGTTTCTTGAAGCCTTTCCGGTCAGCGGTAGTTTCTATCATAATTAGAGTCTGTTAGATCCAGTCTGATTGATTATTTGTTAAAACGTTGCACTGTTTTCTGCGCCAGTGGCCCGGTGCATCCGATTTCAGCATTTTATTCAGGTTTGCTTTACTTAGCCTTTGATTGTCCCCAATCTTCCTGCAAGGCAGCAAGTTGTCTTTTCTGTAGGGGGATTCTGCCCTTAGATGGTCGGCCCTCCCAGGTTTACGAGCACCATCTGCCCAAGCTTGGTGTAGTAATTAGTTGGTGATTAAACCATCACCATCACACATCAAACAACAGACTATAAGACCCTCCTAGCTATCACGAACTTCCGGGAGTCTCACCGATGCTGACAAGTCATGTACGAAACCCCACTCCGTCTTTCATTGATTAGAGTACAACCGTCCTAAGGCTATGCGACTAACTTGATGACGTAGCTCACACAACTATGGCTGCACTCACAATATCCCAGTTACTACAGTAAAAGCAGCCACGAAAAACTGATGCACAATTTCCAAAGTGAAAACAGCTACTGACTAGACTGAGCAGAGCTTAGCAAGGAGTTGTACAATGCAAGAACTTGACGTCATACAATTACATCGACGGTTTTGGAACATCACACGATGTGATGACGTAATTCGCATATATCGCTAGGCAGGGGAAGGTCGTATTCACAAACGTTTGACTTGACAATGAAGAACAATGAGGTGAGTACAACCTGTTATCATCGGCAAACTTTGCTAACTGGATCAGTTGATTAGCTCAGACGCAGAAAATTACACCGGAGAGCCGAAGCTAATCAGTTCCCTAATGCAACTTCTGCTGCTGTCCAGCAAATGTGACCTCATTCCACCATGTTTGGAAACGGAAGTCTTTTCTCGTTCACTCGACTGCAACACCTGTTCATCGTTCGCCCTTATTGCTGCTTGCTTGCGTTCGCTCAATAACTAAAGGAATACGTCTTATCATCATGCGCCCTTAAGTGAACGTTAAGTGGACGTGTCTGCTTTGTGTTGTAGTCTGCAGTAAAACTGTGATATTTGCGCCTTTCGGCCCGACACATCCGACTTAAGCATGTTATTTTTGAGTACCGGATTGTCTTTCCTTTTCGATCCCCACTGACTTGGCCAGACTAGACAGGTTAGTCTGTTACTAGAGGCACCACGGAGAGGTGGAGTAGTGTTTGGATGGTTCTGGTTCACCGATCCTGTCGCAAGCCATCAGCTGTGGGTCGCTGACAACTACCAGCTCTGCTGTTGGGAGGGGATTTTGCCTCCAATTAAGTCATTAATTTCAAATTTTCTTTTTGCCTTCTTAAATATCCCTCTTTCAAACCTTTATAATAAATGTTCTCTCTATATAAATATCATCATCATCATCATCATCGGGTGCCATCTCCGCAACGAAGGTTCGCTACCATGCATGGATCACCATTCTGCTCTGTCTCTTGCTTTGATTGTTTAGGTTGTCATAGGCTGATTTGTCCATCTTTTGATGTTACTCGTCCATGTTAGTCTTGGTCTGCCTCTGCCTCTTCTACCTTGTATTTTCCCCTCCAAGATTATTTTTTTAGTAATCTTTTGTGTCTTTTAACATGGTCTAAAAATCGCAGTTGTCTTGATTGAATTATGTTTAATAGTTCTCTTTTCATTTTTAGTTGTTTTAAGACTTCATCATTTGTTTTCGTTTCTTTCCATCCAATTCTACCAAATCTTCTATATATCCACATTTCTAAGGCTTCAATTCTTTGTTCTGTGTTCTTGTATAATGTCCATGTTTCTATGTTATAGTGTGACAAGCCGTGAAGGATAATGGGAAGAGTAGAAGAAAATGACGATCGACAGAGGAAGAATAGAATGATACGACGATGATAAGAGGTACAATAGTTGTAGGCAGCGTAGAATGAAAATGAAGTCTTGAGGATTAGCAAGGAGACGTTAGTCCACCGAACCCAGACGCTGTGCCGTAACCAACTATAAGACTGCAAGAAAGTACGTACAGGTGTTCAGCCTGAATGTGAAAATCCAGACAGATGTCTTCACTGGCCGATGATGTTACATAACGCAACGACTCTGGACGATGGAACCCCGTCGAACAGGTGTTGACACGAGATAGCTAGGGCTAGCCCTAAAACATCGTTTGAAGGGCCGAGTCGAGCGAAATCAGGGGGAATTCTTATGTCGGTAATTCCGACCTGTGTCGGTAGGCGCCTTGAAGTCCAGATAGACGGTCTTAGATGAAAGATACTCTGACAAAGAACCAGCCGCGCGTAGTCAAAGGCCAATGTAAGCTTTAGTTGTGTGGGAAAAGTAGTTTAGGAAGATTGACAGGTGTCGACAGGACTCCTAAAGCAATAAGACTACGGACATAATTAGAAGGGCGGAGTTAAGTAAATATTGATTGGAGGCGGACGAAGGATAAGGAGTCTATATATTGGACTCCCATGATCCTTAGCCAAGGGGGAGTGGCTAAGATGGACACAAAAAAACCCGGGATACAGATTTAGGGCAGAGAACTTAGCTGCGAGAGAACTTAGCTAGAAGGCAACTTAGCTGCAGGAAAACTTAGCTAGAGGTTAACTTAGCTAGAGGTTAACATAGACTCTAGACTCAGCACTTAGAGGAACTTAAACCTTTTTCGCCCACGAAGTCAGTGGAGGGCAGAGACAAGACAGAAATAGTAGACCACAGCAATGGAAATTAGAATAGTTGGTCTAGAGGTGGGCAGAGACAAGACAGAAATAGTAGACCACAGCAAAGGAGATTAGAATAGTTGGTCTAGAGGAGGGCAGAGACAAGACAGAAATAGTAGACCACAGCAAAGGAGATTAGAATAGTTGGTCTAGATGTGGGCAGAGACAAGACAGAAATAGTAGACCACAGCAAAGGAGATTAGAATAGTTGGTCTAGAGGAGGACAAAGACAAGACAGAAATAGTAGACCACAGCAAAGGGGATTAGAATAGTTCGTCTAGAGGATTTTGTGATACACTTTGGACTTAGAAGTAATAATAGTGTTAAAGAAGTGGAACTGTAGTAACTAGAGTTAGAGTGGGGATATCAGTAAGTTCCTCAGGATCATTACAATGGAGATATACATATATTGACAAAGAACACTAATACGATCACGAGAAGTTACTTATGATAATCATCGCTGATAGGCTCCATCAAGTAACGCTACAGTAATGTCAGATTTATAAGCGAATTTATAACTTGTTGATTGCATCAGAGACATTGTCAAGCTATTGTAAAACAGGTGGATATCATTAATAAAGACTATGTTTGTACTTGTTCAAAACTATGATGACGAGTTATGTGTGCCTCTATAGATATATATGAAATGTGAATGTAGCAAGATATGAAAGAACAAATAACAAGATAGTCAACAAGTCACAGAAGATAGACACGGAAGATAATCAACAAGATAAATAGCCAAACAATAAGAACTTCTGCAACATCTGCACCATATAGAAATATTGAGAAGATGTAATATTTTGCTATTCTGAGTTTTAGCCATACTTAAATATAGTGGATTGGAAAGAACAATAATGGAAGGCGTGGTTCCAGAAAGACACATGACAGGAGCGGACCAATCAGGACGAGGTTTCAATATATCAGATCGACTTTTGACACGAGAACAGAAAAATTGGGGGATCCGGCTCGAGACAGAGATCCATTTAGACGGGCTGTAGTGAATGGACCGTTCTGCGATGGACATGCCACCCAATCATCTAAGTATGTATGTGATTTTTTTATGTGTATGTGTGTGGGCGAAAATAAGTATTTGTGAAAGAAATAGAGTAAAACAAAAATATATTGTCTGCACCCTTAACGAAACAAACTGAATAGCGCAACATGCCACGAGCTAGCCTGACAGATTAGTCATGTAGCGAGAAGATTGCATCATTGAAGTGTATATGACGAACACTTGTAGAAAGAGACGAGCAAACCGAAGCAACAATTGAAAAAAAAAGTTCAAGAAAAAATAACATATACATATATAAAGAATGCGACGGCGATTATAAGTTTTCCAAAAGTTGTCCATAAGTTGGTGATAGAAAAATGTATGTTCATATATATATATATATATATATATATATATATATATATACATATATATATATATATATATATATATATATATATATATGTATGTATGTATGTATGTGTGTGTTGTTTATAAAGAGGATTACCAAGTGGGGATAATGAAACACGTGGATCAAGAATGAGAAAAGACTTGTAGGAACAAGGCCCTAGATGGAGATGAGTGGAGTCTGAGCCTTGTGACTTGTGAAACTTGATAATAGAATATACATTTCTTATTACGTTTAGTATAAACAAGAGGCCAACATAAAAAGGGAAGCCCTAAAATACATCATAAAGAAACAATCAACATTTTTTGGGCACATCAGGAGTAGAGGAACATTGGAATACTTGGTTACAACTGACAAAATAAAAGGAAAGAGAGATCGCGGACGACAAAGAGAGAAAAAATACTGGATAGCTTGGTGTCATGGCATGGAAAACCGTCAACAACAGAACTGATACGATGCACTGTAGATAGAAGATTGTGGAAGGTCATGATCGCCTACGCCAACCGGTGTGGCACAAGATGATGATAGTAGAAACAGGGCCCTGACATATGTATCACGAATGAAAATGCACTCGAAATAATATAAGAAGCAAATGGCGTGCATGATGTGTGAGCAAAGCGAAATAATTTGGTGACGTATCTCGATTGTCTTATCTTGCAAAGATCATTCTGTAAGGAACTGTGAGAGGAGAGACAAGCGATGGAAAAGGTGGGGAAATAATATAAAATAATGTACAGTTCTTGACCTTGTAGACTGCAAAGTATCACTGAAGATAGAGAGAAATGGAGAAGGTTGAGTGGTGTCTCAATAATCTAAGGTTTTAGAGTGAATAGAAATAATATGAAAACCTTCGAAAATGCAATTGCGTGGATTTATTTAATTTAATGGTCGCACAAAAATGCAGCATAGAAGCAAACAAAGACACATTGTAAATAGTAATTTGATTTCAAAGTCCTGTAATATAATAAATGTCGTCGAGGAGTGATGTATTAAGTTTAGCCTTATTAGGCCCCCATATCTTTTCGAGTAGAGGTGGCCAGTGCTTTATAGCTGTGTTATTAAAATGTCCTCAAGTTAATGAGGCAGGCATTCATTCCCTTGTTATCAGTTGGAATAGCTGGAGAGGGTAGAGCAAGAAGTGAACCCACCCTCTCTTCATTGAAAGGTTCCGCCACTGAATCTCATCAAACAAAAATAATAATTTCAGAAAAAAACATTAAACAAAATTAATTATTTTCATGCAAGACGCTGAGCCGCAATAGCAGTGAACTGGACTACAAAGGAAAAGAGGTAGGGTTCGATCCCAATCGACGTCTTCCGGGTTCACCCATGCTTACATGGGTACCGGATTTTTTTTCTGGGAAAGTAAAGCTGTACTGGCGTAATATCAACCACATTACCACAAAAATCATGTGCTGAAGGTCTGTAAAAATTATGGTCACTAACACCATACTCCCTATATGCCACCTGGCGTGACGGGGGTACTTTCCTTTACTTATATACAAGATGCTACACGACTGTTAGTTTTAATTTAAAATGACATTTTAGTTTTAGCTTGATATTGTGTAACATTAAAGGGTAAAACCTGCACTATCAAAGCAAGAGGTAGAACGGAATGACGCTCCATGGTAGCCAACCTTCGATGCGGAGACGGCACTCAATGTTGACGATGAAAGGGTAAAGGTTTCCAAGGTATGATACATTTCCCTCATTCTTAAAACTGGTAAGTTATGGAAGTGTTTCCAATTGTGACTGACCACACACACACACAAGTGAAATAATGTTTAGCTTCAGTTTGTGTGTGTGTGTGTGTGTGTGTGTGTGATGATGATGATTGAGTCCTGTGGTTCCCAAACTGTAGACACACTTGGCTCCCTTTCCTCGTTGATCAATCATTTACCGTCGGCGCTGTCATGGCAGTTACAATCGTATACGTCGATTCCCTGATATGATATAAACTACGATAAATGACGACAGAATTAACACTATGCTGTAGAAACTAGTGTATGCGTTAACAAATAATACGCTTATATGGCTGTTGTTCTTTTATGATTTCTAACCACAGAGGAGCCAGAGGCAGTAGCCTCGGCTCTTCGCCCTTGACAAAATTTAGTGACGTCCCTGTGAGACGCGGCACACACTTTGGGAACTGCTGTGGCTGATGATACTGTACTACTAGCAGAAAATCCTAAAGATCTACAACAATTACTTAATGTAATAAACATAACAAGCAAAAAATATGGACTAGATATAAATATCAAAAAGACTAAAAGGATGATCATAAACGAAAGAAAATTCTCAAGACCTACGATTAAATATCAAAGTTGAAGGAATACATCTGGAGACAGTTCAGAGCTACAACTACTGGGACATACCACAACCAGTGATGGAAAATGTACAATTGAAATAAACAAAAGAATAAGTGTGGCAAAAAGTCATTTTAATGCCATGAAAAATATACTAACATCAAAGAAATAACACCAGAGCTAAACTAAGAATAGCAAAATGTTACATCTTCTCAATATTCCTGTAGTATGGTGCAGAAACGTGGACATTAGATAAGAAAACAGAATAGAAAATTGAAGCCTTTGAAATGTGGATTTATAGAAGAATATGTAGAATTGGATGGAAAGAAAAGAAAACAAACGATGACGTTTTAAAACAACTAAAAATGAAAGAAAACTACTAAACACAAATAGAGCAAGACAAATGAAATTTTTGGGGCATGTTAAAAGTCACAACCGCCTAATAAAAGTAATATTGGAAGGGAAAATGCAAGGTAAAGAGGCAGAGGCAGACCAAGACTAACATGGGTGAGTAACATCAAAAGATGGACAACCTATGACAATCTGCACCATCAAAGCAAGAGATAGTGGAATGGCGCTCCATGGTAGCCAACCTTCGATGCACTCAATGGTGATGGTGATGATGATGTGTAGAATAATAACGATGTCAATAATAAAGAATTAAAGTGACTGGCAACATTGAGACGTTTTTATATGCAATATTTAAACCTCAATCTCAAATTATTAGCAAATCTAAGCCGTACAATCTCTCAACCCGAGTGTACCATTCATATAAGAAGTATACATTTTATTTTACTGAAATGAGACATGAGCAGAACAAATAAATAGCATTGACAAACAGCTGTGCATAGTCTGTGTCATACACATACACACAGATGTACACACATAAACGTGTGCAATAAACAGAGACAAATTAAAACACTTACCTCACACAGAATCGCGAGTGACAGCGCAGGATAAACGGATGCAGAGCTTCATATACCGAGCCCACAAGCGAGTAGGCGAAGGTACACTCACTGGTAATAGACGTACCCGAGGTTATGCAGGAAGCTTCCAATCACTGCCGTGTGTAATATATGCGAAGAGAGTAGTTAATAGAGTTCGTTAAACAGTACAATGTCAAAAAGGTGGTCTTTGTATAAATACACACTAGAGAGTTCGCTCTTATTTGTTTTAAATGTTTAATATAGTCTCCCTTTTGTGCACGTTGGCTAATTCTCGGATATATTTATACATTAGTTCTGAACTTTATGCGGGTTTAGTGTCTGATAACGATCTTAATAGATTCTTTTTCTGGGCACACTTTCGGATATTATTAGAATACCACTTTAACATATATTGTTGTAAATGAGTTAATGAAACCGTAATTGGAAACGTTATTTGGAGATGATAGGGTCGACGATCTTCCACGTTGTTAATACCTTCTCCAACTCAGCAAATCTGATATAGATTTCACCTTTTAAAATGATTCAGCTATATAATATTAGACTGGGAGAAAACAATGACATTGTTCTCGACAAAACTAGTCCAATAGTTTTCTTCCTCTTCACCATACCAATACTGTTGGGGTAGTTGGGGTAGTTGGGGCACCACTGACAGATTTAGTCAACCTTCTCCACTTCTCTCTATCTTCAGTCAGTCTTTCAGAAGTCGAGGCCTGTCTATTGTTTGTGTTCCACTTTCACTATTTAATTTAAGAAAAAAACGATAGGTTAAACCTTGCTTCTGTTTGAAGTATGTATTGCTGAGGTAGCCATCTTTACACTACTGTTGTGACGATGTGTAGTCTGCACTGTGTTGCACAATCAATCAAATCCCATCAGGTCTCTTTAGGGAGCATAGGCCACGCACAAAGTCTCTCATCTATCCCAAGAGTCACAAGACTATACCCACGCCTGTATACTGAGTGATTCGATGAGCATGATACGAAAGTGGAGGCGGGCTCTGTACGTAGGCAATGGGTAGAGTCATTGCAGAAGTCAAAAATACGTAAGGTCACCTTTGTCTACGTACCAGGGCATGCTGGAGTACGGGGAAATGAAAGGGCGGACAGGTTGGCCAGCTGCGCTATTGTTGAGGACGGTCAACCAATGGATCGGGCGGACATCATCAATGCCCTCCGGCAAGTTGGAAGGACACAGGACTTCGATAACCATGGGTCCACGTCACTCCTTCGGATGAAAGAGATGGGAGTTAAGATGGGCACGGCCAGAAACGAGAAACTTAGTGGGCGCGTAAGAAGACAACCAACACAGAACTGGAGTCGTCAGTCGCTGGACACTTAGAGACTTGCTGAGGAGGGGATCTGAGCACCTATGGACATGTTCGGAGTGTATTGATGATGACCCGCTAATAACTCAATAACGCAATCCATCCTTATTCTTGGACATTCATTTTCTCTGTTCCCTCATACGAAGGACCAATCCAAAATACGTAAGGTCACCTTTGTCTATGTCCCTGGACATGCGGGAGTACTGGGAAATGTTCGAAGTGCAATGATGATGACCCGCAAATAACTTAATAACTCAATCCCGATGTCCTTGAAGGTTTACATAACTTCTTTGCTCACGTATTCTTTGAGCTTCCCTCTTTCCTTGTGAGTTCCGCGACAAAACTTGTCTTATTTCCTTAATACTTGTCCAATACATCTCCATTTTCTATTCATAATTTCTTTTTCAGCTGGCTCGTAATAAGTTCCTTTATAGCTGTCTTCATTTCTGACTATGCTGTCAAATGTAGGGTATTTAAAAAAAATATTTGTTTAGTATCAGGACAGTCATTTTATGAGACAGAAAAGATGGCGTTTCAAATTATTGTCTGTAACAGAGCTTCTACCGTAGATCTGGCTACAAAGAAGTGCCGTGGCGGGTTGATGGGGAGCTTCATATAAACTGGAAATATGTAACAAACACAAAGCAGTATAAAGCAACTAAGCTAATCATCATCATGCGCCATGCCGGTTGCCGTAGGCGATCATGTCTTTCCACAATCTTCTATCATAGTATCAATTCTGTTTTTGACTGTTTTCCATGCCATGACACCAAGCTATCCAGTATTTTCTCTCTTTGTCGTCCGCGATCTCTCTTTCCTTTTATTTTGTCAGCTGTAACCAAGTATTCCAACTTTCCACTTTGCCCACAAATATGTTGATTGTTTCTTTCTGATGTTTTTTTTATGAACTCCCTTTTTGTGTGACCTCGTTGAGAATGTCCTCATTGGTTTTTTTAGCTGTCCATGGAACGTTCAACATTCTTATAAATGTCATATCTGTGGCCTCTAATCGTCCTTTCATTTGCTTGTCTACTGTCCATGATTCACTTCCTCAGGTAAGAATTGGTTAAATTATGTCAAAACTAAGGTAATAGAGATGCTTATAGAGACGCTAATAGAGACGCTAATAGAGATGCTTATAGAGACGCTAATAGAGATGCTTATAGAGACACTAATAGAGACGCTAATAGAGATGCTTATAGAGACGCTAATAGAGACGCTAATAGAGACGCTAACAGAGACGCTAATAGAGACGCTAATAGAGACCTAATAGAGATGCTAACAGAGACACTAATAGAGATGTTTATAGAGACGCTAATAGAGACGCTATTAGAGACGCTAATAGACATGTTTATAGAGACGCTAATAGAGACGCTAATAGAGACGTTAATAGAGACGCTAATAGAGATGTTTATAGAGACGCTAATAGAGACGCTAATAGAGACGTTAATAGAGACGCTAATAGAGACGCTAATAGAGACCTAATAGAGATGCTAACAGAGACACTAATAGAGGTGTTTATAGAGACGCTAATAGAGACGCTATTAGAGACGCTAATAGACATGTTTATAGAGACGCTAATAGAGACGCTAATAGAGACGCTAATAGAGACGCTAATAGAGACGTTAATAGAGACGCTAATAGAGACGCTAATAGAGACGCTAATAGAGACCTAATAGAGATGCTAACAGAGACACTAATAGATATGTTTATAGAGACGCTAATAGAGACGCTATTAGAGACGCTAATAGAGATGCTTTTAGAGATGCTTTTAGAGACGCTATTAGAGACGCTAATAGAGACGCTAATAGAGACGCTAATAGAGATAAACTATGACGTATCGGCAAGAGGCTTCATCTGGTACAAAACACAAACTATTCTAAAATGGAAAAATCAGTGCAGCGTCAACAATTGAGTTAAGTTGTTTCTGCCACATATGTTGTATTTGTCTCTACCTTTAGTGGTAACATATACATAACATAAAATAACATTTATATAACTTCTGTTCCACTGTTTTATTATTATTATTATTATTATTATTATTATTATATATATAATCCAAAATTTATTTTTTTGCAATCGCCAGCTTTCACCTCTGGCGATGTCCCTAAAGACTAGGAACTGAATTGTGCGTGTTAATCCGCATAATAATATATGTATATGAGTACCTTCGTCTTTGGAGGTACTCATATCTTTTGCCGTCGATGAGTAGCTGGCGTTTCAAGTGACGCTTCGCTATTGAGACCAGGAGTGGTTGCCGCAGAGAGAAATAACCAAAAAAAAATCCCAACTGGTGCAATCGGGATTTGAACTCACAACCTCTCTGTCGCGAGACCAGCGTCTTACATCGAGACCAACCAGTGCCCCAGTTCAATTTTAACTTACCATTTAGACAATAAACGCCGTGATAGCTCAGTGGCTAGTGAAATTGACTACAAAGAACAAGATGTAGGGTTCGATCCCAACCGACGACTTCCGATTCACCTATCCTTTAATGGGTACCGGGTTTTTTTTTGGAAAGTAAAGCGGCACGAGCGTAATACCGACCACATTACCCCAAAAATCATGTACCGAAGGCCTGCAAAAATTTATGGTCACTAACACCATATTCCCTATACGCCACTTGGCGTGACGGGGGTACTTTATTTTTTTTTATTTAGACAATAAAAACCCTTGTGGATACCGAGTACTTGACAACAGCCAGGGGTGGAAAGAATAGAGCCACTGTCACCTACTACACATGTCGTAAAGGGCGACTTAGGAGGTTGTGGACGAGGTCTTCGCAGGTGCTACGGAGTTTCATGCTTCATCTTGGGGAATGTAAAAGGAAGGGGTTCGGAGCACTGTGTGTTTGTCCAGTGTGGAATGAAGATAATCTGTCTACTAGACAAGCTTTTCAATGATTGGGTGGAAACGGTACTTGATCTCAGCGTTCGGCTGATCATAGTTTCTTGGGATAAGAACGTGACAAAAAAGAAACGGGAAATTGGTATGTTAATAAACAGAACAATGGTATGTCAATAAACAGGATATTGGTATGTCAATAAGCGGGGCAATGATATGTCAATAAACGGGACATAGGTATGGCAAAACAGGACATTAGTATGTCAATAAACAGGACATTGGTACGTTAATAAAAAGAACAATGTATGTCAATAAACAGGACATTGGTATATCAATAAACAGTACATTGATATGTCAATAAACAGGACAATGGTATGTCAATAAACGGGGCAATGGAATGTCAATAAACAGGACATTGGTATGTCAATAAACAGGACAGTGGTATGTCAATAAACAGGACATTGGTAAGTCAATAAACAGGACATTGGTAAGTCAATAAACAGGACATCGGTAAGTCAATAAACAGGACATTAGTATGTCAATAAACATGACATTAGTATGTTAATAAACAGGATATTGGTATGGCAAAAACAGGAAAGTGGTATGTCAATAAAAAGGACATTGTTAAGTCAATAAAAGGGACATTGGTATGTCACTTAACGGGACATTGGTATAACAAAAACGGGACAGTCGTGTGGTAAAAAAGCGGGATGTAGGTGTGGCAATAAACATGACATTGGAATGATCAAACTGGACATTGGTGTGACAAAAACGAAACATCGGTATGACTGAAAAAAAATGGAACACTGGTTTGGTAAAAAACCAGAGATTGGTATGAAATAAAGGGACATTAGTATGGCAAAGACCAGACATTAGTATGGCAAAGACCAGACATTAGCATGGCAAAGACCAGACATTAACATGGCAAAAACGGGACATTAGTATGGCAAAAACGGGATATTAGTATGGCAAAAACGGGACATTAGTATGACTGAAAAAAATGGAACACTGGTTTGGTAAAAACAAGAGATTGGTATGAAATAAAGGGACATTAGCATGGCAAAGACCAGACATTAGTATGGCAAAGACCAGACATTAGCATGGCAAAGACCAGACATTAGTATGGCAAAGACCAGACACTCATCATCATGTGCTATACCGGTTGGCGTAGGTGATCATGTCCCTCCACAATCTTCTATCCACAGTGCATCGTATCAGTTCTGTTGTTGACTGTTTTCCTTGCCATGACACCAAGCTATCCAATATTTTCTCTCTTTGTCGTCCGCGATCTCTCTTTCCTTTTATTTTCCCAGTTGTAACCAAGTATTCCAACTTTCCTCTTCTCATGATGTGCCAGAAAAATGTTGATTGCTTCTTTCTGATGTTTTTTTTTTTAGGAACTCCCTTTTGGTGTTGGCCTCTTTGAGAACTTCCTCATTGGTCTTTTTAGCTGTCCAGGGAACTTTCAACATTCTTCTGAGAAATCCCATCTCTGTGGCCTCTAATCGTCTTTTCATTTGTTTGTCTACTGTCCATGATTCGCTTCCATAGGTCATAATTGGTTCTATATAGCACCGATGAACTCTCTTTCTCATTTTTATTGACATAGATTTGTTGCATAAGATATTTTTCATTTTCTGAAATGCTATTTTGGCCTGAGCTATTCTGCTTTTTATTTCTATGGTGCATCTCCCATCTGATGTTATTATTGTGCCCAAGTATTTGAAATGCTGCACTTGTTTCAGATTTGTCTCGTTTATTTTTATGCTGCATGATGGTGGTTATTGTTTCTTCAATATAACCATTACTTTTGTTTTCTTACTATTCAGACTGAGACCTTTCTTGTTGCTTTCTTTTACTATTATGTCTATCATTTCTTGTAGTTCATTCTCTGTCTCTGCTATTAAGACTGTGTCATCCGCATATCGCAAATTATTTATGTTGTGACCGTTGACTTCAATTCTTTTGACCAGACATTAGTGTTGCAAAAAATTGGACAGAATTGGACTATGTTGTCATCAAGTACTGGGCCTGCTGGCGAAGGTGATCATTTCTCTCCACAACATTCGATCTCGACAGTTATTTATCATTTCTGTTGTTGACCTTCTGCCCAACATGGCATTCTCTTAAGCTGTCTGGTTTTTTTTTGTGTGTCTTTGCTACCCTCTATCTCTCCCTCACTGTTTCCAGTTGTTACAATATATTCCAAGTGTTCTCTTCTCATTACATGGACAACAAATGATGATTGTTTCTTCCTAACATTGGAAATTAGCTCTCTTTGTGCTTTGACCTCTTTCAGAACATTTTCATTACTCTTCTTAGCTGCCCATGGTATTCTCAACATTCTTCTGTAAAACCACATTTCTACAGACTCCAATGATTTTCTTGTCTGTTGTCCTATTGTCCATGATTCACATACATATGTTAAGACTGGGTCTACATAACATTTAAGAACTCTTTTTCTTGTTTCTATTGTCAAAAATGGATTGCATAGTATCTTTCTCATTTTTTGGAAAGCTGCTTTTGCCTGAGCCATTCTGCATCTCACCTCTGTTGTACATCTACCATCTCACCTCTGTTGTACATCTACCATCTCACCTCTGTTGTACATCTTCCGACTGAACAACATTGACTATGTTATAATATACTTTATTCATGAGAAAGTAAACTGATTTAAAAAGCACTTTAAGTAACATACCCATATAGAGCTTGTCACAATTCTTCAGTAAAAACCTACTTAAAAGCGTAGGCAGATGTAGACGTGACTGTATTGCGCTACGATCGTACCGTGAATATTTCACCGATGAAATAATCGTACGCAGAAAATTTCGTCTTTCAACGCTTTCTCGAAAGACTTCACGCAAGCAGCATGACATAATCTGAATTTATCATACCCCTTATCGTCTCAACATGACATAATCTGAATTTATCATACCCCTTATCGTCTCAACATGACATAATCTGAATTATCATACCCCTTATCGTCATCATACAGTGAATCTACATTGTATTTCTTCAACTCACATGCTGCTTCTAACAGAAATCATTCTCTCAAACAGGTATGCTCCTTGAAGACAGAAATCAAATTCTTGAACAGATAAGGGTGGGCAACCTACGGCCCGAATCTTAGAACCGGTCTGCCAAGTTATTTCGACCGGCCCGCGAGGTTGATTGAAAATTATATCTATCTATCTATTGACCTTTCGAGCCGTAGCCGGCCCATAGGGCGTAGACCAAGATACTCCTTTTCTTATCTAATTTTTTATTCTAGCAGTTTTCATTTCTTTTAAAGATATTTTATCAAATCTCGCCATTTGTCTCTGGTCTGTGCAAGCAGCTCTATCTCATTGAGGGAGTCGATTCCTGCTGTTCTTGTCTCTCTCATCAATGTTCTTCTCAGTGTCTCTCTGGGTCTTCCTCTTTTCCTCTTACCTGCTGTTTCCCACATGAGGGCTTGTCTACAGTACCACTTTGTTTTACCTCTTCGATCCCCACTCGCTTGGCCAGACAAGACAGGTTAGTCTGTTACTAGAGGCACCACGGAAAGGTGGAGTAGGGTCTGGATGGTTCTGGTTCATCGATCCTGGCGCAAGCCATCAGCTGTGGGTCGCTGACAACTTTCAGCTCTGGTGCTGTGAGACGCGCCTTCGCCTCCACTGAGACATTTAAGCGACATCAATCTTTCCGCTGTTAGTAATTCTGCGAGATCAAAAGAGTGATGCAGCTTTGTTTTTGGTGTCGAGATTGGTAAGTGGTCATAGTGATGGGAGTCGATGATAAATAATTTTAATAAGGAATGCATTTAAAATTTGACAATGAGACTATCAGGCGACAGCAGCCATGTATACTTTTGACAATTCTGAGAGATCAAACGATGATGCATCGCGGTTGTGAAGATGGGTGGTATTACACATTGAAAGGAAAACATTGCACATTAGCAAACACTCGTCACCAGTTAATTGTTGCACTGAGGCAAGAGACGAAATGGATGTAGTGCTTTCCAAGATAACGAACTTCAGATTAATTTTAATTTGTTTTCTGTATTGCTATAACCCCGTCCTGTGTTTAACCTGTTATGAAAGGATAACCCTCTCATTAAAAATGTAAGCTTCTCGATTGAATATTTATAATTTATTATTCAAATTGATCTTTTCTTCATGTTTTTATTTCTTTCCTTCTGTTCTTTCTTTCTTTCTTTAATTCTTTCTTTTTTCTTTCTTTCTTTCTTTCTTTCTTTCTTTCTTTCTTTCTTTCTTTCTTTCTTTCTTTCTTTCTTTCTTTCTTTCTTTTCTTTCTTTCTTTCTTTCTTTATTTATTTCTCTTCCTTCTTTCCCTCCCGCCCTCCCTTCCTTCCTTCCTTCATTCCTTCCTTCCTTCCTTCCACGGTCCTCAATGTTTCATAGGATTCATCAATATTTCTACTTTACAGTCTTTCTGGATGTAAATTAAGTAATTTAGACACGAACTAGGTGTGAGTTATACTCGTGGTTGGAAAAGAAATACCACCGCAGTCGACACAGCCGCTGGCAGAACGGGTACCAGGGTAGTCCTCTGGGATGGTGAGGAATGCCGCAGAGAACATTGCCGCTAATGCAATGTTGCGTCATTACTGATATGACGTCACAAAGCAGATTGTCGCTAATGCACTGTACCATCATTACTGGTATCATGTCATTGAGAATATTGCCGCTAATGCGTTGTTGCATCATTATTAATATGATGTTATAGTGATCATTGCCGCTAATTCACTGTTCCATCATTACCACTACAATGTCACAAGCGTCGAGGGAAGATATGGTTTGCAGCTTTTGCTCTTCTGTCGGCCTCAGCTGCTGTTATGTTTCCTAGTGTTTCTAATATTTCATTAATCCACCTTTTTGGTGGTCGGCTCTTGGGTCTGGTGTTTTCGCAACGTCTATTGAAGGCTCGTTGTGTTGTATTTTGATCTTTCTATCTTACCACGTTGCCAAACCATTTTATCTGTTGTTTCTTTATGTACTCAAAGGCTTGAATTATTCCTAGATTATTTGTCCTCAGTTCTCCATTTCTAATCGTATCGTTCAGGTTGTTTCCTGCCATACGTCTGGCCCATTTAATCTCTTTCATGACGTCCATGATGGACGTCACGATGACTGATTAAATGACAACACCAAATCACAACAACAACATACCAAGTCTCGCCACTTCCGCCTTGTTTCAAACAACGTACGTAAACTCGAGATTGAAGTGTCAGCAATTGTGCATGCACAATCATTAAAAAATATGTAAAAAATTTCAATGCGTGTTTTAATGATTTCACACTCGCTCATAAATAACACTTATGCCTCAAAATAACACTCGTTGCTAGCTTTTTTGCTCTGCATATCTGTCCCACTTTCAACTTCATATCACTAACCAGCACTTTAAGTGGGACTTCTGTTTTTCTGATCTCGCTGAATTCTGTAGCGTTGTCTTTATCTTCATGTTGCATCTTTAATAAGTTGAATTAAGTGCAGCGATATACGCAAGCACGCATGTCATAGTTTTTGTTATTTCTATTTATTTATTGTTTTTGTTTTTTTTACATAATCTACTCACAAACAAAACGGATTCAGTAACACAGTTAGCAGCGGTAGCAGCATGATAAGTGTAAAACGAGAGAAGATTGTCTTAGGTCGGATGTCAGTACTTTTCGTTAATTTTGCCACTTACCGCTTCTTGTTCACAGTAAAGAGAGAGAGAGAGAGAGAGAGAGAGAGAGAGAGAGAGAGAGAGAGAAGTCACAACTGGTAAGTAATAAAGTGCAGAAGATGGTTTGTTCATTGGGCGGCACAGGTGTTTCTTTTCAACTCAAACTAGTGTTTTAGTTACATTCTTGCAAATGTTGTATCAGTAATGAATGTACTGATTTTACTTTAGTAAATTACACATAACACTGGGGGGGCCTCGGTAGCCGAGTTGGGAAAACCACCCGACTGGACTACCGACGTTCGGACAACCCGTGTTCGATTCCCGCTGGAAGCAGTGTGAATAGTACTCCTGGTTGAAAAAAATAAATAAATACAAAATACCCCCACGGTCGGGAAGCCGCAATAGATCAGTGGTTAGTGAACTGGACTACCACGGACAAGGGTAGGGTTCGATCCCAACCGACGGCTCCGGGTTCACCAGCCTTAAATGGGTACCGGATTTTTTTCTGGGAAAGTAAAGCAGCACGGGCGTAATACTGACCACATTACCCCAAAAATCATGTGCTGAAGGTCTATAAAATATAGGGTCACTAACACCATATTTCCCTATACGCCACTTGGCGTGACAGGGGTACTTTACTTTTTTTTTACCCCACGGTCGACCCAGCCGTTGGCAGAAATGGGTACCAGGGTATTACCCTGGGAAGGTGAGGAATGTCGCTTCGCATCTGAGTTTCGATGCTTGAGGCGACACTATACAGAATCTCCGAACATTTCTGGATAGGCGGCCGAGCACATATGGGTGGAAACTCACGTGCTAAGACGCCGGTTCAAGTCTCATACTTTACCTTTACCTTACACATACCACTCTTAATAACATTCTGAAAATTGATATTTTGTGGAAGTGGTTTTAATTTATGACATCACATACAAAAAGTAAGATTGTTATTTAAAGTCAATATTTATGGTTGCATTATGAATCATGTACAAAAGGGCAGCAGACATGAAAATCACTGGAGTCTGTAGAAATGTGGTTTTACAGAAGAATGTTGAGAATAACAAGGACAGCCAAGAAGAGTAATGAAAACGTTCTGAAAGAGGCCAAAGCAAAGAGAGAGCTAATTTCCAATATTAGGAAGAAACAATCATATTTTTTTTGGCCATTTAATGGGAAGGGAACAGCTGAAATATATTGTGACAACTGGAAAGGTGAAGGAAGAAGAGATAGAGGAAAGCAAATATAAAAGATACCAAACAGCTTAAGAGAATGGCTTGGCAGAAGTTTAACAACAGAAATGATAAATAAATGTCGAGATCAAAAGTTATGGAAAGACATGATCACCAACGCCAGCAGGCACGTCACCTGATGATGATGATGCTCGTAATAAAAAAAGATCACAGATTGGAAGATGTGAGAGTTTCCGGTGACGTAATGTTCGCGTTTAAAAGACAAACGTTATTTTTTTCAAGATATGCTTCTTCTAATCACTTAATAGAAGCAGCTTGTGTATTTCGTCTTTCTGGGAAGACACAAATGAGCAAATAAACTAAAGTATCAGCGGCAAACAGCTGTGAGAGGAGAGATTTTGAGGGAGAAAGAAAATAGTAGCACGGATTTAAGAAATTGTTTCAGTTTGAACATCACGTTTTGGTTACATCAAATATCTCCAGGGTTCTGTAGAACAAAATTGTAGAACATAGTTCATGGAGTGTATAGATGGAGAGAACATGGAAAACAATGGGGCCGCACATTGGAAGCCATTTACAGAAATCATTAACTGTGACAGACAATGAGACTACACATCAAATACCCCAAACAAACTTCATTCACTGTGACAGACAATGAGACCACAAATCAAGGACCTCATACAGACTTCATTCATTGTGGCAGACAATGAGACCACACATCAAGGACCCCACACATACTTCACTCACTGTGGCAGACAATGAGATCGCACATTAAGAACCCCACACAAACTTCACTCACTGTGGCAGACAATGAGATCACAAATTAAGGACCCCACACAAGCTTCACTCACTGTGGCAGACAATGAGATCACATTTTAAGGACCCCACACAAACTTCACTCACTGTGGTAGACAATGAGATCACACATTAAGAACCCCACACAAACTTCACTCACTGTGGTAGACAATGAGATCACACATTAAGAACCCACACAAACTCCACTCACTGTGGCATACAATGAGATCACACATAAAGGACTCCACACAAACTTCGTTCACTGTGACAGACAATGAGACCACACATCAAGGACCCCCACACATACTTCACTCACGGTGGCAGACAATGAGATCACACATTAAGAACCCCACACAAACTTCATTCACTGTGACAGACAATGAGATCACACATAAAGGACTCCACACAAACTTCATTCACTATGACAGACAATGAGACCACACATCAAGGACACCCACACAAACTTCGTTCACTGTGACAGACAATGAGATCACACATCAAGGACCCCCACACAAACTTCACTCACTGTGGCATATTTTCAAAAAGGACAACGAAAATTGGACGGACTCTCAGTCCAAATATTATAACACCTTTCTCTCGACAGGAGACTTGCTATATACAATTCAAAGATGAATAAATAATGAGCTGTGAAGATGATATTGTGAATCTCGGTGATAAATAATGAGCTGTGGAGATGATATTGTGAATCTCGGTGATAAATAATGAGCTGTGGAGATGTTATTGTGAATCTCGGTGATAAATAATGAGCTGTGGAGATGTTATTGTGAATCTCGGTGATAAATAATGAGCTGTGGAGATGATATTGTGAATCTCTATGATAAATAATGAGCTGTGGAGATGATATTGTGAGTCTCTATGATAAATAATGAGCTGTGGAGATGATATTGTGAATCTCTATGATAAATAATGAGCTGTGGAGATGATATTGTGAATCTCTATGATAAATAATGAGCTGTGGAGATGATATTGTGAATCGTGGTGATAAATAATGAGCTGTGGAGATGATATTGTGATTGCGGTGATAAATAATGAGCTGTGGAGATGATATTGTGATTGCGGTGATAAATAATGAGCTGTGGAGATGATATTGTGAATCTCAGTGATAAATAATGAGCTGTGGAGATTATATTGTGAATCTCGGTGATGAATAAACCTTGCTGGTGAAATTTTTTTTCTTCGTTCGCCAGCTTTGACCTCTGACGAGGTCCCTATAGACTAGGAACTGAATTTTGCGTGTTGATCCATTTTTCCCTGCCAGCAGTGCGCATAGGGGTCCCTCGCCGCACAGGCAAGTCCGACTTCGGAGGTTTCCGTCGATGAGTAATTGACGTTTCAAGCCGGGCATCGATGCTGAGACCAGGGGTGGTTGCCGCAGAGAAAAATATAAATAAAAATCCCAACCGGTATAGCCGCGATTTGAACCCACAACCTCTCTGTCTCAAGACCGGCGTCTTGCCTCGAGACCAACCAGTCCCCCGCCGGTGAAATCATGAATTTTGATGTCGAAATTGGCGGAATGTCAGTAAATGCTTCTCGAAGAAAGAAAGAAAGAAAGAAAGAAAAGAAATATGAAAAAAAAAAGAGAAAGAAAGAAAGAAAGAAAGAAAGAAAGAAAGAAAGAAAGAAAGAAAGAAAGAAAGAAAAAAAAAGAAAGAAAGAAAAAAAAGAAAGAAAGAAAATGAGTGAATATACTGTCATGGAAGATTGTGGAGCGAAAGAGATGATTGGTCAGCCCCAGGTTTCTCTCTGATGGCTATAATTGACAGACGCAACGCCAATGTCTTGCCTTAACGACAATATAATTGGGAATCGACACAGCTACTAACGAAGTGAATGCACTACTTCAGGCGAACGAAAAATAGATAGATAGAAGTGAATGCACTACTTCAGGCGAACGAAAGATAGATAGATAGATAGATAGATAGATAGATAGATAGATAGATAGATAGATAGATAGATAGATAGATAGATAGATAGATAGATAGATAGATAGATAGATAGATAGATAGATAGATAGATAGATAGATAGATAGATAGATAGATAGATAGATAGATAGATAGATAGATAGATAGATAGATAGATAGATAGATAGATAGATAGATAGATAGATAGATAGATAGATAGATAGATAGATAGATAGATAGATAGATAGATAGATAGATAGATAGATAGATAGATAGAAGTGAATGCACTACTTCAGGCGAACGAAAGTTAGATAGATAGATAGAAGTAAATGCACTACTTCAGGCGAACGACAGATAGATAGATAGATAGATAGATAGATAGATAGAAGTGAATGCACTACTTCAAGCGAACGAAGATAGATAGATAGATAGATAGATAGAAGTGAATGCACTACTTCAAGCGAACGAAAGATAGATAGATAGATAGATAGATAGATAGATAGATAGATAGATAGATAGATAGATAGATAGATAGATAGATAGATAGATAGATAGATAGATAGATAGATAGATAGATAGATAGATAGATAGATAGATAGATAGATAGATAGATAGATAGATAGATAGATAGATAGATAGATAGATAGATAGATAGATAGATAGATAGATAGATAGATAGAAGTGAATGCACTACTTCAGGCGAACGAAAGATAGATAGATAGATAGATAGATAGATAGATAGATAGATAGATAGATAGATAGATAGATAGATAGATAGATAGATAGATAGATAGATAGATAGATAGATAGATAGATAGATAGATAGATAGATAGATAGATAGATAGATAGATAGATAGATAGATAGATAGATAGATAGATAGATAGATAGATAGATAGATAGATAGATAGAAGTGACTGCACTACTTCAGGCGAACGAAAGATAGATAGATAGATAGATAGATAGATAGATAGATAGATAGATAGATAGATAGATAGATAGATAGATAGATAGATAGATAGATAGATAGATAGATAGATAGATAGATAGATAGATAGATAGATAGATAGATAGATAGATAGATAGATAGATAGATAGATAGATAGATAGATAGATAGATAGATAGATAGATAGATAGATAGATAGATAGATAGATAGATAGATAGATAGATAGATAGATAGATAGATAGATAGATAGATAGATAGATAGATAGATAGATAGATAGATAGATAGATAGATAGATAGATAGATAGATAGATAGATAGATAGATAGATAGATAGATAGATAGATAGATAGATAGATAGATAGATAGATAGATAGATAGATAGATAGATAGATAGATAGATAGATAGATAGATAGATAGATAGATAGATAGATAGATAGATAGATAGATAGATAGATAGATAGATAGATAGATAGATAGAAGTGAATGCACGGTGGGTGAGGGTTTAATGAAGTTAATGCGCTGTCCTGATCAAAAGGGTCCGAATTCAATTTCCTTATGTGGCAACATTATTTCAGGCAGAAACTGTTTCGGGATAAACTCGATCTGTTAAAAAGGCGGCCTGGCGTGGTACTGAATAGATCACACATAAAACGTACCTTAAAATTAAAGGTAAAGGTAAAGTACGAGACTTGAACCGGCGTCTTAGCACGCGAGTTTTCACCCATATGTGCTCGACCGCCTATCCAAAAATGTTTGGAGACTTCTAGATAGTGTCGCTTCAAGCATCAAAACTCACGAAGCGAGGCGGCATTCCTCGCCTTCCCAGAGTACTATCCTCTGGTACCCACTTCTATCAACGGCTGGGTCGACCGCGAGGGTATTTTTTTTCTAACCACGAGTACACCTCAAACTGCTTCCAACGGGAATCGAACACGGGTTGTCCGAACGTCGGTAACCCAGTCGGGTGGTTTTTCCAACCAGGCTACCGAGCCGCCCCCCCCCCCCCCACTTTCTAATTGAATTTTGAATTAAAATTAATAATTACATTTAATTTTTCATTTGAATTAAGATATTTTAAAATATGGGAATAACAATATTGCCTCTACAGCCGAGGTACATTGAGAACACTTACTAATTAAATACAGTCGTCCGATTCTGCAGAAAAGAAAAAGTAACAATTATATTTGGAAAAGATCGTAAAGGAATCGATGTTGCGTCTTTGGTCTAATGACATGAGCCTTTGATGAATGTAACTGTGGAGTAGGAAAATAATGACTGCTGAACGTTTCCTACATCCATGTTCACAATATAATGGAAAGTGCATGTTATTATGGTCATGTTCACAATATAACGGAAAGTGCCTGTTTTTATGGTCATGTTCATTCTATAACAAAAAAAAAAACATATTATTATGATCATCACCGCTACTATTCCTGGAAAAGCTACATACGAGATACACCATTGGTGCAATTATTTAATGTATCATCAATTTAAGCTAATCAAGACTTCCTTTGCGGTACGGGCGTAATACCGACCACATTACCCCAAAAATCATGTGCCGAAGTTCTGTAAAAATTATGGTCACTAACACCATATTCCCTATACGTCACTTGGTATGACGAGGCCATTTTTCATTAATAAGGCTTCCTTTGAACTTATTGAGACTTACCTATAAAAGTATATACTACCTTCTTATATTGCCTAGACTAATCATGACAAAGCACAACTTATGATGGGGTTTCTTAGTAGAATGTTGAAAGTTCCCTGGACAGCTAGAAAGACCAATGAGGAAGTTCTCAAAGAGGCCAACACAAAAAGGGAGCCCTTAAAAAACATCAGAAAGAAACAATCAACATTTTTCGGGCACATCATGAGAAGAGGAAAGTTGGAATATTTGGTTGCAACTGGCAAAATAAAAGGAAAGAGAGATCGCGGACGACAAAGAGAGAAAATACTGGATAACTTGGTGTCATGGTATGGAAAACAGTCAACAACAGAGCTGATAAGATGCACTGTAGATAGAAGATTGTGGAAGGGCATGATCGCCTACGCCAACCGGTATGGCACATGATGATGAAAAAGTATATGTAGAAGAAGTTAAAATAAATACAACTGTGAGACTACAAGAGCATAGGAGTGGCAGAAATAATATCCTAAACGTGCAGACAAGTGAGCCGCGATAGCTCAGTGGTTAGTGAACTGGACTACAAAGGACAAGGGGTAGGGTTCGATCCCAACCGACGGCTTCCGGGTTCACCCAGCTTAAAAAATGGGTACCGGATTTGTTTCTGGGTAGGTAAAGCAGCACGGGCGTAATACCGACCACATTACCCCAAAAATCATGTGCTGAAGGTCTGTAAAATATAGGGTCACTAACACCATATTTCTCTATACGTCACTTGGCGTGACGGGGGTACTTTACTTTTTTTTTTTTTTACGTGCAGAAAAGAAGTGTGTATAACCAGCATATCATTGAACAATAAACGTACAAACACTTTCTCAACTGCTGACAGTGACTGAGCACCTACGTGCTTGACTTGTGTGCTGTAATGTTAACTCTTAACAACAATGAGCTACGAATAGGCAAACATATGCACACAAGAATTCTAGTTGTTATAATTACTTTTTATGTGTAAATTTGTACCGGGGAAACATTGTACGTTGACACCGGAAAGTACGCGCGGGTAATCGAGAAGGGAATGTCCCGTACAAATAAATTGACGTTTGCTGTGACCTTTCCTATTGCTTGCCTGGTGCATGCAGATTTGAGAACAGCGTATTGTACACAAGCTGGATCTGTATTCAATCTAAACATGGTTAATTTTAAATAAGGGATAGCTGGAGCAGGAGCCGTGTGCGACAGCCGACTATCTATTATTATTACCATGTACTGAAGCCTTTATTTTACTGTTTTTGCTGTGTGAGTCTTCTTCTTATTATTTCCGTCCTCATTTGTCTTTCAGCGTCGAGGGGAGATATCATTTGCTGTCTTTTACTCTTCTGTTCGCCTCTGCTGATGTTATGTTTTCTAATGCTTCTAATATTCCATCCATCCATCTTTTTCGTGGTCAATGAAAGCTATATATAAATTTTTATTGTGTTCTGTCGTTTTCTTTTTTCTGCAAGCTGTTTTAATGAATAGAGCGTCAGTACATCTTCTGTTTTTTATCGGAACCCCATTTGAGAATCGCTTAACTGTAGTTCTATTATTGGTCTCAGTGCTGTGTGAGTAAAAAAGTAAAGTAAATTACCCCCGTCACGCCAAGTGGCGTATAGGGAAATATGGTGTTAGTGACCCTATATTTTACAGACCTTCAGCACATGATTTTTGGGTAATGTGGTCAGTATTACGCCCGTGCTGCTTTACTTTCCCAGAAAAAATCCGGTACCCATTTAAGGCTGGGTGAACCCGGAGCCGTCTGTTGGGATCGAACCCTACCCCTTGTCCGTGGTAGTCCAGTTCACTAACCACTGAGCTATCGCGGCTCCCAGTGCTGTGTGAGTACAGTTCAAATATTAGTGAGTGTTTTAGTAAGTCTATATGTTTGATGAAGTAAGAATGCTTCTACTTCTGTTCTTCTTTCCTTCCTACATTACCTTTCAGGGTCGAGGAGAGATATAATGTGTGGTCTTTTGCTCATTTCTTGACTTCTGTTGCTGTTAGGTTGTCTAGTGCTTCTATTATTCCACCCATTCATTTTTTTCGTAAAATTACATTATATTTTGTAATTATATTTCCGAGCTGTGATCGCAGCCTTATGCTATAGTTTATGAGAACACCTGCGTGAAAGACACTTCCACGATAGCTAATTTTTTAGTTAGTTGAGTGGCAGTGTTCCCTAGCGTTTGGCTTTTCGTGGCAAGGCGCTGTGCCACTGAGTACGGGTTCGATCCTGCTTCGGTCTATATATTGTTCTTTGTTTTTTTTCTGTTGTTGATTATTTGTCATTTTTTCCGAGTGCTGTAAACATACCTCTTCCTCTGAATTGATTCGCTGATTATCGCCTCGGAAGTTTCCCTCTATAATAATATTCATTTATTATTATTTGTCTCACATCTTTTTCGTAGTCGGCCCCTGAGTCTGGTGTTCTCGTAACGCTTATTGACGGCACGTTATGCTATGTTTTGATCTTTCTGTCTTATCACGTGACCAAACCATTTTATCCGTTGTGTCTCTATGTACTCGATGGCAGGAATTATTTATAGCTTTTTTCTCAGTTGTTCATTTCAGATCTTATCTCTCAGGCTGTTTCCTGCCATTCGCCTAACACATTTCATCTCAGGTAAGAAAACAAATTTACAGATTTGACAATACAGAATAGAGAGTATTTCTTTTGCTCAACATTGAGAGCACTAGTTATCCAGACACTGCGATGAAATTGTTCATGGTTTAATCCCACGGCCCACTTCTATTCAGTAGGTTATCCTAAAATAGCCTGCAACAAGCTTTAGTGCGGTACAGATTTTATCTGAGTAAAGTAAAAGTAAAGTGCCCCGTTACACGAAGTGGCGTATAGGGAATATGGTGTTAGTGACCATCATTTTTATAGACATTCGACGCATGATTATATGGGTATATGGTCGGTATTACGCCCGTGCCGCTATACTTTCCCAGAAAAAAATCTGGTACCCATTAAAGGCTGGGTGAAGCCGTCGATCAGGATCGACCTCTACCTCTTGCCCTTTGTAGTCCAGTTCACTAACCACTGAGCTATCGCGGCTCCCATTTTATCTGAGTTGTATGAAACATTTGGACATACTTGAAGGAACATGATCGCCTACGCCAACCGGTATGGCACATAATGATGTTGATGACGTTGATGATGATAATGATGATGATGATGACGATGATGATGATAATGATGATGAAACGTTTCTTCACAATATCACCAATGACGTCAGTAACACATTACAGTAAATTTTCTCATTTGTTTTACTATTAAAAATAACAACATACACTTTGGTTTACTTTAGTCGACAGGCCATCCTCATTGCACATCAGACAGCCCCATAGTGACAGCTCCCTTCCTTAGCACGTCCACCAGTATCAAGCACGGTCGATGCACACTAACGAAAGTACTGAAGATGGTTTCAGCTAAGATGCACGAACTCCGTAGCACTAGCGAAGATCTTGACCCCGTCCTCTCTTGTCGCCCGTTATGACATGTGTGACAGGTGACAGTGGCTCTATTCCTTTCTCCACTAACTCTAGTCACGGCTCTGATAGCCATACGGGAGTGACAGGTGACAGTGCTCTATTCCTTTCTCCACTAACTCTAGTCACGGCTCTGATAGCCATACGGGAGTGACGGTGACAGTGGCTCTATTCCTTTCTCCACTAACTCTAGTCAGGGCTCTGATAGCCATACGGGAGTGACAGGTGACAGTGGCTCTATTCTTTTCTCTCCTGACTGTGATCAGGGCTCTGGGAGTCATACAGGCGTGACAGGTGACTGTAGCTCTATTCTTTTCTCCACTAACTCTAGTCAGGGTTCTGATAACCATACGGGCGTGACAGGTCACTGTAGCTCTATTCCTTTCTCCACTGACTCAATTCAGGGCTCTGTTAGCCATACTGGCGTGACAGGTGACTGTAGCTCTATTCATTTCTCCACTGACTCAATTCAGGGCTCTGATAGCCATACGGTGTAACAGGTGACTGTAGCTATATTCCTTTTGCCACTGACTCAATTCAGTGCTCTGATAGCCATACGGACGGGACAAGTGACAGTAGTTCTATTCCTTTCTCCACTAACTCTAGTCAGGGCTCTGATATAGCCATACGGACGTAACAAGTGACAATAGCTCTATTCCTTTCCCCACTAACTCTAGTCAGTGCGCTGATAGCCATACGGACGAGACAAGTGACAGTAGTTCTATTCGTTTCTTCACTAACTCTAGTCAGGGCTCTGATAGCCATACGGACGTGACAAGTGACAGTAGTTCTATTCGTTTCTTCACTAACTCTAGTCAGTGCGCTGATAGCCCATACGGACGTGACAAGTGACAGTAGTTCTATTCCTTTCTTCACTAACTCTAGTCAGGGCTCAGATAGCCATACGGACGTGACAAGTGACAGTAGTTCTATTCCTTTCTTCACTAACTCTAGTCAGGGCTCAGATAGCCATACGGACGTGACAGTGACAGTAGTTCTATTCCTTTCTTCACTAACTCTAGTCAGGGCTCAGATAGCCATACGGACGTGACAAGTGACAGTAGTTCTATTCCTTTCTTCACTAACTCTAGTCAGGGCTCAGATAGCCATACGGGCTTCAACTTCTATCTCTATACATGAGTTTTTCTTTGATCAGACCTCCCCTTCTTACAATCTTCCACACTTTTACGCGTCTCCTCATTCTTTGTTTCCCTTGTGGCTTCCAGCCATACACTTGACTTACCTAACCTTCTTTACTTTCCTCTACATCTGTGGTCTTTGGTCATCGAGGAGAAATTGAGTATTTTGGGTGTGGTACATGCTAAGTGTCATGAAGATGATGATATTGGTGATGTTGATGGTTATTATTTTAATTACGGTGATGATGATGATGAAGATGATAATGATGATAGTGATAATGATAATAGTTATAAAGATAAATATTATTATTTTTTTCTACGTATAAAAAAAAAAGTAAAGTACCCCCGTCACGCCAAGTGGCATATAGGGAATATGGTGTTAGTGACCATAAATTTTACAGACCTTCGGCACATGATTTTTGGGGTAATGATTTTCTACGTGGTACGTTTAAAATAAAATTAATTGCACCCGTGTGCTGTCGGGACCCGTAAGGGAAGTAGAAAATATGGGCGCTGTTCCCTATCAGGCATGTTCGTAAGAACGGATTAAGGAGGGTTGGGCATGGGCTGGCTATCCAGCATTGTAAAAAATAAGCCGAAAAAATCTTCATGTAATTGTGAAACATGGAGAACAAATATGACAACCATGAAGATACAGACCTTCATTAATGGATGCTTGCACAGAATAAAAGAATGGAAATGGCAGGACAAAATCACTTTCATAGAATTATGGAAATGTACCAGTCAAATACCGGTGGATAAAAAGATACAGCGAAGATGATGGCGCTGGATAGGACACAGTGCGGAAGAAAGCTGAGAGAATTACACAACATGCCCTTTTTTGAATCCCCAAGGAAAAAGACAAAGAGGAAGACTAAAATATTCTTGGAGAAGACAGATAGAAGCTGAGATGAGGATGATGGGGAAGACATGGAATGATCTTAAAAGAATGGCAAAAAACAGAACGACTTGGAAAGTGTTTGTTGAAGACCTATGCTCCACAGGAAGCTGAAAGGTAGAAGAAGAAGACTGAGAGATATACAGATTTTAGTAATCATCATCATCATCATAATCATCAGTGTCACCATCATCTTCATGGTCATCATCATCATTATCACCATCATAATCATCAATGTCACCATCTTCTCTTCATTGTCATCATCATCATTATCACCATCATAATCATCAATGTCACCATCTTCTCTTCATGGTCATCATCATCATTATCACCATCATAATCATCAGTGTCACCATCATCTTCATGATCATCATCATTAAAATCTTTATCTCACCATTAGCTTCATCATCGTTTCCTTAAATGAAGACTCCTAACATAAACCCTGCAGCCGTTTCCTTAAATGAAGACTCCTAACATAAACCCTGCAGCCGTTTCCTTAAATGAAGACTCCTAACATAAATCCCGCAGCCGTTTCCTTAAATGAAGACTCCTAACATAAACCCTGCAGCCGTTTCCTTAAATGAAGACTCCTAACATAAATCCTGCAGCCGTTTCCTTAAATGAAGACTCCTAACATAAACCCTGCAGCCGTTTTCCTTAAATGAAGACTCCTAACATAAACCCTGCAGCCGTTTCCTTAAATGAAGACTCCTAACATAAACCCTGCAGCCGTTTCCTTAAATGAAGACTCCTAACATAAACCCTGCAGCCGTTTCCTTAAATGAAGACTCCTAACATAAATCCTGCAGCCGTTTCCTTAAATGAAGACTCCTAACATAAATCCTGCAGCCGTTTCCTTAAATGAAGACTCCTAACATAAATCCTGCAGCCGTTTCCTTAAATGAAGACTTTGAACATAAACCCTGCAGCCGTTTCCTTAAATGAAGACTCTGAACATAAATCCTGCAGCCGTTTCCTTAAATGAAGACTCCTAACATAAATCCTGCAGCCGTTTCCTTAAATGAAGACTCTGAACATAAACCCTGCAGCCGTTTCCTTAAATGAAGACTCTGAACATAAATCCTGCAGCCGTTTCCTTAAATGAAGACTCTGAACATAAACCCTGCAGCCGTTTCCTTAAATGAAGACTCTGAACATAAACCTTGCAGCCGTTTCCTTAAATGAAGACTCTGAACATAAACCCTGCAGCCGTTTCCTTAAATGAAGACTCCTAACATAACCTTGCAGCCGTTTCCTTAAATGAAGACTCCTAACATAAACCTTGCAGCCGTTTCCTTAAATGAAGACTCCTAACATAAACCTTGCAGCCGTTTCCTTAAATGAAGACTCCTAACATAAACCCTGCAGCCGTTTCCTTAAATGAAGACTCCTAACATAAACCCTGCAGCCTGGGAAGACATAGCTGCAGACCGCAATCTCTGGAAACACACTCTAAAGGTTCACCTCAAACAAGAAGCTGATAGATTCATAGAGAAAGAGAATACACAACGAAAGAAGAGAAAAGAACAAATAACATTTCTAGGGGCGCTGAAAAAATCCATAGTCAACTATGACTGACGGATGCTACTACGACTACTACTGCGTATTTCCTTATCACTAGCATCATCACCATCATAGTCATGTTCATCATCATTGTCATCATTATAATCATTGTCTCATCATTAGCTGCAAAATCATTTCGTCATCATTATCATCATCACTACCATTACTATCATCATTGTCATCATCATCATTATCTTTGTCTCTAAAGACACATAACTATATCGTTGTTTTATAATGTTTGTGGGTCATCGCCTCCTATGGTTGCACAGAACGATTTGGGAATACAAACACATCCGCAAATACTGCCTATATTTTATTGTGCAAATATTTATCCGCACATAAACAGTTATACCAGACCTCTCACATCTCCATTGTTATCTTCTTAGAGCCAGGTGAAGGCTAACGTCCTCGTCTCCTCTCTTGATGTTGTGATACAGAATGGCTGGCCACCAAGGTCCTGTTAGTGAAAACTTGACTGAATGTCGCTCAGAATGGAGAAGATATATTGTTGGTGATGGGACAGGCTTTGAGGAGAAAACACGAACAAATGACGTCGTTCTGAGAGTTCTTTTCGCCAGTTCAACGTCAGCACAATCTCCAAGGCAGATCAACATTGACATACTTGACTTACTTGACTTAGTTAACTTACTTGACTTACTTGACTTAGTTGACTTAGTTGACATACTTGACTTAGTTGACATACTGGGCTTAGTTGACTTGTTTGACTAACTTGACTTAGTTGACTTACTTGAATGACTTGACTTACTTGAATAACTTGACTTACTTGGCTTGTTTGACTAACTTGACTTAGTTGACTTACTTGAATGACTTGACTTACATGAATAACTTGACTTAGTTGACTTACATGAATAACTTGACTTAGTTGACTTGCATGAATAGCTTGACTTAGTTGACTTACATGAATAACTTGACTTACTTGGCTTGTTTGACTAACTTGACTTACTTGAATGACTTGACTTACATGAATAACTTGACTTAGTTTGACTTACATGAATAACTTGACTTAGTTGACTTTCATGAATAACTTGATTTAGTTGACTTACATGAATAACTTGACTTAGTTGACTTACATGAATAACTTGACTTAGTTGACTTACATGAATACTTGACTTACTTGGCTTGTTTGACTAACTTGACTAAGTTGACTTACATGAATAACTTGACTTAGTTGACTTACATGAATAACTTGACTTAGTTGACTTACATGAATAACTTGACTTACTTGGCTTGTTTGACTAACTTGACTTACTTGACTTACTTGACTTACATGAATAACTTGACTTAGTTGACTTACATGAATAACTTGACTTAGTTGACTTACATGAATAACTTGACTTAGTTGACTTACATGAATAACTTGACTTAGTTGACTTACATGAATAACTTGATTTACTTGGCTTGTTTGACTAACTTGACTTACTTGACTTACTTGAATAACTTGACTTAGTTGACTTACATGAATAACTTGACTTAGTTGACTTACATGAATAACTTTACTTAGTTGACTTATATGAATAACTTGACTTAGCTGACTTACATGAATAACTTGACTTACTTGACTTACTTGAATAACTTGACTTACATGAATAACTTGACTTAGTTGACTTACATGAATAACTTGACTTACTTGGCTTGTTTGACTAACTTGACTTACTTGAATAACTTGACTTAGTTGACTTACATGAATAACTTGACTTAGTTGACTTACATGAATAACTTGACTTAGTTGACTTACATGAATAACTTGATTTACTTGGCTTGTTTGACTAACTTGACTTACTTGACTTACTTGAATAACTTGACTTAGTTGACTTACATGAATAACTTGACTTAGTTGACTTACATGAATAACTTTACTTAGTTGACTTATATGAATAACTTGACTTAGCTGACTTACATGAATAACTTGACTTACTTGACTTACTTGAATAACTTGACTTACATGAATAACTTGACTTAGTTGACTTACATGAATAACTTGACTTACTTGGCTTGTTTGACTAACTTGACTTACTTGACTTACTTGAATAACTTGACTTAGTTGACTTACATGAATAACTTGACTTACTTGGCTTGTTTGACTAACTTGACTTACTTGACTTACTTTAATGACTTGACTTACATGAATAACTTGACTTACTTGGCTTGTTTGACTAACTTGACTTAGTTGACTTATTTGAATGACTTGACTTACTTGGCTTGTTGACTAACAATGACTTAGTTGACTTATTTGATTGACTTGACTTACTTGGCTTGTTTGACTAACTTGACTTAGTTGACTTATTTGAATGACTTGACTTACTTGGCTTGTTTGACTAACAATGACTTAGTTGACTTATTTGAATGACTTGACTTACTTGGCTTGTTTGACTAATTTGACTTAGTTGACTTACTTGAATGACTTGACTTACTTGGCTTGTTTGACTAATTTGACTTAGTTGACTTATTTGAATGACTTGACTTACTTGGCTTGTTTGACTAACTTGACTTAGTTGACTTACTTGATTGACTTGACTTACTTGGCTTGTTTGACTAACTTGACTTAGTTGACTTATTTGAATGACTTGACTTACTTAACCGCCTCTTACGACACACGTGGCATATGACAATGACTCTAATGACCGTAGCCAGGGCCTCGGTAGCCGAGGGCGAACATATAATTATCGAAATTCTATAATCCTGTCCCATTAAACGAGTCAAAATAAACCAAGCTTATGACGCTCAGTTACCCTTACATTTGTATTATCTTTGTCAATGACCTTGAAATGAGAAAAGCTGGCGGCAATTTCAACTTAGTGTTGATGATAAAATAGGCACCTTGAGACGTGAAAACTATCTTTACGTCTTTACCCCATATGTGTCGTCTTATGAAGGATGGGGGAGGTAAAGAGGGAATTGGGAACTATATGACAGGAGAATAATGGGCGCATGTTCCCGTCAGAGTTTTTATTTCACCTCTTGAAGAAATCAAATCGTTTTGGCCGTCCATGTTTCAAACCTACGTTTTTGTGGTTATTGAGTTATTGAGTTAATGAGTTATTCAGTTATTGAGTTAATGAGTTATTTGTGAGTCATTATCATTGCACTCCGAACATGTCCATAAGTGCTCAGATCCCCTCCTCAGCAAGTCTTGCAGTGTCCAGCGACTGACGACTCCAGTTCTGCGTTTTCCTGGTTTGTAGCATACGTTGTTCATTTGGCAGCAGGCGCATGACAGCAACAAAGTTGGAAGCTGTCAGCGACTATAACTGATGGCTTGCGCCAGGATCGGAGAACCAGAACCATCCAAAACCCTTACTCTACCTCTTCGCGGTGCCTACAGTAACACACTAACTAGTCTATATAGTCTGGTCAAGCTAGCAGGGATAGAACAGGGGAGGCAACACGGTACTCAAATCCCGTGAGGAGGCGAAGGCGCGCCTCCCAGCACCAGAGCTGGAAGTTGTCAGCGACCCACAGCTGATGGCTTGCGCCAGGATCGGTGAACCTGAACCATCTAGACCCTGCTCCACCTCTCCGTGGTGCCTCTAGTAACAGACTAACCTGTCTAGTCTGGCCAAGCGAGTAGGGATCGAAGAGGGAAGACAACCCGATACTCAAAAATGTCGTGCTTAAGTCGGATGTGTTGGGCCGAAAGGCGCAAATATCACAGTTATACTGTAAACCACAACACAACGCAGACACGCCTATATAACGTGACTTTTAAGGGCGGATGATGACGAGGTGCACTCCTTAAGTCATCGGGCGAACGCAAGCAAGCAAAATCCCGTGCTGAAGTCGGATATGTTGAGCCGAAAGGCAGAAATATCAGTTCTACCGCAAAGCACAACACAGCGCATCTACGCCTACTTAACGCCCTTTTAAGGACTGATGGCGAAGGGGACAGTCATTCCTTTAGTAGTCAACGGGTGAACACCAGAAAGAAGGAAGAAAAGAGTCTCTTCCATACGCTCCCAGACCATTAAAGACTTACATTTTTTTCCGGAATGCGTACCGGGCCGCTCCAAAACTGTAGAAAAAAAAGTCTTGACGAGATGTCATAAAGATCATTGCGTAAATGTTATATTAAATAGGTATAAGACAGCTGCTAAACATAGAAAGTCATAAGTCAGTCGTGCATAAATTATTGACAACAGAAAGTCATAAGTCAGTCGTGCATAAATTATTGACAACAGAAAGTCATAATTCAGTCGTGCATAAATTATTGACAACAGAAAGTCATAAGTCAGTCGTGCATAAATTATTGACAACAGAAAGTCATAAGTCAGTCCTGCATAAATTATTGACAACAGAAAGTCATAAGTCAGTCGTGCATAAATTATTGACAACAGAAAGTCATAAGTCAGTCGTGCATAAATTATTGACAACAGAAAGTCATAAGTCAGTCCTGCATAAATTATTGACAACAGAAAGTCATAAGTCAGTCCTGCATAAATTATTGACAACAGAAAGTCATAAGTCAGCCCTGCATAAATTATTGACAACAGAAAGTCATAAGTCATTCATGCATAAATTATTTAAATAGAAAGACGTAAAACAATTATGCATACATTATTGAAAATACAAAGTCTTAAGTCAAATATGTGTAAATTATTGAAAAAAATTATAATATATGTCAGTTATATATAAATTATTTATTGAAAACAGAAAGTCATAAGGTCACTATTTAAAAGCTCAAAGTCATATGAGAGTTTATGTTCCTAGTCTCTAGGGATTTCGCCAGAGGTGAAAGCAAGCGAATGCAAAAGCAAAAACAAAAACAAAATTACATATATATGTGCTAGTTTTATTAATTAAATTCACAAACTAGTTTTCGTATCAGCAAAACAAACAATAACCTAATATATGTACTTACGTAATGCACATGTGCGTCCTGTATTATGCTATATGAAACACCTCAAACACAAGCACACACAAACACTTGTAATGACTTCAGAAAGCTTCAAGCTGCAGAGAGCACTTGTAGTGTCTGCAGGTACCATTTCGGCAAGAAGAGGCTAAGAACGATAAGGAGATAACAGGATGCAGCTTGGCAAGCCCACTTAACCACTCTTAAGATTTGGTCAAGCACAAAAAAAACATTATATATATATATATATATGTATGTTTGTATGTTTGTGTGTGTTTTGCTTAGATTGCAATTATTGTGACACTAAAGTTAACTAAAACTAAAGACAGAAGAAAGCAAGAGCTGAAAAAAACATATATTTGTTGACCACTTACTTCCTCCACTTAATTCACTTAACGAAAAAATGACCTAATTTTAGATACAAGTAATTTAATCTGCATCTACTTCAGAAATTGACAGGCGCGATAGTTCAGTGGTTAGTGAACTGGACTACAAAGGACAGTATACCTTAAATGGGTACCGGATTAACTTTTTCTGGGGAAAGTAAAATGGCACTGGCGTAATACCGACCACATTACCCCACAAAATTAAGTGCTGAATGTTTATAAAAAAAAAATATGGTCGTTAATTCCATGTTGCAAACAAACAATGAAGTTTTAAAACAACTAAAAATGAAAAAAGACCTACTAAACTCAATTAGAATAAGACAAATGAAATTTTTGAGGCATGTTAAAAGACACAACAACCTAATAAAAGTAATAATAGAAAGAAAATACAAGGTAAAAGAGGCAGAGGCAGACCAAGACTAACATGGACGAGTAACATCAAAAGATGGACAAGTCAACCTATGACAATCTGCACCATCAAAGCAAGAGAAAGAGTGGAATGGCGCTCCATGGTAACCAACCTTCGAACGGAGACGGCACTCAATGATGATGATGATGATGAATTCTATGTTCACTATACGCCATTTGGCATGACGAGGCTCTTTACTTTTTTACTTTTACATTAAAAACTGACTGAATTAACTACAGTAATTCTGTGACAATCCCGTTAAGTGTTAAGTACTATACAAGTTTCACAATAACAAAAACATGGATTGTCACCCTGATGATGGTTAATTTCATTTATAGCCAATCCTACCTCAACAACATACTTACGTATGAAGTATAGCTCATAGAAGAGCTAACCTCATTGCATTCAGAACAGACCACAAGGAGCTTAATCAAGACCATCTCCCTAAGCCCAAACAGACGAATAATATGTATACGTGATTAGTCAAATGGAATACAACAAGGGACTCTCTTAGAGATGCCTGCAGGCATCATTACATGGCGTACGGTGGAAGACCATCAGAACACACGTCGCTGGATCCCAAAATGATTTCAGTTGCTTTCTGCAGTATAATCCACTTATCACGAGACTGCTTGTAACGGGAATCCGATATAACATCAATTTTTAAAATCCATGAATTTGTTCTTCTTTATTTTATATTTTAAAAATTCTTTTATAACGTTTTTGTCCAGTCTGAAAATTGGTTATAAAGCATTTTGTGAAATTTGCTTAAAACTTAACAGTGTGCACTTTTCACAAACCATTAAATGTGTTACCGCGATGGCTTCCAGTACTGGTAAGAAACGCAAATACTTATCACTTGATACGAAAGTAATGTCGACAGAGAAGGTGGGCAAAAAGTTAATATCAAAAGCAGAAATATACAGGAAGCATGATCTTCCATCAAGCACACTATATATATAACCCTGAAGGACAGAAACATGTCGGCGTTGACAAGCGATGGTTTTTGACAGAATAGGAAGAAAGTTATAAAGTTCGATCACGTAGACATTGACTGACCTTCATAAACACGGCTCCAGCACGCTAGAGCAAGAATATTTTATTTTAAATACATATTTTACGTCTGTTTGATGTCTGTTTCAGTTGAAGGCCTATAGCACTGAAACGTCGTTCTTTTTGTGTTGTCCACTTGTTACGTAAAGCTTTAACCATACCGGATTTTTTTTTTTCTTCTATTTTTTCCCTATATTTTTACAAAAAGGCAGCTACTAAAAAACATCAGAAAGAAGCAATCAACATTTTATCAGGCACATCATGAGAAGAGGAAAGTTGGAATACTTGGTTACAACAGGCAAATTACAGGGAAAGAGAGATCAGCGGACGACAAACAGAGAAGATACTAGATAACTTGGTGTCATGGCATGGAAAACAGTTAACAACAGAACTGATACGAAGCACTGTAGATAGAAGATTGTGGAAGGACACGATCGCCTACGTCAACTGGTATGGCACATGATGATGATATATTTTTTTTCATTTCTCCTCACAATTAGCTTCACATTTTGATGCAGTTAGCTGAGTGGCAGTGTTACCTAGCGTTTGGCTTTTCGTGGCAAGGCGCTGTGCCACTGAGTACGGGTTCGATCCTGCTTTGGTCCATATTTTTTTCTGTTGTTGATTATTTGTCAATGTTTCCGAGTGCTGTTAACATACCTCTTCCTCTGAATTGATTCGTAAAGCAAGAATACCCCGACACAAGGACCCTGAAAAGGGATAAGGGTTAGCTGAGTGTCAAGGTCATTGAGACTTCAATCTAATTATGGACTAATCAATTCAGAATACAACTATTCAAACAACTTTATTATAAGAAATATTCAAACAACTTTATTATAACAACTATTCAAACAACTTTATTATAACAACTATTCAAACAACTTTATTACAACAAATATTCAAACAACTTTATTTTAACAACTATTTAAACAACTTTATTATAACAAATATTCAAACAACTTTATTTTAACAAGTATTCAAACAACTTTATTATAACCACTATTCAAACAACTTTATTATAACAAATATTCAAAACAACTTTATTTTAACAACTATTCAAACAACTTTATTATAACAACTATTCAAACAACTTTATTATAACAAATATTCAAACAACTTTATTTTAACAACTATTCAAACAACTTTATTATAACAACTATTCAAACAACTTTATTATAACAAATATTCAAACAACTTTATTATAACAACTATTCAAACAACTTTATTATAACAACTATTCAAACAACTTTATTGTAACAACTATTCAAACAACTTTATTATAAACAACTATTCAAACAACTTTATTATAACAACTATTCAAACAACTTTATTATAACAAATATTCAAACAACTTTATTATAACAACTATTCAAACAACTTTATTATAACAAATATTCAAACAACTTTATTATAACAACTATTCAAACAACTTTATTATAACAACTATTCAAACAACTTTATTATAACCAACTATTCAAACAACTTTATTATAACAACTATTCAAACAACTTTATTATAACAACTATTCAAACAACTTTATTATAACAACTATTCAAACAACTTATGAGTGGAAGTAAAGTGAACGACGTGAAATTATCAAAGGAGAAATGAACATACATTTGTTATTTTTATTTTTTTTAAATGGTACGGACAAACTTTACGGAACTAATGGACGACACAAATTCAAACTACGCTTCGGCTCAACAGGCATTCAGCGGGTACAAACATGCAACAACAACAACAACACAACAACAACAACAACAACAACAACAACAACAACACACACACACACACACAAATATGGTAAGAAATGGAGTATTTAAAATAAAGAACTACAAAATAATAAATAATAGGTAATAAATAAAATATAATAAATAATACATTTTTTTAAATTTAATTTTTAAAATTATTTAAATACTCCATTATTTACATATCTGGGTGTGTGCTGTATTTTGTGCCTGCTGAAGACTTATTGAACCAAAACGTCTCTCGAATTTTGTCGTCCAGTAGTTACGTAAAGCTTTGATCATACCATATTTTTCCTTCTTTTTTCACTTTATTAAAAATTTCTCCTTACATTAGCTGCTTTACCGCAGCTTTGCATTTGCATGCATTTCTTTGCCTTGACCCATGCATGAAATTCGTAAGCAATTTCAACTTTAAAAAAAATAATATATAGGACTACAACGCGGGTGAGACAGACCTCTATTATAAGTGTGTCCCAAACAGCACACTCGCTGACAAGAAGTTTCCCGGGACTACAAGTTTCCAAAAAAAAACAGAATTTCTATTTTGATCTCTGCCAGCATGAATGGTGAAAGCTGCCTCTGATCACAATAGGAACATTTGAGAAGCAGTCTTGTTTTACAAATATTAGAACACTGCTGATAGAGTTCAGTTTAACAAAAATCACGGTTGATATGGTCAATATTTGAATTTTTTTTATCGTTCGCCAGCTTGACCTCTGACGAAGTCCCCAGAGACTAGGAACTGAATTTTGCGTGGTAATCCATTTTTCCCTGGCAGCCGTGTTCACGGGTCCCTCGCCGCACAGGCAGATAACTCCGACTTCGGAGGTACTCATATTGTTTCCGTCGATGAGTAATTGACATTTCAAGCCGGGCCTCGCTGCTGAGAACAGGGGTGGTTGCCGCAGAGAGAAATCATAAATAACAATCGAAACCGGTGTAGCCGGGATTTGAACCAACCTCTGTGTCGAGGCCGCGTCTTGCCTCGAGACCAACCAGTCCCCTAAATAAGATTAGAAATGAAGAACATAACAAAGCAAGGAATAATTTCCGCCATTTAAAACATAAAGAAACAATATATAAATTAGTTTAGCCCTTTATAAGACAGAAAGATCAAACACAACACAGGGAGCCTTCATAAACACTACGAGAACATCAGACTCAAAGGTCGACTATGAAAAGATGGATTGATGAAATATTAAAAACACAGGAAACATAACAGCAGGAGAAGCCAACAGAGGATCAAAAGACTGCAAACGATGTCTTCCTTCAGCGCTGAACGACAAATGAGGAAGAAACGAAGACTAATGTACAACTGTAATATCTTAAGTTATGTTCACCCAGGAAGTGGTGTAAGGTTTGTCGGACTGTAAACTAAAATACAAATTTTTAGGTTAAAACAAACAACAGTGACGGACACAATTTCTGGCGGCTTAGATTCATCTCGAAACACTCAAGGCGATCTTCAAACGAGCTTGAGAAGAAACTTAACGAACACATCAGTGACGGTTATCCCAGGTATTCCCCAAACGTAGGAGGGAATTCTTGTGTGACGTCAAAGCTTGATTATTGTTGGCTTCTGCTGAATGTACGTTTTGGTGAGTCACTGGAAAACACTCTACCGGAAATGGAAAACGTGAGTCATTGCACACCGTGTCTTCGGGTGCTGAGCAGAAACATTTTTGCTTCCTTGTTTTCTTCTTATCCTCGTCCTCCCATCTTTTCTCCTTCTCTTTCTCCTGCTAATCTTTTTTCGACTCTTCTTATTCTTCCTTTCGTATCTTTTTTTCGTCCTCCTTTATTCTTATCCTTTGTTCTCTCATATATATATATTATGTTTTCACATTTCTTTGTCAAACCGGGTGTGTGTTTCAAATGGTTTTTTTTTAAATAAATTACACTACAATTTCAATCATTCACAGAGGTACCATCATTTTATTAACAATCAATGACAGCGATATCCATTCGTTTGTTTCAATCATTCACAAAGGTGCCTACATGTCTGTTTCAATCATCACAAAGTGCCTACATGTCAGTTTCAATCATTCACAAGATGCCTACGTGTCCGTTTCAATCATTCACAAAGGTGCCTACATGTCCGTTTCAATCATTCACAAAGGTGCCTACATGTCTGTTTCAATCACTCACAAAGGTGCCTACAGTCTGTTTCAATCATTCACAAAGGTGCCTACATGTCTGTTTCAATCATTCACAAAGGTGCCTACATGTCCGTTTCAATCATTCACAAAGGTGCCTACATGTCTGTTTCAATCATTCACAGAGCAGACAAGTTATTATCTCATTACCTTTGCCTTGTCTATTTATTCATTAAAGAACGTGTTTCTAAAAGTGAAATCTTTGATGTCCCACAACATTGCTGTCGGTGGTAGCCACGCTATCACTTCTCTAAACCATCTGGTTTTTTTTTTTTTTGTTTGGCAACAGTGCCGCTAATTGATTTCTTTATTTTCTTTCTTAAAGATTATAATTAACACCAAATAATTACAAGAAAAGTTTAATGTTACTCTTTATTTGTTTTTTTTCCCTTGTCCTGAATCATATACATAATTGTATTCCATAAAAAGTTTACGATCTTTACTTACTTATATATCCTTTTACAATCTTCCTTCTACAATCATCATCAAGTACCTGACCTGCTGGCGTAGGTGATCATGTCTCTCCACAACTTTCGATCACGACAGTTATTTATCATTTCTGTTGTTGACATTCTGCCAAGCCATTCTCTTAAGCTGTTGTTATTTTTTTCTTTGCTTCCCTCTGTCTCTTCGACCCTCAATTTTCCCAGTCGTTACAATATAATCCAACTGTCCTCTTCTCATTACATGGCCAACAAAATGATGATTGTTTCTTCCTATATATGGAAATTAGCTCTCCTTTGCTTTGGTCTTTTTCAAAACATTCTACAAGTTACTGGAACATGCTTCGGCTTAAACAAATGATGGCTCTTATTGTTTATTATGTTCATCATCACTGCGCATCAGATGAATCCAGATGTGTTCGGATATCCCCCTCGAGAACCTCCCCGAGAATCTCGAGGAAATCCAAAGAGAAAACCTAACCCTCGTGCACGAACTCCGTAGCACGACCTGGTATCCACAGTGCGGGTAGTTTTCTGATGGCAATTTTGCCCGGCAACGGCCATATTTATGGCTTACTCTTTTCGATTTTAACTGCCAAGTGTTATTTAACTGTTAAGTGTTAAGTGTTATTTAACTGCCAAGTGTTATTTAACTGCCAAGTGTTATTTAACTGCCAAGTGTTATTTAACTGCCAAGTGTTATTTAACTGCCAAGTGTTATTTAACTGCCAAGTGTTATTTAACTGTTAAGTGTTATTTAACTGCCAAGTGTTATTTAACTGCCAAGTGTTATTTAACTGCCAAGTGTTATTTAACTGCCAAGTGTTATTTAACTGTTAAGTGTTAAGTGTTATTTAACTGCCAAGTGTTATTTAACTGCCAAGTGTTATTTAACTGCCAAGTGTTATTTAACTGTTAAGTGTTAAAGTGTTATTTAACTGCCAAGTGTTATTTAACTGCCAAGTGTTATTAACTGCCAAGTGTTATTTAACTGCCAAGTGTTATTTAAACTGCCAAGTGTTATTTAACTGCCAAGTGTTATTTAACTGCCAAGTGTTATTTAACTGCCAAGTGTTATTTAACTGCCACTTATTTATTGCCGTTATCCGAGATGGGTAAGCATCGGTTATCACTAACCAAGAGATCAGGAGAGGGAAACGTCATAAAGAAACCACGGGTTAATTTTTCATATTAAAAAAAAAAATCTCCACCTCTTCTGATGGGCTTTGAACCCTTGTCCTCCCTGATGGGAGGCCGACGTCGTATCTCTACACCACCCGCTGAATTTTATCATTTTCTACCTTCGATATTGTTAGACATTATAATGAAAGACAGCAAAAACAAAGGACTAGCCCTAATAGCAAGAAGACAGAAGTAATGGTAACAACAAAGAAAAAGACATCACCTCAGTGCAAAATAAAGACAAGTGGAACAATATTAAAACAGGTAAATAAATTTAAATATTTGGGAACTTTGTTAACCTCAGACGGAAGATGTACAAAAGAGGTGAGATGCAGAATGGCTCAGGCAAAGCAGCTTTCCAAAAAATGAGACAGATACTATGCAATCCATTTTTGACAATCGAAACAAGAAAAAGAGTTCTTGAATGTTATGCAGAGTCAGTTTTAACATATGGATGTGAATCATGGAAAATAGGGCAACAACAAGAAAATCACTGGAGTCTGTAGAAAGGTGGTTTTACAGAAGAATGTTGAGAATACCATGGACAGCTAAGAAGAGTGATGAAAATATTCTTAAAGAGGCCAAAGCAAAAAGAGAACTATTTCTAATATTAGGAAGAAACAATCGTCATTTTTTGGCCATGTAATGAGAAGGGAACAGTTGGAATATATAGTAACAACTGGGAAAATGTCGGGACGAAGAGATAGAGGAAAACAAAGAGAAAAAATACCAGACAGCTTAAGAGAACGGCTTACCCGAAGGTCAACAACAGAAATGATAAATAACTGTCGAGATCGAAATTGTGGAGAGACATGATCACCTACGCCAGTAGGCCCGGCACTTGATGATGATGACCTTCGAAAATTCTCCCAGAGAATGTTTTCTTCTCCAGACCCACGCTACAAATTCAACTGTAAAAAGCAGCCTTCGACCAATCAGCTTGCAGCAATATCTACCACCGTTGTGCTTCTAATAAGACCAAGTCAGTATTCTATTGAAGTTCCGGTAAAACATTTATTAATGAACAGATTACTGACAATGCTATTTTGAGTTATTTGCGGGTTTTCATCATTGCACTACGAACATGTCCATAGGTGCTCAGATCCCCTCCTCAGCAAGTCCCGCGACTGAAGACTCCACTTCTATGTTGGTTGATAAGTCTTCTTACACGCCCACTAAATGTCTCATTTCTCGCTGTTCCCATCCTAACTCCCATCTCTTTCATCCGAAGGAGTGGCGTGGATTTGTGGTCGTTGAAGTCCTGTGCTCTATTTACAATAGAAGTAAGAAAGAGAGTTCGTCGGTACTATATGACAGTAAACAAACACATGAAAAGACGATTAGAGGCCACGGAGATGTGGTTTCTAAGAAGAATGTTGAAAACTCCCTGGACAGCTAAAAGACAAAAAATGAGGACATTCTCAAAGAGGCCAACACTAAATGGTAGCTCTTAAAAAAACATCACACAGAAACAATCAACATTTTTTGGGCACATCATGAGAAAATGAAATTTTGAAAACTTGGTTACAACTAGCAAAATACATGGAAAGAGAGATCGGGGACGGCAAACAGAGAAAATACTAAATAGCTTATTGTTATGGCATGGAAAAACGGTCAACAACAGAATTGATACGATGCACGGTGGATAGAAGATTGTGGAAGGACATGATCGTCTACACAACCGGCATGGTACATGATGATGATATTCACAACATTCGGAAAAATTCACAAACAAATAACAAGATAACACGGAGAAGATAGACAGCCCGAAATAGGATCGAACTGTACTCCTATTCACAGGAGACAAATAATAATAAATGAATATTATTATAGAGGGAAACTTCAGAGGCGATAATTCAGCGAATAATAGCAAGAAGAGGTATGTTTTACAGCCCTCAGAAAAATGACAAATAAACAACTTCTATTCCTCTATACTCCTAATCACAGCTCCTTGCCAAGAGAAACCAGGATTTTGTTATCTCACTGCCCGGTTAAGCAGCCCGAGCAGTTGTTAACGGATTGGTCTATGGAGGTCAAAAGGTCGAGGGCCGACCCGGCGCGTTGTATTCTAACCCAACCTTATATGGGTACGGCACACTATTTCCGTGGCAAGGATAGACGGTTCTGGCTCTGACCATCCTACCGATAATGTGCTGATGGTTACAGAGATATAGACACTAACGCCATTATCTCTCTACGTCATGAACCATCATCATCATCATTGAGTGCCATCTCCGCATCGAAGGTTGGCTACCATGGAGCGCCATTCCATTGTCTCTTGCTTTGATGGTGCAGATGTCATAGATTGACTTGTCCATCTTTTGATGGTACTCGTCCATGTTTGTCTAGGTCTGCCTCTGCATCTTTTACCTTGTATTTTCACTTCCAAAATTATTTTTAGTAGGCTGTTGTGTCTTTTAACATGCCCTAAAAATGTCATTTGTCTTTTTCTAATTGTGTTTAATAATTCTCTTTTCATTTTTTTGTTGTTGTTTTAAAACTTCATCGTTTGTTTGTTTTCCTTTCCATCCAATTCTACCTATCCTTCTATAGATCCACATTTCAAAGGCTTCAATTTTCTGTTCTGCTTTCTTGTCTGATGTCCATCTTTCTGCACCATATAGGAATATTGAGAAGATATAACATTTTGCAATTCTTAGTTTTAGTCCTGGTGTTATTCGTTTTGATGTTAGTATATTACGCGAGATAAATAGGAAGAATTTAGACGCTAGATAAATAGGAAGAATTTAGACGCTAGATAAATAGGAAGAATTTAGACGCTAGATAAATAGGAAGAATTTAGACGCTAGATAAATAGGAAGAATTTAGACTAATATTTAAACCATGAAAAATTGTGCCTCTGAAATCTGTACCGCTGCCTCTATAAAAAGCCTTCCTTGCTGAAATAGTTAAGATGAAATGTTGCACTATCATCATGTTCCCTGCACGCAATGCTCGAGTCATGGCCAAGTCCCTTTCTTCTTCAGTGACCAGGTTAGATACATATCTCGCTGGTGATGCAGCACCTACCAAAACAACACGCAGTCACATACGAACATAAATACTTGCTTTCACTTATTATCGGCTGATTCATCTCGCGTGTTTACAACACCGGGAGGCCAGGCTGCGCATCAAGTCACCTGTTTAGAATAGTGACTAACAGGCAAGGAATTCTAGCACAGAGGAATATATTAGAATATCGGACAAGCGGTCCGTGTTGTGATAGCACGCTATAACACTATCTATGTCATGCTTAAAAATAGCACGTTCCGAGTTTTATACTAAATGTGATTTCTAACATGTTTAAACTACAGTTGGCTCACTGTATATTCAGTAGAATTGGCTTTTAGCGAAACAATACATGGAATTCTATTGATGTGACGCAAATCAAGCGTTTATTATTTTATTCATCGTAAACATCATCGTGTGCCGTCTCCGCATCGAAGGTTGGCTACCATGGAGTGCCATTCTGCTCTATTTCTTGCTTTGACAGTGCAGGTTGTCATAGGCTGACTGGTCCATCTTTTGATATTACTCGTCGGTGTTAGTCTTGGTCTGCCTCTGTCTCTTTTACCTTGTATTTTCCCTTCTAAGATTAATTGTAGTAGACTGCTGTGTCTTTTAACATGTCAGAAAAATCTTATTTGTCGTGTTTGAAATGTATTTAGTGGTTCTCTTTTCATTTTTAGTTTTTTTTCAGATTTTATTGTTTGTCTTCTTTTCTTTCCATCTAATTCTTCTCATTCTTCTGTAAATCCACATTTCAAAGGCTTCAATTTTCTGTTCTGTTTTCTTGTCCAGCGTCCTTGTTTATGCACCATACAGGAATTTGAGAAGATTTAACATTTGCTATTCTTGGTTTTATATCTGGTGTTATTTGTCTTGATGTTAGTATAATTTTCATGCCATTAAAATTGCTTTCATGCATTCCTGTTGTTTTGTTATTTAGTTTATTATTTTATACGATGTTTGTTTTACACAGAACAATTGTAATTATTTTATTGACAAGATTTTACCATTTTTGTATCTATCTTTCGTTCGCCCGAAGTATTGTCTATATCTGCAATGTTGTTTCCTGTATAAATTGTACTGTCTTTTGTAACTCTTGCAGTGGCCCATATAGTTTTGTCTGTAGTGTTGTATCTATGGGCCAATGGATTTTCCTCAGTCTACTATATTCTGTGCAATCTTGAATTATGTGTTCAGCAGTCTGGGGCGCCTGTCCACATGTACCAGTAGTTGATGTGCCGATCTTGAATTTTGTATGCATGTGACTATGGAGTCGATTGTGTCATGTTCTGAGGCGTATAATGATAACTTGTTCATATCTATTCATGTTATGAAAGGCATCCTGATTTGGGGCTTGTGTTCTTCTGATTGATTGATTATCTGTTTCTTATGATGGTATGTAACCGGTGTATCTAGTTGTGTGCCTGTTGAACCTTCCTTTGCCAACTGATCTGCTTTCTCATTTCCTGGTATTCCACAGTGAGATGGGATCCACTGCAGGGCAACCCTGTGGTGCTTGCAGAGTTCAGTCAATAAGGTCTGCAGATGTGGTAATTTTCTGGATTGTAGTGCCTGGAGTACTGATCTTGCATCTATCAAAAACACTACAGGCTGTGGGCTAAGATTACTGTTCAGCAGTTTTTCTATTGCCAACTTTATGGCTTGTATTTCTGCATCATAATTGTGAGAATATTTCCCTGTTGCTATTTTATTCATATCCCTAGTGTTATTTGGGTACTTTATATATGCACCTGCTCCCCATTCTTTACTGCAATCTGTGCTGATCCATTCTGTGTACACACGGATCCATAGGTCTTGTGGGTATTCTTCATCCAGGAAACTGAGAGTTATTGTTTTTCGCTGTAGACTATTCTGTTCCTCTTTATCAACTATTCCTTTCACTTCTGTCCATATTTGAACTGATAATCCTGATTCCTCTGTCCAGGTAGTATGGACAGTAAGGGGTTAACAACTCTTGGCATGTCTGGTGTTTGTCTACTAATACACTTGGCTTGGTGGATTAAACTGCTTCTCTTAAGTCGTCTCAATGCAAGATTTTGGAATCGGTCCTTCATTGGATGTCTCGGCTTGCATGCACATTTTCTACCTGTTTCAGCACCTTTGTGTCTCTCCGTTCTCTCAGTGCTGGTATCCTCCACAATTTCTCCATCTCCAATATTGGTGTTGATTTCATTGCTCCTGTGATGACCCTAAGTGCCTGGTTTTGTACTTTATCCAGTTCTTGCAGTGTGGTGTTTGATGCTGAGCACCATTCGGATGATCCATATTCTAAATGTGGGCGTATACTCTGTTGGTAAATTTTACTGAGCATTTTCCACTCGCACCCCATGTGGATCACACAACTTTCTTAGAATAGTCAATTTCCTCCTTTGCTTTTTGGGTTGCCTTATTTATCTGCTGTTTCCAAGATAGTTTGTTATCAAATGTAACTCCGAGATACGTAGCTTGTATGTCTTCTTTCACAGGCTCATTGTTTATGTAGATGGCTCCTGCTTTTTGTTTTGGAGAGAGTGTGAATAGTGTAGTACTGCATTTGTCTGTATTGATGCTGATACACCATCTATTTGTCCATGAATTCAGTGCATTCATAGCTCTTTGTAGCAATTTGGAGGTCACTGTTGCATACTCATCTGTGCACCACATTACCAAGTCATCTTCATACATTGCCACTTTGATGCCATGTGGTAGTTCAGTAACTAGGTCATTGATGTAGATCAGAAAAAGTATTGGAGATAGTACCCCTCCTTGTGGAACGCCCTGGCGCAGTAAGACCTTCTTACTCTTAAGATCATCCAGTTGCACTCAGGCTCTCCTGTTATGCAGGTATGCTTTGACCCATTTGTACATCCTGCCATTTACTCCATAATTTCTCACTTTCTTCAAAAGCCCTTCCTTCCATACCTTATCAAATGCTTTCTTTAGGTCTATCCATGCTGCTAGTACCAGTTTCTTTTCTTGAAAAAAAAAAAAAGTAAAGTACCGGTCACGCCAAGTGGCGGCGTATAGGGAATATGGTGTTAGTGACCATACATTTTACAGACCTTCGGCACATGATTTTTGGGGTAATGTGGTCGGTATTACGCCCATGCCGCTTTACTTTCCCAGAAAAAAATCCGGTACCCATTTAAGGCTGGGTGAACCCGGAAGCCGTCGGTTGGGATGGAACCCTACCCCTTGTCTTTTGTAGTCCAGTTCACTAACCACTGAGCTATCGCGGCTCCCTTTCTTGAAACGCATCCTCAATTTCCTGGGAAAGATAGGTTGCTTGATCTTCGGTAGAGTAACACTGTCTAAAGCCTGCTTGTTGTGGGACAAGGAGATTTTCACTTTCCAGGTACCACTGCAGTCTGAGATTGATTATACGTTCAATTGTTTTGCACAAACAGCTTGTAAGGCTGATTGGTCTATAGCTGGATGTCATTGAACCATCTTTCCTGGCTTTAGTAATGGTATCATAATTGCTTCTCTCCATGCCTGTGGCACTCTACCTGTGATCCAGCAAATGTTGTAGATCTGCAGTAGTTTTGCTTTAGCTGCAGTCTCAAGTTCTTAATCATTTCATTGGACACTCCATCATTGCCTGGTGACTTTTTCATTTTTAATTTGTATATTGCCAGCTCTAGCTCTCTTTTTGTAATGGGTGTTTCCATGACTTCATGTGTGGTCTCTCTTGTCTTGCATTTTGTTGTTTTAAACGGGTCTCTTGTCGTTTCTCTAGGCTAATTTCAATATGATTGTCATTTGCAAAGAAGTCTGCAAAGTAATTTGCTGCATGTTTACCTGTTAGAATGTTTCCATCCTTCTTCAGTGTAATTTTGGTGTTCCTTTCTGTACCTTCATCATTCAGCTGTTTTACAAGCTTCCACACTTTTCTTGTGTCTCGTTCAAGATTCAAGGACTCTGTTTTCTCTTTCCAGCTTCTCCGTCTGGCTTGTAGTTTAGCCCGTTGAAATTTGGCTTTAGCATGCTGGTAGTTGTTGTGGTGTTCTTGGCAAGGGTTATTTTCTGCTTGCTTTCGAGATATTTCCATGACATTGTGCATTGTTCTAGTTCACTACTCCAGTATGGTTTGTAGTGTTTCCGTGTCCCTCTAGGTATTCTTTCACTGGCAGCTTGTATTATTAGTCTACTGAATTCATCAACTATTTTGTTGATGTCTCTGTCTGTATTTATATCTTTAGTCAGTACACTGGTGTAGTGTTGATATATTTTCCAGTCTGCTTTTTGTAATTCCATCTGGAGAGAGTGCTGCTATCGCTGACGGCCTCATTTTGCACCACTAAAAAGACAGGTCGGTGGTCGCTGCCTCCAAGTTGTTTCCCAACAATACGTGTGATATTCCAATCCAGGTCTGGTGAAGGGAAAGCAAGGTCTGGTGTAGATGTGGTATGCCATGATCTGGAGTAGAATGTTGTGGATCTGTTGTCTGGTTAATAGTATACGCCCATTGTTATCCTGCCAATTTTCAAGCTCTTCACCTCTCTTGTCCATATGTTCATAGCCCCAGCTCTGTGAATGGCTGTTAAAGTCCCCACATACAATTATTCTTTCTTTTAATGTAATTGTGTCTAGTGCTAGTGGGCGGTCACTAGGACAGTAGTAGTTAAGTAGGTGAAAGTCTGTATTTTCTGTCCTGAGGTGCAGTATTTGATATTCTGCCCCATCCATACACACTTCAATCAGACATGCATTGATGTTGTTCTTTACAAGTGTCAATATTCCGCCCTCTTGTCTGTTTTTTTCTGTCAGATCGGTAGCACTGGTATTCCCTAATCTTCAAGGCTATGTTGTTGTTTAGATGGGTTTCCTGCAAACAGCATATGCTTACTTGTTCTTCCTGCAGGATATTTTCTAATTCTATCTTTTTACTGTACCCATCTCTTTTTTGCTGTTGATGCCTTCAGCATTTCAGTGCATTATTTTGAGTGGTCTTATTTTGGATTGGCCAGTAGCTCTATTCTCTCGCCCCCTGATTCCACAGAGCGGTTGAGAAGGACATCCAGTAATAGAGGTTGGGCCCTTTCGAGGCTGAGGGCCCGGCGCTGCACCTGCCTGCGTGTCCATCACAGGGCGAGTGCCATATCGATTTGCAGTTATAGACATACTTCCCATTGGCGTGAGTGCGTGGCATCCTGATTGTTGTAGTGCGCCTTTTGGCTGGTTGCCTCCGACTTCAGCACTTAAACTTGCTAGAGCATACTGTGGTCTTGCTCGGTTGTAGGAATGCCTGACCAGTCTTGTTTTCAGTCCCTGGTGACTTTTACGCCCCCATCCCACGACAAGGAGCTGGCCTTGATGAGGATGCAAAAGATATAAGGCCAAGCGGCGCCGAATGTGAACGCAGTTGAACTGTTCTTCGTCATACGGTATCATCATTCATCGTAAGCAATCGGAACATCGAAAACGCAATCCGGATGAAAAACAGGTCACACGGTGTGCACAGAGCACTAAACTCAGTAGCTCAGGCAGAAAGCCTGACTTAGAATATGAGGAAAGTGCAACAAAGAACACTTTTCAGACTAGACCTCAACGTTCCCTGCCGCTTATCAGCCATATTGACCTGAAGTTCTAATAACCGTGACGTTATCAACTTTGCGATCGGGGGCGTTTGCGTTTAGATTTACATCAACCAATAGTCTTCTTGACTATCTTGACTATCTTGACAATCCTTGAAACAAACAAGAATCCTCGGAATTCGCTAGATCGAATTGTTTATCATCATCATTGAGTGCCGTCTCCGCATCGAAAGTTGGCTATCATGGAGCGCCATTCCACTCTGCCTCTTGCTTTGATGGTGTAGATTGTCATAGACTGACCTGTCCATCTTTGATGTTATTCGTTCATGTTAGTCCTTGGTCTGCCTCTGTCTCTTTACCATGTATTTTCCCTTCCAAGATTACTTTTAGTAGGCTGTTGTGATTTTTAACATGCCCCAAAAATTTCATTTGTCTTGTTTTAACTGTGTTTGGTAGTTCTCATTTTTAGTTGTTTAAAACTTGCATCGTTTGTTTTCTTTTCTTTCCATCCAATTGTAGAAATGTTTATACTGCAACACTAATCCCTTACCCACACACGTCGTCACGGATGCTGCATTCCCTGTCCCCACAGAAATATCTCCTGCTCATAAATGTCACTTTGACCTTGTTCTGTCTAGTGATTTTTTTTTAACTTTCCTCCTAAATGCTAATGTGTTTGCCCTACTGTGTTTGAGACTGTATGAGTCCTTCCTCTATTCGCCTATATTGACGTCACCAGTCAGGAATTAGAGTAAAAGATACCAGCCTATTCCTTGCGTGTGGGATCCTATAATAAAAGTAAATGTAGTAGTATAGCACTACCTATATTATACCTAGGCCGTTGAACTCTTAAATCCACCAATGCACAACAATAGTATTGAAATGTAGTTTCATCGCTGCTGATACCTAAATAAAGCAACACACTTCTGTTTTCTTGTGCTGTAGTTCACATCGACTCCATCCACAGTTCTCAGCATCCAGATGATTACAAACTTATTTTCCATTAAAACACTATATACTGAAGGGAGGTCAAAAAGTAATGCACACCAATTTTTTTTCTCGGAAACTATTCGGGCAAATTGTGTGAAATTTTCACAGATTGTAGCTGAACATCCCCTTTACACGATCTATTTTTCAACATAATCTCCGTCCAAGCGTATTGCCTTACGCCAACGCGAAACTAGGTCATGAATGCCTCGTTTGTACCAGGTTTTGTCCTGCTCGCGTAGCCATTTTTTAACTGCACGGATCACATCCTCATCATTGTCAAAGTGTGTCCCACGCAGGAATTTTTTGAGTGGTCCAAACAGATGGAAATCTGAGAGAGCCAGATCAGGGCTGTAAGGAGGATGGGGCAGTACAGTCCAACCAAATTTGTTGATTGCTTCCCGTGTTACCAGACTTGTGTGAGGGCGTGCATTGTCATGTTGAAGCAACAAATCTGCAGATGGCTTATTAGGCCGAACTCTGTGGAACCGATTTTGAGTTTTGTCAGTGTATTGATATAAGCTGTCGAGTTGATTGTCTCACCTCTTGTCATTACATCAACAAGAATCACACCATCAATGTCCCAGAAGACAGTGATCATCACCTTTCCGGCTGATGGAGATGTTTTGAATTTTTTCTTTTTGGTGACTGCGGATGATGCCATTCCATTGACTGCATTTTTGTTTCAGGCTCATAATAATGTGCCCACGTTTCGTCACCGGTAACAATTTTTGACAAAAAAACATTTCTCCTTCAACACCGAAACGCTTCAACAATTCAGAACAGAATGTTTTCCTTTGAACTCTGTGATCATTTGTTAGGCACCGAGGAACCCATCGAGCGCAAATCTTTGAATATCCGAGAGTTTTAAAATTGCGATTGCACTTCCCTTGCTGACTGTAAGCTGCAATGCCAATTGCTGACTAGTGATACGCCTATCCTTACGAATAATGGCATCAGCCCGGTTTAACATGTCTGTGTGGTAGCCGAGGCAACACGTCCAGAACGCGGTAAATCATGCAGCTCCACTCGTACACTTTCTGCAGCTTTAATTCTCTGAACCCAGCGACTAACTGTGCTCCTATCGACAGCAGAACATTTGTACACTGCACACAGTCGTTTATGAATGTTTGCCACAGTTTCTTTTTCCGCAACCAGAAATTCTATGACAATTCGCTGTTTGTAACGGACATTGTTGACAAGCTCCATTTTAACGGTTCATAGATTACGTAATATTTTTCAGAATGCTGTGCAATTTGGTGCACATAATTGGAACATGTCATATTCCAAGTGTGCAAAATTCATATTCCTATCTTTATTATTAGCCGAGAAAAAAATTGGTGTGCATTACTTTTGACCTCCCTACGTATAAATATATGTATGCACTCCGGAAGTTGGAAGGACACAGGACTTCGATAACCATGAGTCCACGTCACTCCTTCGAGACTTGCTGAGGAGGGGATCTGAGCACCTATGGACATGTTAGGAATGCAATGATGATGACCCGCTAATAACTCAACAACTCAATAAATATATATGTCTCTCCCATCCCCCAACCCTCCTCCCCCAGCCCTTTAATAATTTTAGTAACGAGCAGCAGCTATCAGCTATTTTTAAAATATTTTTTGTGACGACTGACTTTTGCCTACCAAATAATTCCGATGACGACCTACTCTTCCCACTAAATAATTCTGGTGACGACATACTTTAGCCCCTAAATAGTGCTGGTGACGACATACTTTAGCCCCTTAAATAGTTCTGGTGACGACATACTTTAGCCCCTTAAATAGTGCTGGTGACGACATACTTTAGCCCCTTAAATAGTGCTGGTGACGACATACTTTAGCCCCTTAAATAGTGCTGGTGACGACATACTTTAGCCCCTTAAATAGTGCTGGTGACGACATACTTTAGCCCCTTAAATAGTGCTGGTGACGACATATTTTAGCCCCTTAAATAATCTGGTGACGACCTACTTTTGCCCACTAAATAATTCTGGTGACGACCTAATTTTGCCCACTAAATAATTCTAGTGACGACCTACTTTTGCCCACTAAATAATTCTGGTGACGACCTACTTTTGCCCACTAAATAATTCTGGTGACGACCTACTTTTGCCCACTAAATAATTCAGGTGATTACGATATCGTCCCTGATTGCATCTCTTTTCATTCACTGTTTCACTCTCCACCTCCTTCACTCTGTTCCTCTCATAGTGAGGATCTATCTCTCCCTATCTTTCTTTACTCCTTCCCTTTCTCTTATGTCCCTCTCTTTTCTTTTCTCTATCCCTCTTTCTCTCTCCATATCTTTATCGCTCCATATCTTCCTATATTCTCCCAATCTTTCTACTCCCCCCTCTATACCCCCTCTCTCTACACCCCCCCTCTCTCTCTACTCCCCGTTTCCTCTGTCCTTCTCCCTCCTTAGCTTGATCTCTCCCTCCCTATCTATCTACATCTCTGCCCTCCCTCTCTCTGCCCCTCTCTACTTTCATCTCTCTCTGTCTCAGAGCCTCTCTGCCTCACTCTCCTCCTTCCCCGCTCTATCGCCCTATCTTTCCACCTCCCTCCATCATTCTCACATAATGCATTAGTTTGGTGACTGAAGTATTTCTGACCTTTTTTTAACCCTTGAAATATTTGCGGGGGTGCATTGTTGTTGTTTTTTTTTTTTTTTTATTCTTTTATTTTTCTGGTATTTTCTCCAGTAAAACTTGCGTGCTTTTGACTAACTTTACCTGTTTGACATTCACATAGCACTAACTAGTTGCTAGCAGGTGCTGCATTACTAGCGTGTTTTAAGTTGTGTCTTGTCTTATCCTATCAGCGGCATGTTTTCATGTTTGTTTTGTTTTGTCTTAGTGTATCAGTGACATGTTTTCATGTGTGTCTTGTATTAGTCATCAGAGGCATGTTTTCATGTTTGTCTTGTGTTAGTCTATCAGAGGCATTTTTTCACGTTTGTCTTGTGTTAGTCTATCAGTGGCATGTTTTCATTTGTGTCTTGTCTTAGTCTAAAATTTACATGTTTTCATTTGTGTCTTGTGTTAGTCTATCAGCTGCATGTTTTAATGTTTGTCTTGCCTTAGCCTATCAGTTACATGTGTTCAGTTGTATTCCTTGACATGTTGTCAGATTTGTCTTGTCTTATCCTATCAATACAATTGCAATGCAGGAAACAAATGAAGAGTAGTCTTAGCTCACAGCCTGTCATGTTTTTGATAAATTCAAGATCAACACTCTAGACACTAAAATAAAAAAAAATAAAATGGCCACATCTGCACACTTTATTGACTGAACTCTGCAAACATGACAATGGAGGTGATGGCAGTGACCAAGGCATTCAAATGGTTAGAGTAACAAGACTACACCCACGCATGTATACTGAGTGATTCGATGAGCATGATAAAAAAGTGGAGGCCGGCTCTGTGCGCATGCAAGGGGTAGAGTGGTTGCAGAAATCCAAAATACGTAAGGTCACCTTTGTCTATGTCCCTGGACATGCGGGAGTACGGGGAAATGAAAGGGCGGACAGGTTGGCTAGCTGCGCTGTCGTTGAGGACGGGCAACCAATGGGATCTGCCGAACATCATCAATGCCCTCCGAGATGTGGGAAGAGCACATGACTTCGACAAACACAGATCCACGTCACTTCTTCGGATGATGGAATGGGAGTTAAGTTGGGCACAGCCAGAAATGAGACACTTAGTGGCCGTGTAAGAAGACTTATTAACCAACATAGAACTGGAGATCGTCAGTCGCTGGACACTGAGGGAATTGCTGAGGAGGGGATCTGAGCACCTATGGACATGTCGGAGTGCAATGATGATGACCCGCAAATAACTAAATAACTAAATAAAGAACTCTGCAAACACCACAGGGTCGTCCTGCAGTGGATCCCATCTCACTGTACAATTACCTCATCAAGGCTAGCACCTTGTCGTGGGGATGGGGCTTAACAGTCAACAGGGACTGAAAACTTAGACTGGCCAGGCCTCCTACAACCGAGCAAGACCACAGTCTGCTCTAGCAAGTTCAAGTGCTGAAGTCGGAGGCAACCAGCCAAAAGGCGCACAACAATCAGGATGCCACGCACTCAACGCAAATGGAAGTATGTCTATAACCGTAGCGAACGAAAGATAGATAGACTGTAGAATACCAGAAAACGAGAGAGCAGATCAGCTGGCAAAGGAAGGTGCAACAGACACACAACCAGCTACACCAGTTACATATAATCATTAGAAACAGATAATCAAATTAATCAGAAGACCACAAACCCCAAAACAGGATACCTTTTATAATATGAATATATTGAAGCAAGTTATCATTATACGCCTCAGGACAGGACACAATCGACTCTACAGCCACAAGTATACAAAATTCAAGATCGGCACCTCAACTACATGTACATGTGGATAGGCGTCCCAGACTGCTGAACACATACTTTAAGATGTACTGAATATAGTAGACTGAGGAAAAACCCCATTGGCCCATAAATACATCAATACAGACAAAACTATATGGGTCATTGCAAGAATTACAAAAGACAGTAAAATTTATACAGAAAACGACATTGCAACACGTTGTCCTTGTTTTCATATTAGTTTAGTTGTCAGAAACCTTATTCAGCACGAAGAATAACAGGCGAATAAATTGTCAGGACATGGTAGTCGTTGTCAGAAACTAAGAATCTTCTACTCTGTTTCTGATGAAGACAAATAGTCGAAACGTTATACTTGTCCTTGTTTTCCTATTAGTTTAGCTGGTATAAACAATTTTACGTTCATATTTGTTCAAGTTCTTCTAACTTTACTCGCGGGCTTGCACGGTCTATATATAGTTATGCTAATTGCTGACAATGGTAGCACAACGATGGTATAATGATTGTGCTGTGAAGTGTAAAGTTTGCCTCTTAGGTTATTTCCTTAGATTTCCTTGGATGACGGTAGTGAAATCAAAACGCAACTAGAAGATGACAAGGAAGCTTCAAGAAGTTCATTTGGAACCTTCGTTTTCTCTTTTCACTGATACCTAAAAAGGTGACGTGGTTTATATCATTTGTCGATCTTTAGCTGCTCGAACTGTCTGAATTAGTGATTTTCCTTTGTTGTTACATGTCTCTGTCACTTCATCTATATGGGGTGTCCGGTTAGCGCAATCGATAGGCGGTTGGCTTACCGCGGCAACAGTCGGGGTTCGTACCCTAGGCGAGGACACCTGGGTTTTACTAATTCCCTAAAAAATTAGTACCTCTGAAGTCGGAGTAAATCTGCCTGCATGGCGAGGGGCATCCTGTAATGGGATAAAACAGACTTACACGCAAAATTCAGTCCCACAAAATTGAGTGGGTGGGACTACGTCAGAGGTCAAAGCTGGCGAGAACGAACGAACGAACTGCATCTATCCATCTTCTTCTGGGTCTTCCTCTTGGTCTTTTCCCATGCATTGTTGAGAAGAACGCCCTTGATGGTGATGGTGAGGATTCATTCTGACCAGGAGGCCAAACCATTTAAGTTGTTGTTGTTCTATATATTCTTGGCTGGTTAGTTCCTACCATTTTTCTTATGGTTTCATTTCGTATTCTATCTCTTCTTGTGTTGTTTGTTACTTTACTCAAGTATCGCATCTAACATGTATTGATCTTTCTTAAATGGGATTTAGAAAGGGTCCATGTTTGACTTTCATAGCACAAAGTTGGTATGAAAATGCTGTTATCATTTGTTGTATAAACTATATGGTGCAATCGAATCACTTAAACAGACAGTGACTTCATGGAGTGAGTCTGGAATCCTACTCTGATTGAGTCTTGATCGCAGAGAGAGAGAGAGAGAGAGAGAGATTGAGATTTGTTGTTTAGCTGGCATAGAAATGTGTGGATGTCTTGGCAATGGTGAAAGCTGGTATGTGACAGCATTTGCTTTTTGTATTCTCATGTCAATTTCTCTGTCTAGTTTTCATCTTTCTGTGAACATGTGCCCAAATACTTGAATTCTTCTACTTGTTATATTAAAAAATCACACACAAAAAACGCTTGAATTTCTTTTTTTTTTTACTACGGACATTGAAATTCTAAACTAAGAATAGCAAAATGTTGCATCTTCTCAATATTCTATATGGTGCAGAAACATGGACATTAGACAAGAAAACAGAACAGAAAATTGAAGCCTTTGAAATGTGGATATATAGAAGAATAGGTAGATTGGATGGAAGGAAAATAAAATAAACGATGAAGTCTTAAAACAACTAAAAATGAAAAGAGAAACTACTAAACACAATTCAAACAAGACAAATGCGATTTTTGGGCCATGTTAAAAGACACAACAGCCTACCAAAAGTAATCATGGAGGGGAAAATACAAGGTAAAAGAGGCAGACCAAGACTAGCATGACGAATAACATCAAAAGATGGGCAAACCAGCCTATGACAACCTGCATCATCAAAGAAAAGAGACAGAGCAGAATGGCGCTCCATGGTAGCAACTTTCGTTGCGGAGACGGCACTCGATGATGATGATTGAAATTCATTTATAACTTAAATTTGACTTTCATCGACAATTGCGTTGTGTTGCCAGCACAGTCACACACCGGAAGTCTCAGTGGAATACCTGATAAAAATGCAAAGTTAAGACATAAGCAAAGTTAGTTTGAACAAATAATTATAGATGCAACAGCAGAGCACGTTTTATATATATATATATATATATATATATATATATATATATATATATATATATATATATATATATACTATTACACACTCACACACAATTAGGGGTTAAGGCAAAGAAATGAAAATGAATGCATAAAAATGCGAAGCTGCAGTAAAGTGAATATAAGGGAAAATGTAAAAATACAGAAACATGGTATGTTAGAAGCTTTACGTGATAAATGGACGACACAGACTAAAACGACATTTCGGCCCAATAGGCCTCAGCAGGAACACCATGTATACCAATAAGTGCAGCAGCCTACAGACAGGTGGAAAATTCATTGAAGGTAAAAATGAATACCAGAAAAATCATTTCTAGAAAATTAATTGCATGATTCCTAAAATTTTAATTGTAGGAATTGAAGGTCCTGACTATATCCTAGTTTTCTTGTTTGTTCCTGCTGAAGGCTTATTGGGTCTGTGTCGTCCACTTATCATGTAAAGCTTCTAACATACCATTTTTTTGTATTTTTTAATTTTTCCTTACACACAATTAGGATTGATGATTTTGTCGCAACAAAGAAAAATGTAAAAAATAATAACTTTCTAGACTTGTATTTTTTTTTGCCATGTTTTCCATTGAAGAATTTATTTATTTTTGTTATTTCAAGTAAGAAAATAAGTCCAAAAGAAAAAAAAACGAAAAAAAAAAACACGTCACGAGCAGGATTCGAACCTGCGCGGGAAAATCCCATTGGATTTCGAGTCCAACGCCTTAACCACTCGGCCATCGTGACCTGTTCAACATGTGTTTATTCAATTATTATAAACCGTAATCATTATTTTGACTACGAAACAAACGATTTTTGTTTTAGTTAATTAACATTGTTTGTGCTTTTTACTAAATAAAAACAAAAACACTTTTTCCTATATGGAAATGAGCATTAATTAATTCTTTCTATCCTCTTAACAAAAAATAAATAAATAAGTAAAATAGAATATAACGAGATGATATCTGATTGTATATTTTATTATTATTATTTTATAATTTATATCTAAAAATGGTCACAAAAATGGAAACGAAAATAAAGATACGAAGCAACGAAGCGATTTGAAAGTCAGAAAAAGAAGATGGTCGTCTGTCTGGTCCTGGTGTAGTCAATAACCTTACATCATGATCATGATTGCTACAATTCTTGAGTGTATTTAATATGTTTTAAACTTTCTTTTTTAATTTACGAGTTTAGGTACCTAAATTATTTCTGTTCGGAGTAACGAACGTTGCAAAATTATTTTCTCTCGTGTAAATCATTTGATCTCAGATCTGTCATTAAAATAAATGATAAATTCAGATTAATCATTAAATTACAATAATTATTTTATACTAAATAATAATATAATAAATACAATATATATATATAAAAACTACTGTCGATGTCATGCCACCGAGTCTTCTTCTCTTCCTTCATCATCTGCCTTTCTTCAGTGTTCAGTTTCAGCGTCGAGGGGAGATATAATTTACGGTCTTTTGCTCTTCTGTTCGCCTCTGCTGCTGTTGTTTCCTAGTGCTTCTAATATTCCATCGATACATTATACATCTTTTTCGAATTTTCGTGGTCGACCCTTGGGTCTGGTGTTCTCACAACGTTGTTGAAGGCTCGTTGTGTTGTCAACATGGCCAAACCATTTTATTGTTTTTTCCTTATAATTATTCTATGGCGGGGGCCATTCCTAACTTTTTTCTCAGTTCTTCATTTCTGATCTTATCTCTGAAATTTGCACCAAGTCATAGAGTCAATAAATCAATAAAATAAAGTTTTAGTAGGTAGTCATACATCATAATATAGTTATAGTCACTCTGTGACGTTGTAGTGTGTCTTCTTTACTACAGGCACAGGACTATAGTTGGTAATTACTTAAAAAATTTAAATTACACATTCCACTACGAGAAAACAGACCAGGACGTCATTAGCAAAATCAGACATAGGAAACAGAGCGACCCTCATAGGAGACAGGAGAGATGGCCGCAGCCACCCTGGTGGAATGCAGAAGTCAAGGAAGTTTGACGGAACAAGAGACAAACGGTCAAGACATGGCAGAAAGCCAGAAAAGAATGGAAGAATACAACCTGAGCTCTTGAAGCGTCTGAAAGTAGAGATCGACAAAAAATGATGCACTTTAAACTATGTGCTAAGCAGGCTAAGGATGTCAAATGGGATGACTTCTGTAAAAAAAGTGTGCTCAAAAAAATGCTAGCCACATTCTGGCACCTTCATCAGAACATGAATGACACGACACAGAGGCATACCAGACTTTCAAAGCACAGGCCGGATATGGCACAAATCTGATGAGAGCAAAGAAAGGCCCTGCTTGCCCGCTACGTGAGCTGATGGACAAAGAAATGAGGCTGTAAAAATGAGTATACGTGGATCACTGTCAAAATTGTGTAAGGATGTAGTAGATCTCACAACCACAACTGATACCATTCGCACGACACTTAAAGGTCACACAACACTGCTCCTGGTCCAGATGGTGTTCGGTACAATGACATAGGTGATTTAGCTGACAACGACTTGACAAAAATGGCCAATGAGTTTAATGCCAGCATTAGGACTGGCCAGATTAAGGAGGAGTGGCTACACAGCTACTTACTACTGCTACCAAAGCACAAACAAGGACCATTCTCAGATCAGTGCCTACAGAATCATCACAATGCCGAACACTGCGAGCAAGCTGCTGGAGAAAATAGTTGCCCATGTCCTCACCTGTCACCTTGAACATAAACGTGCATTCCCACCTACACTCGGAGGTTATAGATATAACAAAGAGACATGGCTCAATGTGGCAGTCTTTGCTTATGAGTCTTCAAGGCTTCCACAGATGAGAGGAGACATGTGCTGCTGCTATAGATCTGGAGGATGCATACAACAGGGTACCATTTGAATATCTCATGCATATGCTCCTCAAACTGGCGGTGCACCCCTTCCTCATTAGATGGATCGTCGCAGCACTGTTTCAGAGGAAGGTGATACTCAGATGTGGAAGTGGTCTTCCGAGCCAACATCCATTTGTCCAGGGCTGCCACAAGGTTCACCATTGTCACCAGTTCCATTTAACATGTACAGAATAACAATCACGGAACAACAGCTGGATGGGAGGGAAGAACTATGACCTTTGCTGATGATATTCTGGTATATCGACAGGGAAGAGACAGACGAGGAATTGCCTCCACAATGCAAGACAAACTTGATCACATTTCTTCCTGGTGTGGGGTTTCAGGTGCCTTGGTTAATCCTAATAAAGCATCAGTTTCATGGTTCTCCCTTAACAATCATATTGTTAATACGACCACACCGGTAGTACGAATGGGAGCTGATGAGGTGACAAGTTGATGACATATCTCAGAGTTAAGCTTGATCGCAGCCTTTGTTTCGGGACCACGTCGACCATGTGATAACAAAATCCCGCAAAGGATTCGCCACCTTGAAGGTCATGGCAGCTGCAAACCTCGAGCAGAGGCTACTTACTCTTCTGTTCCAGGGATTAGTCCTCACATAAATCGAGTATGCCCTGGCAATTCTTACTGTCAGTACAATTCAAATTGATAGGCTGGAGAAAATACAAAATGAAGCCATTATCTTGGGATGTACAAGGGACACTCCCTGTGTAGCAATGAGGTATCTCCTTGACTTTCCAACCATGGATGACAGAATCAAGGAGAGCACGAGTATACCTGAAGATCAGTACAGATAAAGAGCATGCATTGCACCACGTGCTCACCACAGGGAAAGGTGCCAGGCTAAAAAGAGGCAAATCATGGGTGGGCCGAGCAGAAGATGTCATCAAACAGGTCTGTAGGCTTACCACTATCAACGTTGGTGAGGAGTGGGTACAGGTGCCTACGTCGTTCAAGGGGACTTTCTTGTGTATTGTCACACTCGACAGGAAAAGTAGGGAACAGAACCCGGTCATGGTTAATGCTAAGGTCAACGGTCTTATCTGCGATAACACTGATGAGAAAGATGCAGTCATCTATACAGACGGATCTGTAAGACGACACCAAAGAAGTGCATGGGCATTTACAGCACGCTCGGCAGGCAGAATAGTCAAAGAAGACTGTGGTGCATACGTCATGACCATGAATAGCATGACAATGGAGGTGATGGCAGTGACCAAGGCATTCAAATGGTTAGAGTCACAAGACTACACCCACTCATGCATACTGAGTGATTCGATGAGCATGATAAAAAAAGTGGAGGTGGGCTCTGTACGCATGCAATGGGTAGAGTCGTTGCAGAAATCCAAAATATGTAAGGTCACCTTTGTTTATGTCCCTGGACATGCGGGAGCACAGTGAAATGGAAGAGCGGACAAGTTGGCTAGCTGTGCTGTCGTTGAGGACGGGCAGCCAATGGATCGGGCGGACATCATCAATGCCCTCCGGGATGTGGGAAGAGCACAGGACTTCGACAAACACAGATCCACGTCACTTCTTCGGATGATGGAAATAGGAGTTAAGATGGGCACAGCCAGAAATGAGAAACTTGGTGGCCGTGTAAGAAGACTTATCAACCAACATAGAACTGGAGTTGTCAGCCGCTGAACACTGCGGGAATAGCTGAGGAGGGGATCTGAGCACCTATGGACATGTTCGGAGTGCAATGATGATGACCCGCAAATAACTCAATTAAAATTACGAGTTAAGTGTTCAGACTTAATTTACGGGTTTAGTATAGTATCCCATGTGTTACTGGGGCCTCATTATGAGGGAGGTAAGGAATAGTGACACTGTGACCTTCCAGGCATGTTGTAAAAGGCGACTAAGGAGGTTGATCGATGGCTTGACAAGCTGTCATTGTAAAAAGTATTGTTATGGAAACAGCACCATAGATTTTAGAAGCAATGATTTCAGCAATATTTGCCATTTTGGCACGCAAGGTTTCTGTTTTTGAGATTGTGGTTCTGATCTATGTGCCGTCTTCGGCTCGAAAGGACAATATATAGATAGATAATATAGTAAGTATATAATTAATTATAATTATTAGTACTAACTATACTTTGCAGTGACTTTAGAACAATAAATCTAATGAGCCATGTTACAAAAATCTTGCTAAAAGTTATACAAGAAAGGATTCAGAATAAAATCAATACTGAATTAGATGAGCAGCAATTTGGATTTAGGAAAAATAGTGGGACAAAAGAAACCATATTCTGCATGAGAACATTAATCAAAAAGTACACAGAAGTAAAGAAGCCAATATATGCCTGCTTCATAGACTACACCTCAGACAACTTATAGAATGCCTAAAGAGATACATTTAGATGACATGGATATAATAACTAATATGTAATATATACTGGGAGCAAACAGCAATAATAAAATATAACAAAAAGAACTCTACACCCTTCGTTATAAAAAGAAGAGTTAGACAGGGATGCATCTTATCACCAAGCTTGTTCAATCTATACACTGAGCAAATCTTTAAAAAACATCACAGAGATGCCAGGCGTAAACATTAATTTAAAGATAATCAATAAACTAAGATATGCTGATGATACTGTACTACTAGCAGAAAATCCTAAAGATCTACAACAATTACTTAATGTAATAAACATGACAAGCACAAAATATGGATTAGATATGAATATCAAAAAGACTAAAACTATGATCATAAGGAAAGAAAATTCTCAAACCTACAAATAAATATCACAGTTGAAGGAATAGACCTGAAGACAGTTCAGAACTACAACTACCTTGGACATACTATAAGCAGTGATGGAAAATGTAAAACTGAAATAAACAAAAGAATAGGAATGGAACAAAGTAATTTAAATCTCATGAAAAATACACTAACATCAAAACAAACAACACTAGGGCTAAAACTAAGAATAGCAAAATGTTATATCTTCTAAACATTCCTATATGGTGCATAAACATGGACATTAGACAAGAAAACAGAACAGAAAATTGAAGCCTTTGAAATGTGGATATATAGAAGAATAGGTAGAATTAGATGGAAAGAAAAGAAAACAAACGATGAAGTCTTAAAACATCTAAAAAATGAAAACAGAACTACTAAATACTATTCAAACAAGACAAATGCGATTTTTGGGCATGTTAAATGACACAACAGCCTACTAAAATTAATCTTGGAGGGGAAAATACAAGGTAAAAGAGGCAGGCAGACCAAGACTAACATGGATAATCAATGAAGAAAATCAATGGAGGCTGTAGAAATGTGATTTTACAGAAGAAATTTGAGAATACCATGGACAGCTAAGAAGAGTAATGAAAATGTTCTGAAAGAGGCCAAAGCAAAAAGAGAGCTAATTTCCACTATTTGGAAGAAACAATCATCATTTTTTTGTTCATGCCATGAGAAGGGAACAACTGGAATATATTGTAACAACTGTGAAAATTGAAGGACGAAGAGATAGAGGGAAGCAAAGAGAAAAAATACCAGACAGCTTAAGAGAATGGCTTGGCAGAAGGTCAACAACTGAAATGGTAAATAACTGTCGTGATTGAAAGTTGTGGAGAGACATGATCACCTCCGCTAGCAGGCATGGTACTTGATGATGATGATGATACTAACTTTGATAATTGTAAAACTAGTTCAAATTAAAGTAGCTAGACATGTCTCCATAATAATTAAAAGTTTAAAAAAAGTAGCCAGTCTCATCACTGAGAGAATTATTATATTATTTAAATGACTGTACTTTATTATATTGACTCATGGCCGAATATCGCCAGCTGTGTATATGTTTTTACGAAGGATATTATGAAACTATTACAATAAATAAAGTGTTAAGTTTATTGTGTAGCAAACCTTTAACTAATACTAATAGTACTTGGGACATACTATAACCAGTGATGGAAAATGTACAACTGAAATAAACAAAAGAATAGGTATGGCAAAAAGTAATTTTAATGCCATGAAAAATATATTAACATCAAAACAAATAACACCAGGGCTAAAACTAAGAATAGCAAAATGTTACATCTTCTCAATATTCCTGTATGGTGCAGAGACATGGACATTAGACCAGAAAACAGAACAGAAAATTGAAGCCTTTGAAATGTGGATCTATAGAAGAATATGTAGAATTGGATGGAAAGAAAAGAAAACAAACGATGAAGTCTTAAAACAACTAACATTGAAAAGAGAACTACTAAACACAATTATAACAAGACAAAGGACATTTTTGGGGCATGTTAAAAGACACAACAGCCTAATAAAAGTAATTCTGGAGGGGAAAATGCAAGGTAAAAGAGGCACAAGCAGACCAAGACTAACATGGATGAGTAACATCAAATGATGGACAAATCAGCCTATGACAATCTGCACCATCAGAGACAGAGTGGAATGGTGCTCCATCATGGTAGCCAACCTTTGATGCTGAGACGGCACTCAATGATGATGTTGAATATTACTGCATTGTCAAGTTTAAACTCATAGTGTTATGTAGACCATAGTCAGTGTTGATTGTTATTATTTATTAGATTATGGGTTTTTTTTTAACTTACAGACTTTGGCACCTTGATGTTGAGTGGTGTTGGTGGCAACAGCATTTTATCTATCCATCTTTCATTTTTTGTTTCTTTGTTCGCCAGCCTTTACCTCTAACGAAGTCCTTAGAGTCTAGGAACTGAATATTGCGTATTAATCCATTTTTCCCTGGCGCCGTATGTACAGGGGTCCCTCACCGCACAGACTTTGACTTCGGAGGTACTCATATTTTATATACTCATATCTATATACCAGGGGTGGTTGCCACAGAGAGAAATCATAAATAAAAATACCAACCTGTGCAGCCGGGATTTGAACCCACAACCTCTCTGTCTCGAGGCTGGCGTCTTGCCTCAAGACCAACCAGTGTCTTTCATTTAAAAAGTTGTGTATCAAATTGTACTTTTACATAATCATAATGCTCATGTAGCTTGTCCCTGATGGAACTCAGCTCCCATGACAGCTACTCTCAAATGTTCTCTTTCCTGTGTAAAATGTTGACTCCTGTAGCAGTCATTACCAGTTCATTGGTGATATCTTTGAGGATATCACCATCTTCTAGTACTGCATCACTCTTGTTTACCTGGAGCTATGTCTTCCATCATTATCTTCTCTAGATGAGTAGATGATAGAAGTTATCATTATACGCCTCAGAACAGGACACAATTGACACCACAGTCATGTATACAAAATTCAAGATCGGCACCTCAACTATATGTACATATGGACAGGCACCCCAGACTGCTGAACATATACTTCAAGACTGTACTGAATATTGCAATGGAATACCTTCGTATAGTAGAGGACATTTTATGCTACAGGTGATACATGATCGTCATCAAGTTACTGTAAGCAAGATAAAGATAAAACAGATACTGCATATAGGAACTTGAAACATAAGAACACTCATGCAAAAAGGGGAAACTGGAAAACATCAAACAGGAAATGAAAAGGATGGGTTTACATGTATTGGGTCTATGTGAAATGAGATACACTGGATCAGGGGAGATATATTCCGATGAACATAAAATAATCTATTTTGGAGGTACTGAACACCAAAGTGGAGTAGGTATCATCTTGGATGCAGAAAGAGCAAGAACAGTGAAAGACTTTTGGGTAATATCTGACAAAGTCCTTTAGTGAGACTGAATGGACCCAATAGATATTAATCTCATACAAGTTTATGCACCAACAGCAGACAGTTCAGAGGAAACAGTTGACAAATCTTACCATGAGCTTAATATGACTCTTCATGAATGCAAACCACATGAAACACCATAGTTCTAGGGAATCTCTATACAACAGTAGGAAAGGAAAGAGTTGAAGAAGTAGTTGGTTGTTATGGCTTAGGAGAGAGAAATGAAAGAGGTGATAACTTATTGACTGGACAAGAACACACAACATGATGATAGGAAACACCTGGCTTAGGAGAGAGAATGAAAGAGGTGATAACTTATTGACTGGGCAAGAACACACAACATGATGATAGGAAACACCTGGCTTAGGAGAGAGAAATGAAAGAGGTGATAACTTATTGACTGGGCAAGAACACACAACATGATGATAGGAAACACCTGGTTTAGGAGAGAGAAATGAAAGAGGTGACAAACCCATTCACTGGCAAGAACACACAACATGATGATAGGAAACACCTGGTTTAGGAGAGAGAAATGAAAGAGGTGATAACTTATTGACTGGGCAAGAACACACAACTTGATTATAGCAAACACCTGTTTTAGGAGAGAGAAATGAAAGAGGTGACAAACCCATTCACTGGGCAAGAACACACAACATCTTCTTCTTCTACCTTTCAGCTCCCAGTGAAGCATAGGTCTTCAACAAACACTTTCCAAGTCGTTCTGTTTCTTGCCATTCTTTTAAGATAATTCCATGTCTTCCCCATCATCTTCATCTCTGCTTCTATCTGTCTTCTCCAAGAATTCTTTGGTCTTCCTCTTTGTCTTTTCTCCTGGCTACATAATGATAAACAACAGATTTAGAAACAGTCAGGTATGTGTTTAAAACTAGACCAGGGGCAGATTGCAATAGTGATCATGTACCAGTTGTGGGAAAGTGAGTAAAATAATAATGGCAAACGAGGCTCTCGTTAATAGTCCAGTCTGTATTAAATAGTAAAAAAATATATCAAGTTAAATTTAGATTTCTCAAATCAGACGAGAGGTTACAAGACAAATATAACATCACAATTCAGAACTGGTACAATGCAATAGAGAAGATACAAAGCATTGATGAACAGTGGAAAATGCTAAAAGAATCAATGCAACAAACATCAAAAGAGTTCATACCACCAGTGAGGACAAATTCAAGAAAGAAATGGATAACAGATGACATTTTACAGATAATGTATACAAGAAGAAATAATAACATAGATTAAGTACAAGAGATTAAATAAAGAAATTGTTATAAAATGCAATGAAGCAAAAGAAGCATGGCTAAAAGATAGATGCAAAGAGATTGAAACTCAGTAGCTCAGGCAGCAAGCCGAACTTGAAATATGGGGAAACTACAAGGAACACTTTCTATAAGCAGAAAGTGATTCAAATTACAAATGGGAGAGCACAATTATTTTAGTAGTAGTCTTTAATATTGAGATTACCTCCCATGGTTGATGAAATAACTTGGCCCGTGCTATGTTTTCTCTTTGAATAAAGAACATGTACTGGCAACAAACAGCAGCAATACGAATTAACAACCAAACAGGACAATTTCAACTTATAAAACAAGGAGTCAGACAAGGCTGTGTTCTGTCGCCGGATTTGTTTTCACTCTACAGCGAACATACTATGAGATCAATAGTAGACAAAAAAGGAATTGAAGTCGACGGTTACAACATAAATAATTTGCGATATGCGGATGACACAGTCTTAATAGCAGAGACAGAGAATGAGCTACAAGAAATGATAGACATAATAGTAAAAGAAAGCAACAAGAAAGGTCTCAGTCTGAATAGTAAGAAAACAGAAGTAATAGTCACATCGAAGAAACAATCATCACCATCATGCAGTGTAAAAATAAACAGGACAAATTTGAAACAAGTGCAAGGCGTCAAATACTTGGGCACAATAATAACATCAGATGGAAGATGTACCATGGAAATAAAAAGTAGAATAGCTCAGGCCAAAATAGTATTTCATGAAATGAAAAATATCTTGTGCAACAAATCTATGTCAATAGAAACGAGAGAGTTCAACGGTGCTATATAGAACCAATTCTGACCTATGGAAGCGAATCATGGACAGTAGACAAACAAATGAAAAGACGATTAGAGGCCACAGGGGATTTCTTAGAAGAATGTTGAAAGTTTCCTGACAGCTAAAAAGACCAATGAGGAAGTTCTCAAAGAGGCCAACACAAAAAGGGAGCTCCTAAAAAACATAAGAAAGAAACAATCAACATTTTTCAGGCACATCATGAGAAGAGGAAAGTTGGAATACTTGGTTCTATCTATCTATCTATTGACCTTTCGAGCCGTAACCGGCCCATAGGGCGTAGACCAAGATACACCTTCTCCTATATGAATTTTTTGTTCTAGCAATTTTCTTTTAAAGATATTTTATCAAATCTCGCCATCTGTCTCTGTTCTGTGCAAGCAGTTCTATCTCATTGAGGGAGCCGATTCCTGCTGCTCTTGCCTCTCTCATAAATGTTCTTCTCAGTGTCTCCCTGGGTCTTCCTCTGTTTCTTTTACCTGTTGTTTCCCATATGAGGGCTTGCTTTGCTATTCGATTATTATCTCTTCTCATCACATGTCCAACATATGACCATCGTCTTTTCTTTATTACTGAAGATATTAGTGGTTGATTGGCGATTTCTCTAATTTCCTCGTTTGTTTTGAATTCGTTCCATTCTATACCAAGTATTTTCCTTAGACATTTATTTTCGAATGCGTTGAACTTTGTTTCTATATCTCTTGTTGTTTTCCAGCTTTCACACCCATACGTAAGGGTTGATAGTACATTTGATTTGAATAGCCTAAGGTTTGTGCTGATGATACTTGGTTACAACTGGCAAAATAAAAGGAAAGAGAGATCGCGGACGACAAAGAGAGAAAATACTGAATAGCTTGGTGTCATTGCATGGAAAGCAGTCAACAACAGAACTGATACGGTGCACTGTAGATAGAAGATTGTGGAGGGACATGATCACCTACGCCAACCGGTATGGCACACGATGATGATGAATAAAGAAAGGCGTGTATGGTTACAGCTTTACGTTGGTGAGGATCAAAACAAATACAGAATGACGTTTGGCTTAGTAGGCCGTTTTGAAGTAGGATTTTTATTTCTTTGCTTTGAGTTCAATATTATATTATATATATATATACCAGAAAGTGCTGAAGGTTCCACTCGTTAGAAATTGCTTTATACAGGGTGTTTATAAAGTCTCACATACAGGGTGTTTATAAAGTCTCACATACAGGGTGTTTATAAAGTCTCACGTACAGAGTGTTTATAAAGTCTCATATATGGGGTGTTTATAAAATCTCACATACACGGTGTTTATAAAATCCACATACACGGTGTTTATAAAGTTTCACATACATGGTGTTTTTAAAGTCTTATATACAGGGTGTTTATAAAGTCTCATGTACAAGGTGTTTATAAAGCCACATATGCAATGTGTTTATAAAGTCTCATATGCAAGGTGTTTATAAAGTCTCATATGCAACGTGTTTATAAAGTCTCATATGCAGGGTGTTTTATAAAGTCTCATGTGCAGGGTGTTTATAAAGTCGATGTACAGTGATTTGAAAAATATTTTTGAAATGTCATCACCGTTTGATGACATTTATGTCATGATATTCCGTGTCAACAATCGCGTCTTCAGCATAACACAACAAGCCGTTGTTATATTCACGGTGTCATTGCTGAAAGGAAATAGTGTTAAACATAGAAAACAGGGTATTTTTGGTTGAACATGTCTTTCGTAATGGCTGCAAATATGCTGAAGAAGTAATTCGATAATTAGTGCTGACATTTCCAGACTCACAAGTCCCCCACGTCAATGCGGTTAGGAATTTGATCAACAAGTTTCGTGCTACGGGTAGTGTGGTAGATGCAGACCGATCTGGAATGCCTCCAACTTCAGAATACACAGTGTTTGATATCCAAACCAGAATTACAATGAGGCCTAATAATCTTTAAGGTGGTTGTCTTAAAAAAAATTTAAATTTAAGAAATAAGCTGCACTTTCGTTCTTACAGACGAACTGAATCGTTCCAACTCTATGAAAGAGATTGCCAATCCTGATTGAACTACTGCAAGTGGTTTCAGAACCTTATTTCTGGAGACAAATAGTAATAAATGGTGGTTACTTGGTTGGCTGGTTGGTTGGTTGGTTGCTTGCTTGGTTGGTTGGTTAGTTGCTTGCTTGGTTGGTTGCTTAGTTGGTTGGTTGCTTGGTTGGTTGGTTGGTTGCGTTCGCCCGATGACTAAAGTATTCTAGAGTATCGGGGTAGACTATAATATTCCTCTTCATCATCCGCCCTTACAAGGACGTAGTGGACGTGTCTGCGTTGTGTTGTGGTTTGCAGTATAACTGTTATATTTGCGCCTTTCGGCCTAACACATCCGACTTCAGCACGACATTTTTGAGTACCGGGTTATCTTCCCTCTTCGATCCCCGCACGCTTGGCCAGACTAGACAGGTTAGTGTGTTACTGGAGGCACCACGGAGAGGTGGAGCAGGGTCTGGATGGTTTTGGTTCACCGATCCGACCGCAAGCCATCAACTGTGGGTCGCTGACAACTTCCAGCTCTGGTGCTGGGAGGCGCGCCTTCGTCTCCACAATAGTAAATGAATATTATTATAGAGGGAAACTTCCGAGGCAATAATCACAGTTACCTGATTGGCAGTGTTCCCTAACGTTTGGCTTTTCGTGGTAAGGCGCTGTGCCACTGAGTACGGGCTCGATCCTGTTTCGGTCCATGTATTGTTCTTTGTTTTTTTTTCCTGTTGTTGATTATTTGTCATTTTCTCCGAGTGCTGTAAACATACCTCTTCCTCCTTATTTCTGAACAAGGCGATGAAGTCATTGACGCGACTTTCTTCCCTGTTAGGCATCATTTCATCTTTCAGATTACACCAAGTGTCGTCTCACGATTAGGGAGTGTGGTGCGCCATAAGTCGTATCCAGATAATTAGGCTAATATGTTTCATTGCAACAATCAACGCAGAACGTTACCGTAATTTAATCATGGAACCGTTCATAGCACACCTCACAGAGTAGGAAATTAAAGAAGCCCGATTTCAGTAGGATCAGTCAACAACAACACACACACACAGCCGCAAACATCACTTATTTAGAAAGTATATTAGCAAATCGCATTATTTCTTGTGTAATCTGGCCTGTAATCTGGATATAAAAAGAGGAGTAAGACAAGGATGCATCCTATCACCAAGCTTGTTCAATCTATAAACTGAGCAAATCTTTAAAAACATCATAGAGATGCCAGGCCTACAAATTAATGGAAAGATAATCAATAACCTAAGATATGCTGACGATACTGTACTACTAGCAGAAAATCCTAAAGACCTACAACAATTACTTAATGAAATAAACACGACAAGCAAAAAATATGGACTAGATATGAATATCAAAAAGACTAAAACTATGATCATAAACAAAGAAAATACCCAAAACCCACAAGTGGATATCAAAATTGAAGGAATAGACCTTGAGACAGTTCAGAACTATAACTACCTTGGACATACTATAACCCAGGGGTGGCCAAATGGCGGCCCGCGGCCGGATCCGGCCCGCCAGCCTAGTTTTCTTGGCCCGCGAAGCTCCACGGACTTACTTCATTTTTTACCCCTAATAGCGGATTTCTCCTGTTTTAATCCGTGTCGGAGTTAACTCTTCTATCGTTCAAGAATACACAATTTGAAAATCTCTGTCAATTTCTCGCAACAGCTAGATTGGCAGCATAATTTCAAATAACACACACACACACACACACACACGCACACACGCGCGCACGCACGCACGCACGCACACGCACACACACACACACACACACACACACACACACACTGCACAACTAATGGTGCCGACAATATTCAAAGTCTTTGCTTCGAGTTGGTACCGCAAAGTTGCTTTATTGTCAGTGCGGTGATAGCGTCAGATCTTTGGCTCAACATTTGTCGTCTGGACTTGTGGTGGCTCTTTCATTTCGCGATAAGGGTTAATGAGGTTGGGAGGGACAGGGGTGAGGGGACTTCGTAGCTCTAATTCTGTCTTTGAAGTTACATTCAAAATGTTTCACTGTTCGCCTTCATTCCCTTTGATCCCATCGTCTTGTCTTGTCCATAAAATGACAGCAACGTGTTTATTTGGTCACAATCTTTTGATTTCATTGTCAAACACAAGTCTGTGTATAACTGTCAAATCTGGACTTATTTTCGATAGTGGACCAACATTCTGTGACTTTTAACTTTGATGTGAGATTTTGTATTAAATCATGTTAAAACGTAGAAAAGTTGATTGTGAAAATCGCATATTTAAACCTGAATGGGAATTAGATTATTTGTTCATCTTCAATAAGGATAGTAAACCTCAGTGCTTAATTTGCGTTCAAGTGTTAGCCGTTTTGAAGGAATATAATTTAAAACGGCACTATGCCACACATCATCAAAACATGTATGAGAAACATAGCATTGAAGCTAGGAAGCTTTTGGTTGAACAGCTGAAGACAAAGTTGAATCAACAGCAAAGTATGTATACAAAGGGCAATAAATTAAAGAGTCATCGATCATTGCATCATATACAGTTACCTATGAGCTTGCAAAATCTAAAAAACCCTTTACTGACGGAAATTTTGTGAAGAAATGTGCGATTCAAATGGCAAAGGCATTCGTCAAGAAAAAATAGCCAAAGAATTTGAATCTGTGCCTCTTTCAAAACAAACTGTAGCCAGAAGAACAGAAGACATCAGTCTGCAACTGTCTCAAAGTTTAAAATCTTGTATTGAAAACTGCTCATATTTTTCGCTCGCGATTGATGAAAGTACTGACATCACTGACACTTGCCAGCTTCTTATTTTTGTTAAAGTTATCCAGGAGGATTTTACTGTTATTGAAGAATTGTTGAAAGTTTGCTCTTTGCATGACACTTGTAGAGGGACAGACATATTTTCTGCAGTTCATAGTGCCGTAGATGAAGTAGGTGGTTTTGGAAAGTTGTCTGCAGTGTGTACTGATGGTTGCAAAGCTTTTATTGGTTCAAATACTGGTTTTGTTGGACTTCTAAAGCAAAACAAATTAACGTACCTACATTGCATTGCATAATTCATCAAGAGGCCCTTTGTGCAAAGTCCATAAATCTAAAAGACACCATGGCTACTGTTGTGAAAATAACAAATTTGATAAGAGGAGGACACCAGTCTTTAATCACAGGAAGTTTTTATCATTTTTAGAGGAAGTAGATTCTAGCTACGGTGATCTCCTGCTTATACAGAAGTAAGATGGCTTAGTCGAGGGAAATGTTTAATAATATTTTTTGAACTGAAGAATGACATTTATGACTTCCTGCGAGAGAACTTACCATGCTCCATTGATCTTCAACATGCACTCAAAGACATTAATTTCCTTCATAATCTGGCATATCTCACAGACATCACACAACATTTGAACATACTGAATTTGCAGCTACAGGGGGAAAAGCAAACCATTTTTCAATTGATGGGATATGTTGATGGTTTTAAAAAGAAGCTGAATCTATTTAGACTTTCTTTGCAAAAAAATGATCTGTTCCATTTTTCAAGTTGTAAGCAGTTGTTGTCAGAGATAGAAAGTGCAAACTTCAGTAAGTACGCAGCTGACATTGAACATTTGATTTGTGAATTTGATCGACGATTTCAAGATTTTGAAATGTTTCGTCCGCAAACGGAACTTTTTAATAACCCAATTAAGTGCACAGTGGAGTGCCAGCCATCAGATCTTCAACTAGAGTTGTGTGACCTTCAGTGTGACCCCTTCCTCAGTACTGTAAAGGCATTAGGAGCTGACTTCTGGAAATTGCTACCAAATGAACGTTACCCGTGTCTGAGAAAATGGGCACTAAAGATGTGCTCTATATTCGGCAGCACATATCTCTGCGAGACAACATTCTCTTCCATGAAGTTAATTAAATCTAAGACCAGGAACAGAATGACCGATTCGACATTGTCCCATACTCTCCGAATCGCCACGTCAAAAATGGAAGTGGACTTCAAATCTCTGGTGGAAAGCTGTGACAAGTCACAATCGTCGCACTGAGACATTAAAGGTAATTTTAAAATGAATAATTAATGGATTTGTTACAAATCAAATATGTAGTCAAAGTGCAAGCATTATTTATATATTACTATATCGCATAGGTCCCTACTGTCATTTTTGACGATATTCTTAAGTGTGGCCCGCGGGTCTTGGCCTTGGCTTTAATCCGGCCCTCGGGCAACCTCAAGTTGGCCACCACTGCCAGTGATGGAAAATGTACAACTGAAATAAACAAAAGAATAGGAATGGCAAAAAGTAATTTTAATGTCATGAAGGACATACTAACATCAAAACAAATAACACCAGAGCTAAAACTAAGAATAGCAAAATGTTACATCTTCTCAATATTCCTATATGGTGCTGAAACATGGACATTAGACAAGAAAACAGAACAGAGAATTGAAGCCTTTGAAATGTGGATATATAGAAGAATAGGTAGAATTGGATGGAAGGAAAAGAAAACAAACGACGAAGTCTTAAAACAACTAAAAACGAAAAGAGAACATCTGAACACAATTAGAACAAGACAAATGCGATTCTTAGGCCATGTTAAAAGACACAACAGCCTACTGAAAGTGATCCTGGAGGGGAAAATACAAGGTAAAAGAGGCAGAGGCAGACCAAGATTAACATGGACGAGTAACATCAAAAGATGGACAAATCAACCGATGACAACCTGCACCATCAAAGCAAGAGATAGAGCAAAATGGCGCTCCATGGTAGCCAACCTTCGTTGCGGAGACGGCACTCAATGATGATGATGATGATGATGAATCTGGCCTGCACATTCATAAGGCCTAACTAACAAAATAATTTCAAACTAAAAATATACAAATATGTGTGTTCTCACATGGTTGTATACACAGAGATACGTATAGACATTGCCGGAGGCGTTATAGTTGAGGTAACCTATACAATATCTCCCCACATTAGGGTTGCCAGATTTAAAAAAAAAAAAAAGGAGTACTTTTACGCTGAATTTTTTTTTCTTCAATTTTAATTACATATTTACGAACAAATGATTTTGTATATTGTTACCGGTAGTGACAATGAATTCGCCTTTATATTCAAACAAATTTATGAAAAATTATATACAGAAACTAGAAATAAAACAATGCTCATATTCTGCAAAGACAATTTTCTTATTTAAATTTAAAAAAACTCTCACCTAGTGTTTCTAGAGGCATTTTAATTGTATTTGCTTGAGGATTTGCCAGCTTTCAATAATCTTGCATCAGTTTTGACAAATTAAAAAAAATCAGTACATGAATTGTCAAAATTAACCATGACTCTGAGCTCTGCTTCAATCAGTTCTTGGCTACACCTATTTCTTGTGTCATTCCATTTGTTTTTCATTAAGGAGAATATCCTCTCAACAAAGGCATTTGATCCTGGTATGCTAAATAAAAATCCAACAATCTTTGAAATGTTTAGCACTTTATGTTCTGGCACAACATAAAAAAAATGTAACCAGTTTGTGATATCACTGTTATCTTTGTTAATACTTTCACATAGAACACTCTGAAAGTCACAGAACTCTTCATACATGGCATCAACACATATGTGATCTTTCAATTTCAAAATACACACTGCAGTTTCCAAATCTTCAAAATGAATTTCTTTATCCAAAGCAAAAGCTGCCAATGATGAATATGGATTATTGGCAGTCACATCAAACCTTTTGTCAAGATACTGAAGCATATCATTGTAAAATTTGTTAAAATCACTTGATATTTTTTTTTGCAGTGTTACAGACAAATCATTAATAAGTTCATTTGCATTGCTGCCATAAAAACTGTCTTTTATTCTCTGTTTAAGCTTTTAGTTCAAAATGTACATTTGTTTGAATGTCCCCAAGACACTCAATTCACAACTTTCTAGTGTTTTGTTAACAGCATCCAACAAGTTTCCAACATTGTTTACAAAGTGAAAATAAATCTCTGGCAAAATGGCTTGCTCAGGGTCATCAATAAGAAAAACAGATTTCAATAATTTTGGGCAGTCATCATACTCTGTAAGTAACTTTTGATTGCACCCCAATTTTGGAGAAGCCTATTTACAGCTGGAGTCAAAGACAGCCACCTCGTTGGAACATGTCTCAATATTTCAGACCATTCTAATTCCACAAAATTAAAAAATGATTTCAGTTCCTCTCTTCTTTTTGCTGAAACTGAGAAATGATTGTAAATGTTGAGGACTATGCTCTCTACATCAATATCCAATTTGTCTGTAGCATACTTGATTGCATTATGAAGTGTGTGATTTCTACAATTGACCTTCAATATATTTTCATTCTTTTTCAAAAGTAATTGAAATACAGAATGTCTAATTCCAAAATTGACACTTGCATTGTCTGCACTATATGATGAAATGTGATTTATATCAAGATTATGTCTTTCTAAACTCTGCAGCACTAGCTGACTAACTCCACAAGCAGTTTCATCAGCATTTTCAATAAAATCCAGAAGTTTATTCTGCACTCCTTTCACTGAGTCAAAGTAGCGAAGGCAAACTGGAAACATCTTCTTGTTTCCCTTATTCGAGGCATCTGTTGCCAATGAAAAAATCTCACACCTTGTTCCGAACACTTTAAAATATCTAAAAAATCATTGACACTTCTGGGTGCTAAAACATTCTTGACAAGCATTTCAGCTTTAGTGCGCCCACATGATACTTTTGAAGCAGTCACAGAATCTTTAAAAATGTGTGTCACAAGCTTATTTCCACAGTCCAAGCTAGAATAACTTTGATTATGTTTGACTGCATGATAAACCAAAGCCAGTTCACACGCGACAACATTATCGTGTTCTGATGTATTGTTTACATTTACACAATAATGTGAAAGTTTGTTTACACTAACATCATCCGATTTTTCTTTTAGTTTATGCGTTTTAGATTCTGAATGTTGTTTTAAGTCACTTTGTCCACCATGAGAAATACTAAAATCTTTTCTGCATAACACACAGAAAGCTCGATGTTCGTTAGGTCCTGGTTTAACCCATGAAAACATTCTTTCCACACTTTACGGTAACTTTGATTGTGTTGTAGTTGTCATTTTAATTTCTTCTTTGGAGGAGACTTCTTTAAATCCATATCACTCATTATAAAATAATGTTAACAAATTTTAAAATAAACTTACTATGTTTATTACTTAATAAACTTACTTAATAATATGTAGATGCGAGGATTGAATTGGATGGAGCGGTGAAACTGTGTTTACACATCGACGATCGCAAATAAATTGATTCTTGTCGTGGGCTAGGACGGAAATTAAATCGCTTCAATATTTTAGCGCGGAACTACAATTTGCGCACTTAAAAGTATGATCCAGAAACAATTATACAAAACAAACCGCCGAATGGTTTAATTAATATTATTTACTACGAATTTATATATTATTTAATCGATATTTAAAAAAATATTTACGTGAGCGTTAAAATACGGTGTTTTAGCGACTCCAGGCAAAGATAAAACGGAGTCATCGAATTACGTGAAAAAAACGGAGAAATCCGTAAAAAACGGCGTATCTGGCAACCCTACCCCACATATTTTTTTAGACCTGTGTTTTAACCCTCCCATTAGCTGGACAACTACACTGGGTATCCTACCCGGACTAGCCTTCGTTCATTTTCCTTCTAGCCATGACGCAGTACGCAGGGAAAACATTTTCATTTTTATGTTCTATTATAGTTGGAAATTAGTCTTACAACAACTCATCGTCACCATCATCGTGTGCCTTCTCCGCAACGAAGGTTGGCTACCATGGATCGTCATTCTACTCTGTTTCTTGCTTTGATGGTGCGGGCTGACATAGATTGACTTGTCAATCTTTTGATGTTACTCGTCCATGTTAGTCTTGGTCTGCCTCTGCCTCTTTTACCTTGTATTTTTCCTTCCAATATTACTTTTAGTAGGCTGTTGTGTCTTTTAATATGTCCCCAAAATTTCATTTGTCTTGTCTTAATTGTGTTTAGTAGTTCTCTTTTTATTTTCAGTTGTTTTAACTTTATCGTTTGTTATCTTTTGTTTCCATCCAATTCTACCTATTCTTCTATAAATCCACATTTCAAAGGCTTCAATTTTCTGTTCTGTTTTCTTACAACTAAAAAATGAAAAGAGAACTACTAAACACAATTCCAACAAGACACATGCGATTTTTGGGTCATGTTAAAAGACACAGCAACATACTAAAAGTAATCCTGGAGGGGAAAATACAAGGTAAAAAATTCAGAGGCAGACCAAGACTAACATGGATGTGTTACATCAACAGATGGACAACCCAGCCTATGACAACATGCACCATCACGGCAAGAAACAGAGCAGAATGGCGCTCCATGATAGCCAACCTTCGTTGCGGAGATGGCACATGATGATGATAATGATTTCGAAATTATTTTGTATTCTGTCTATCTATTGTCCTTTTCGAGCCGAAGACGGCACATAGGGCAGAACCACAATCTCAAAAACAGAAACCTTGCGTGTCAAAATGGCACATATTGCAGAGATCACTGCTTCTAAAATCTATGGTTCTGTTTCCATAACAATGCTTTTTACAATGACAGCTTGTTAAGCCATCGATCAACCTCCTTAGTCGCCTCTTACGACATGCCTGGAAGGTCACAGTGTCACTATTCTTTACTTCCCTCATAATGAAGCCCCGGTAACACTCGGAAGATAATGCTTTGTATTAGATACTCCATTATTAGTTAGCTATGTAGGATTAATTTTGTTTACTTACATATCTGTGTGTGTTGTTTGTTGTTACTGCTGAAGGCTTGTTGAGCCGAAACGTTGTTAAAATTCGTGCCGTCCATCAATTAGGTAAAACAACCAAACCATTGTTTGTTTCATTTCTCCGTGGGAACTTTGTAGTAGTTAAGAGAACTATCATGGGAGGTAATCTCAATACTAGAAACAGTAGTGGTAAGTTAGGTGTTTCTTCCCTTTGTTTCTAGAAAATAAAATAAAAATATGGGAGTGGCCGATGAGAACTCACTGGGCTCCAAACCAGGAGAATGTGGGTTCAAATCCCTGTAGGGTAACACGTTTTGTTCCCTATGGGGATAAAATTTCATACCTGAACACCTCGTGTCGACTCCTCAGGACAAGCGGCCTGTATTCTCCGACCGGTTAACTCCGCGAAGAAAGATGGCTTTCATCAAATGGGATCTGGGGGTGAATTAAAATTACCTATTTTCAGTCATCATTTTTTAAAATGTCAAATCATTGGACACTATTCCCACTATCACCACTATTGTCCAACAAGGAAATAACTCGAGGCAAAACGGACACTTTACAATACAATTTCCATCCCAACGTTGTGCCAGTCCCAGACACTAGATGCAAGAATAATAAATAAAATAACCTCTACTGAGGTGAAGTGTGTTAGACGAATGACAGGAAACAGTCTGAGAGATAAGATCAGAAATGAAGAACTGAGAAAAAAAAACTAGGAGTAACCCCGCCATAGAATATATAAAGAAACAAAAGATAACATAGTTTGGTCATGTTGTAAGGCAGAAAAATCAAAACACAATACAACGAGCCTTCAATAAATGTTCCGATAACACCCGACCACAAAAAAAAAATGAATTGACGAAATATTTAAAAAAAAAAAAGGAAACACAACAGCAGCAGAGGCGAACAGAATAGCAAAAGACCGCAAATAATATATCCCTTCAACGCTGAACGGCAAATGAGGAATGGAGATGAAGAATAAATCATCATATGGCCTCAGCTGTATCTGTGAATATAAATAAAATAATACAGTTCTTAGTGCATGGTGAAGTCTCTAGTCTTTGGACAGTGAGATCCGATGCCTAGCCCTTTCGGATCGGGATTATAATACGAGAAGTCCAACAAATGACCGCTTTCTATGCACACTTGTTAAATAAACAGACCATTGTCGAAGACGGATTTATTCAAACGAAAGGCGAGATGTCGCTGCCTCGCGATATAATAATGCGACCCAACGCATCTGCGCCTATTTAACGGGTGAATGCTAAGCAGATGAGGAAGAGAGACTAATTCAGCATTCGTTTCGGATGATCAGTCACTACTTCCCTGTCAAAACGCTTCGTAAATTGAGTCGAGTAGAAAGGAAAGGATGAGAGAGAGGGGGTGTTTAAAGCATCGAGCAAAAATACCAGTTAAAAAATTAATCATCTTTAACTCTTTTCCTACGTTTCGACGCACCATGAGCCATGCCGATTTCGGTCATGTACGTTTAACCGCACAGTGCGTCACTCTCAATTTGATTAGTGTAAACTGTCGTCAAACCATATTCTTTGTATATGTCTTGTATCATCTTGGTATTGATGAAATCTAATTCCTTGTTGAATTACCTAAAAATTCAAATACATTATGTTATATGTTAGATAAATATAAACATGTAGATTAATATTTAAAAACATGGACAATTTTGTCTCTGAAATCTCGACCGCTAAATTGATAATGTCCTTCTGTAATGAAAGAGTTAAAAGATAGAGGGCAACGAAGAAAAGACAATTTTCATAATTAATAATCTGTAAAAGATAGAGGGCAACGAAGAAAAGACAATTTTCATAATTAATAATCTGTAAAAGATAGAGGGCAACGAAGAAAAGACAATTTTCATAATTAATAATCTGTAAAACATAGAGGGCAACGAAGAAAAGACAATTTTCATAATTAATAATCTGTAAAAGATAGAGGGCAACGAAGAAAAGACAATTTTCATAATTAATAATCTGTAAAACATAGAGGGCAACGAAGAAAAGACAATTTTCATAATTAATAACCTGTAAAAGATAGAGGGCAACGAAGAAAAGACAATTTTCATAATTAATAACCTGTAAAAGATAGAGGGCAACGAAGAAAAGACAAATTTCATAATTAATAATCTGTAAAAGATAGAGGGAAACGAAGAAAAGACTTCCTTAATTTTTTATTATTATTATTATTTGTTTTTTTGCGTTTGCCAGCTTTTGACCTCTGAGGAAATCCCTAGAGACTAGGAACTGAATTTTGCGTGTTAATCAGTTTTTCCCTGGCAGCTGTGTGCACAGAGGTCCCTCGCCGCACAGGCAGATAACTCCGTCTTCGGAAGTACTCATATTTTTTTCCGTCGATGAGTAATTGACATTTCAAGCCGGGCCTCGCTGCTGTGACCAGGGGTGGGTTACCGCAGAGAGAAATCATAAATAAAAATCACAACCGGTGCAGCTGGGTTTTGAACCCACAACCTCTCTTTCTCGAGGCTGGCGTCTTGCCTCGTTACCAACCAGTCCCCCAACTTCCTTAATTAATAATCGTTAACAGATAGAGGACAAGGAACAAAAGATAACTTCCATAATTATTAATCGTTAAAAAATAGAAAAGATAGAAGGCGAATGGAAATATGTACGTATGTGCGCGTGCTCCTACAGAATCGGAAACGGATAATTGTTACCAGTATAATTACCGAGGTAAATATGAACGCACATTTAATGTTTCCCTTTCAGTTTGTTTACTTTTATTTCGGATCAGCTACAAAAATGTGTAGAAGAATGCAGATAAATAAGCTTTTGTGTAGGGAGAAATGAAAAGGAATGTAGACACATAAGCTTTTGTGTAGGGAGAAATGAAAAGGAATGTAGACAAATAAGCTTTTGTGTAGGGAGAAATGAAAAGGAATGTAGACAAATAAGTTTTTGTGTAGGGAGAAATGAAAAGGAATGCAGACAAATAAGCTTTTGTGTAGGGAGAAATGAAAAGGAATGTAGACAAATAAGCTTTTGTGTAGGGAGAAATGAAAAGGAATGTAGACACATAAGCTTTTGTGTAGGGAGAAATGAAAAGGAATGCAGACAAATAAGCTTTTGTGTAGGGAGAAATGAAAAGGAATATAGACAAATAAGCTTTTGTGTAGGGAGAAATGAAAAGGAATGTAGACACATAAGCTTTTGTGTAGGGAGAAATGAAAAGGAATGCAGACAAATAAGCTTTTGTGTAGGGAGAAATGAAAAGGAATGCAGACAAATAAGCTTTTGTGTAGGGAGAAATGAAAAGGAATGTAGACACATAAGCTTTTGTGTAGGGAGAAATGAAAAGGAATGCAGACAAATAAGCTTTTGTGTAGGGAGAAATGAAAAGGAATGTAGACAAATAAGCTTTTGTGTAGGGAGAAATGAAAAGGAATGTAGACAAATAAGCTTTTGTGTAGGGAGAAATGAAAAGGAATGTAGACACATAAGCTTTTGTGTAAGGAGAAATGAAAAGGAATGCAGTCAAATAAGCTTTTGTGTAGGGAGAAATGAAAAGGAATATAGACAAATAAGCTTTTGTGTAGGGAGAAATGAAAAGGAATGTAGACAAATAAGCTTTTGTGTAGGGAGAAATGAAAAGGAATGTAGACAAATTAAGGTTTTGTGTAGGGAGAAATGAAAAGGAATGTAGACAAATAAGCTTTTGTGTAGGGAGAAATGAAAAGGAATGCAGACAAATAAGCTTTTGTGTAGGGAGAAATGAAAAGGAATGTAGACAAATAAGCTTTTGTGTAGGGAGAAATGAAAAGGAATGTAGACAAATAAGCTTTTGTGTAGGGAGAAATGAAAAGGAATGTAGACACATAAGCTTTTGTGTAGGGAGAAATGAAAAGGAATGCAGACAAATAAGCTTTTGTGTAGGGAGAAATGAAAAGGAATGTAGACACATAAGCTTTTGTGTAGGGAGAAATGAAAAGGAATGCAGACAAATAAGCTTTTGTGTAGGGAGAAATGAAAAGGAATGTAGACAAATAAGCTTTTGTGTAGGGAGAAATGAAAAGGAATGTAGACAAATAAGCTTTTGTGTAGGGAGAAATGAAAAGGAATGTAGACAAATACGCTTTTGTGTAGGGAGAAATGAAAAGGAATGTAGACAAATAAGCTTTTGTGTAGGGAGAAATGAAAAGGAATGTAGACAAATAAGCTTTTGTGTAGGGAGAAATGAAAAGGAATGTAGACAAAAACTGCATGGTTAACACCTTACGTAATAAGTGGACGACACAAATTAGAACGACGATTTGGCTCAAATACCCTTCATTATTAACACACATACAAAACACACATATACAGGTATTTACAATTTAAAAAAAAATAATAAATAGTAATATATATATATATTATATATAATAATAATAATAATAATAATAATAGTAATAATAATAATAATAATTTCGAAATAGAAATTAGGATGTTTCCTTTTTCAATTTTTAAAAAATAATCTATTAAAACAGTTTATTTTTATTTCTCACTTTAGTTCGAAATTGTTATTTTTTAATTATTTTTTTATTTTAAATATCTATCTGTGTTTGTGTTGTATGTTTGTTCCTGCTGAAGGCCTATTTAGCCGAAACGTCGTTCTAATTTGTGTGGTCCACTTATTACATAAAGCTTTACCCATACCGTTTTTTCTATTTTTTGTTTCCCTATATTTTTGGTTGTTTCATTTCTCCTTATAATTAGCTTTACTGTAGCTTCCCGTTTTTATGCATTTCTTTGCATTGACCAAACTTTTGTGTACAAATTTACTAAAATTACTAACTTTATACCAACACGTCGAAAGTGAAATACAAATCTGAGGCATGCTCATCTAGCGGCGACTGCACTGGTTATGTGAACGTTATTCATGCTCCCATATCCCCTTCTTCTCCACAAACATCAGAAATGGAGACTAATGTGGCTATAAATGTGTAAAGGAGAAAAAACACACCACTTTATGTCATCAGCATCATGTGCCATACCGGTTGGCGTAGGTGATCATGTTATTCCACAATCTTCTATCTACAGTGCATCGTATTAGTTCTGTTGTTGACTGTTTGCCATGCCATAACACCAAGCTATCCAGTATTTTCTCTCTTTGTCGTCCGCGATCTCTCTCTCCTTTTATTTTTCCAGTTGTAACTAAGTATTCCAACTTTCCTCTTCTCATGATGTGCCCGAAAAATGTTGATTTTCTGATGTTCTTTAAGAGCTTCCTTTTTGTGTTAGCCTCTTTGAGAATTTCCTCATTTATCTTTTTAGCTGTCCAGGGAACTTTCAACATTCTTTTGAGAAATCCCATCTCTGTGGCCTCTAATCGTCTTTTCATTTGTTTGTCTACTGTCCATGATTCGCACCCATAACTATATTTATAACATAATTAAAATTAAAACTTAGACCCGAATACCTCGTGGCGACTGCACTGGACAAGGGGCCTATATTCTTCAGTCCTATAAGTACCCCCCCCCCTCCCGATAGACCCCAGTAAAGGGAAATTGCCGTAAAGAAGATAGTTATTAAAAAAAAAATTATTCTTTCACTCCCACAGAGCTTTTTAATGCCATAGTGTGTCCGTTTTCTTTATTTTCGGTTCCTTCATTAATCTGTTTTCTTTTCTGTGTTAGGTTCTCTTAAGAATCGTATAGTGATTCTTTAATCTTTTCGGTGTATGTATGTGTATATATATATTTTTGCTTCCTCACTCGCATGGGCCTCCCGAACATCTACACGCTGCTCAAACAACGTATGTTACGCTATTGTGGCCACGGACACCGTATGAAAAATGACCACATACTAGAAGATATACTTTATGGACAACAAACCGATGGCAAAAGAACTAGGGAAGCGCTCAAAACTCCGATTTACAGACGTGTGTGAACGTGACATAAAGACTTTGAACATAAACCCTGCAGCATGGGACGAGATAGCTGCAGACAGCAATCTCTGGAAACACATTCTAAAGCTTCATCTCAAGGATGCAGCAGATAGATTCATATAAAAAGAGAATACACTGCGAAGAGAAAGGAAAAAAACATTTCCTAGGGGCACTGCAAAATCAATAGCATCAAAAGCAATAACAAAGCATGCCAAGTTATTGGCCAAGTATTAATACTATTGAAAAACAAAGCAATAACTACGGAAGCAAAAAGGGCAATATACAAATCAATTTTTCTACCAACTCTGTGATATCAGTGCCAGAATTGGACGCTGGACTCTAGAACAATAAGAAAGATAACGACCACCGAAATGAAATGTGTCAGAAGAATGACAGGAAACAGCTTAAGGGACAGAGTAAGAAACACTGACCTGAGGAAAAAACTCGAAATTAAACCAGCCATCGAATACATAAAGAAACAACAGAGAAAGTGGTTCGGCCACTTAACAAGACAAATAGAACTAATAATGACTCAAAGAGCCATAAACAAACGCCACGAAAACGCCAGATTAAAAGGAAGACCGGATAAGAGATGGATAAAGGGAATACTAGAGTCACTAGGAGGGATAACATCAGAAGAGGCCAACAGAAGAGCAAAGAATCGCAGATTGTATCTCCCCTCGACGCCAACGGCAATGGAGGAAGGATAGAAGAAAGAAGAAGAACTGCAAAATCCACAGTAATCTATGACTGACGGAGGCTACCACTACACACAAACAAACATACAAACAAACACACATACCCACGTAAAAAAAGTTAATGTCCACCTGTATTTGTCACACCGTGATTTATCTGACGTCATGAAACAAAACTTGGTGCTCGTTTCAGTGTTGGTGGTATACGCTTACTCGTGTAGTTATACATATTTCGAAATATTTACGGTGCAAGCTAAGTACATAAAAATTGACGCAGGTGAAAATTTATCAAATACAAATGGAAGGTAAGTGTGCAGATATTATCACACATGAATCTACTGTCTATATCGAGTCGAATGGTGCTGTCACCTCCCAAACTTAAAACAATGCGTGCTGTCACATCCTACACTTAGAACAATGAGTGCTGTCACATCGTACACTTAGAACAATGCGTGCTGCCACATCCTACACTCAGAACAATGCGTGCTGTCACATCCTACACTTAGAACAATGAGTGCTGTCACATCCTACACTTAGAACAATGCGTGTTGTCACATCCTACACTCAGAACAATGCGTGATGTCACATCCTACACTTAAAACAATGAGTGCTGTCACATCCTACACTTAGAACAATGAGTGCTGTCACATCCTAAATCTAGAACAATGAGTGCTGTCGCATGCTAAACCAAGAACAATGAGTGCTGTCACATCCTAAACCTAGAACAATGAGTGCTGTCACATCCTAAACCTAGTACAATGAGTGCTGTTACATCCTAAACCTAGAACAATGAGTGCTGTCGCATGCTAAACCAAGAACAATGAGTGGTGTCACATTCGAAACCTAGAACAATGAGTGCTGTCACATCCTAAACCTAGAACAATGAGTGCTGTCACATCCTAAACCTAGAACAATGAGTGCTGTCACATCCTAAACCTAGAACAATGAGTGCTGTCACATCCTGAACCTAGAAGAATGAGTGCTGTCACATCCTAGAACAATGAGTGCTGTCACATCCTAAACCTAGAACAATTAGTGCTGTCGCATGCTAAACCAAGAACAATAAGTGCTGTCACATTCGAAACCTAGAACAATGAGTGCTGTCACATCCTAAACCTAGAACAATGAGTGCTGTCACATCCTAAACCTAGAACAATGAGTGCTGTCACATCCTAGAACAATGAGTGATGTCACATCCTAAACCTAGAACAATTAGTGCTGTCGCATGCTAAACCTGAACAATGAGTGATGTCGCATCCTACACTTAGAACAATGCGTGCTGTCACATCCTACACTCAGAACAATGCGTGCTGTCACATCCTACAATTAGAACAATGCGCGCTGTCACATCCTACACTTAGAACAATGAGTGCTGTCATATCCTACACTTAGAACAATGAGTGCTGTCACATCCTAAACCTAGAACAATGAGTGCTGTCACATCCTAAACCTAGAACAATGAGTGCTGTCACATCCTAAACCTAGAACAATGAGTGCTGTCACATCCTAAACCTAGAACAATGAGTGCTGTCACATCCTAAACCTAGAACAATGAGTGCTGTCACATCCTAAATCTAGAACAATGAGTGCTGTCACACCCTAAACCTAGAACAATGAGTGCTGTCACATCCTAAACCTAGAACAATGAGTGCTGTCACATCCTAAACCTAGAACAATGAGTGCTGTCGCATGCTAAACCTAGAACAATGAGTGCTGTCGCATCCTAAAATAGAAAAAATGAGTACTGTCTCTGTCGTGGTGACAGCAATGCTTGCTTGCGTTCGTCCGATGACCAAAGGAGTACACCTTTTTGTCATCCGCCCCCATAACGACGTTAAGTGGACGTGTCTGCGTTGTATCGTGGTTTGCAGTATAACTGTGACATTTCCGTCTTTCGGCCCAACACATTCGGTTTAAGCACGACATTTTTGAGTACCGGGTTGTCTTCCCTCTTCGATCCCTACTCGCTTGGTCAGACAAGACAGGTTAGTCTTTTACTGGAGGCACCGCGGAGAGGTGGAACACGGTCTGGATGGTTGTGGTTCACCTGTCCTGGATGCAAGCCATCAGCTGTGGGTCACTGACAACTTCCAGCTCCGCTACTATAAGGCGCGCCTTCGCCTCCAGTGAAAACAGTATTAAATCTCTTGTTATTTCAGCAGGTCGTTCTTAAACACTCTTGGCCACATAACCGCCTGCGCTTTGATGAAAATTAAGCCTCTATCAAGAGCAGAACTCAACACAGCGAGACACACTGGCAGCTAATATCAGTTGACAGTATGTCTGGTCACACCATTTCCTTTTAACTGTCTTCGTCCTGCAAACGGTTGGTGTGTCATCAAGGGGCTTCAATGTTGTAAACAGAATATCGTTATCAACGGTAACTCTAATATCCCTGTTGTCAGAGCTTCCGATTATTCAAGTCTCGATTGTACTTAACCAGAATGATACACGATGTCTCTCTATTTGTTCACTCTCTGCAGTATTTTCGTCTTTAATGAAGGATTGGTTGTTACAGTTAACTGAGTTCTTCTTCTGCCTTTCAGCTCCATGTGGAGCATAGGTCTTCAACAAACACTTTCAGCTCCCTGTGGAGCATAAGTCTTCAACAAACACTTTTAGCTCCCTGTGGAGCAAAGGTCTTCAACAAACACTTTTAGCTCCCTGTGGAGCATAGGTCTTCAACAAACACTTTTAGCTCCCTGTGGAGCATAGGTCTTCAACAAACACTTTCAGCTCCCCGTGGATCATAGGTCTTCAACAAACACTGCCAGCTCCCCGTGGAGCATAGGTCATCAACAAACACTTTCAGCTCCCCGTGGAACATAGGTCATCAACAAACACTTTCAGCTCCCCGTGGAGCATAGGTCTTTAACAAACACTTTCAACTCCCCGTGGAGCATTGGTCTTCAACAAACACTTTCAGCTCCATGTGGAGCATAGGTCTTCAACAAACACTTTCAGCTCCCTGTGGAACATAGGTCTTCAACAAACACTTTCAGCTCCACGTGGAGCATAGGTCTTCAACAAACACTTTCAGCTCCCCGTGCAGCATAGGTCTTCAACAAACACTTTCAGCTCCCCGTGCAGCATAGGTCTTCAACAAACACTTTCAGCTCCCCGTGGAACATAGGTCTTCAACAAACACTTTCAGCTCCCCGAGGAGCATAGGTCTTCAACAAACACTTTCAGCTCCCCGTGCAGCATAGGTCTTCAACAAACACTTTCAGCTTCCCGTAGAGCATAGGTCTTCAACAAACACTTTCACCTCCCCGTGGAACATAGGTCTTCAACAAACACTTTCAGCTCCTGTGGAGCATAGTTCTTCAACAAACACTTTCAGCTCCCTGAGGAGCATAGGTCATTAACAAACACTTTCAGCTCCCTGTGGAGCATAGGTCTTCAACAAACACTTTCAGCTTCCTGTGGAGCATAGGTTTTCAACAAACACTTTCAGCTCCCCGTGGAGCATATGTCTTCAACAAACACTTTCAGCACCATGGGGAGCATAGGTCTTCAACAAACACTTTCAACTCCCCGTGGAGCATAGGTCTTTAACAGACACGTTCAGCTCCCTGAGGAGTATAGGTCATTAACAAACACTTTCAGCTTCCTGTGGAGCATAGGTCTTCAACAGACACTTTCACCTCCCCGTGGAGTATAGGTCTTCAACAAGCACTTTCAATTCCCTGTGGAGCATAGATCTTCAACAAACACTTTCAGATCCCTGAGGAGCATAGGTCTTCAACAAATTCTTTCAGCTCCCTGTGGAGCATAGATCTTCAACAAACACTTTCCAACTCATCATGTTTCTTGCCATTCTTTTAATATCATTCCATGTCTTCCCCATCATCTTCATCTCTGCTTCTATCTGTCTTCTCCAAGAATTCCTTGGTTTTCCTCTTTATCTTTTCCCCTGGGGATTCCTAAAGAGGATCTGTTGTGTAATACTGTCAGTTGGCTTCTGTCACATCCTAAACCTAGAACAATGAGTGCTGTCGCATTCTAAACCTAGAACAATGAGTGCTGCCACATTCTACACATAGAACAATGAGTGATGTCACATCATACACTTAGAACAATGAGTACTGTCACATCCTACACTTAGAACAATGAGTGCTGTCACATCCAAAACCTAGAACAATGAGTGCTGTCGCATCCTAACCTAGAACAATGAGTGTTGTCGCATCCTAAAATAGAACAATGAGTGCTGTCGCATCCTAAAATAGAACAATGAGTGCTGTCGCATCCCAAACCTAGAACAATGAGTGCTGTCGCATCCTAAAATAGAACAATGAGTGTTGTCACATCCTAAACCTAGAACAATGAGTGCTGTTGCATCCTAAACCTAAAACAATGAGTGATGTAGCATCATAAAATAGAACAACGAGTGCTGTCTCTGTCATGCTGACAGCAATACTTGCTTGCGTTCGTCCGATGACTAAAGGAGTGCACCTTTTCGTCATCCGCCCTCAAAAGGAAGTTAAGTTGACGTGTCTGCATTGTATCGCGGTTTGCAGTATAACTGTGACATTTTACATATATATATATATATATATATATATATATATATATATATATATATATATATATATATATATATAAACGAGTAAAGTCAATCTTTTGTCATAGATTTCATTATTTTTTTCCGGAGCATGACTGTGCTGTCAACACGACGCATTTTTTGCGATGGGAGTCAAATTTAAATTATAAATGAATTTCATTGTCCGTAGTAAAAAGAAATTTTTTCTAAGCGTTCTTGTGTGTGATTTCGAACGGATTTATTTGTGATTTATTTTAACTCATTAACGGTCGTAAATCTGAAACTACGCTAAAGATTCTTTACCACATTTACAAAGAGCAACTGAGGGCACCGGTTTCGGTTCATAATGCAGGTTAATATTGGATTTTAACTGGGATGTTCCCTTAGGCCTGGTTTGGAAAGTGTTTGTTCTCGAGGTCTGGCAGGGAGTTGAAAACAAGAGGGGAAAAAACGCGATCAAGGGAAGCAACTGAAATAATAAAAGAACCATGACTTCTGGCGAGATGTTCAGAGGCAATTGTGAAATTATGGGATACGTGTGAGCTTTTAGCAATATAGGGAACCTTCAACGTTGAGGCCTAATTAATGGTGAAGTGGAGGACCCTTGACTTTGAACTGTGGCAAAAGACGTAATAACTAAAATATAGCAATTGAAATATAACAATTGAAATATTACAATTGAAATAACGCGGTTAATGTTTGGTTGGTTGCTTGTTGGATTTTGTTTGTTATTGACTAAGTTGGTGCACCATACATACAGATTCATATTTTGACCAGTTGCATCATTGTTTAGTTTTGAAAAAACTGGGTAGATGAATGCAGTATGAGAAAAGATGTTTGTAAAACAAGACATTCATTATTTTGTGAATATGACTTTACAAGAAAACCGTAATTCACTGGCATTATAATAAAATGACATTTTCGTGTTTCTGCATTTAAGGTAGAATGTATTATTTGTCTCGTGTATGTCCTTGCGTGTGATTTCTAATAACTATGTCCCCACCCACCACTCTCCTCTATTGATATCTCAAGAGGGCACGTGCACTTATAATTGAAACACTCAAATCACAACGATTAACCGGACGTGCGAAACAGAAAGAAAGCGGTTTGTCCCTGCATATACAAAGAGATATCTTCAATTATGCTGTTTTAGTGTGCTTGTGAGTCTCTGTTCTCGATAATATTCCGTGATATTGTGTAAAAATATGTTTGTGAATAACTAATCTATGGTGCTTCTGACGACCATTTGTTCCCACTTTTGGATGTCTATTGACAAGTGACGTTTTCTCTGTGCCCAATCAATGATTAGAAATGTTGAAATCTCTGTTAATCAGAGTTGCCTTTCTTTGACCTACATTGTTTTCCGGATGTGACGTTTGCTACAATGAACGTTACAGATTTCCTGATATGACGCAAACGAGCGGTTACACGTGTTTGATTGAAATTGTTGTATTCAATTTGATAACAATAGTATATAAATGAATGATATTTTGATGAACTTGATAACTTGCAGTGTCATTAGAGTGTAGTATTTAAGACGGATGGATTGTACAACACAAGTAGCAGTAGAAGTATGAATTGTGTCCCGTTAGTCGGTTAACAGAGAATGTAAGGCACTTGACTTTCAGCTAAACAAGTTGAGAACCAATTTGTAGACCAGGTGATACTTAACTCGTTAGTTGCAAAACAAAGATACATTGTGTATTGCAGGCAATAGCGGAATAACAGTACTTTGCATTGAGAGTTTTTGGGTATCCTTGATTTGCCACTTCTTTTTATTTTATTTTTTAAGGACGTATTTCTTTCTTTCAGGTTTTCTGTTTTATTTATTGATTTATTGATACTTTCTAGGAAATCACGGAAGTCGGTAGAAATGTGGTTTTACAGAAGAATGTCGACAATACCATGGACAGCCAAGAAGAGTAATGAAAACGTTCTGAGAGAGGACAAAGCAAAAAAAAAAGAGATAAGTTCCAATATAAGAAAGAAACAATCATCATTTTTTGGCCATGTAATGAGACAAGAACAGCTGGAATATATTTTAACAACTGGGAAAATTGTGGGACGAAGAGAAAGAGGGAAGCAAAGAGAAAAGATACCAGACAGCTTAAGAGAATGATTTGGCAAAAAGTCAACAACAGAAATGATAAATAACTGTCGAGATCGAAAATTGTGGAGAGGCGTGATCACGTACGCCAGCAGGCCCGGTACTTGATCATGATGATGATACTTGCAAAGTTGATTTCTTTCATATAGTGTTTTTATTATTCCATTATTGCAATAGTAACACATACATTAATCACCATGAAGAACATCATCTTGATGATACATGCGACCTGATGAGCATTATTTATTCATCTCTTGATGATACATGCGACCTGATGAGTATTATTTATTCATCTCTTGATGATACATGCGACCTGATGAGCATTATTTATTCATCTCTTGATGATACATGCGACCTGATGAGTATTATTTATTCATCTCTTGATGATACATGGGACCAGATGAGCATTTTTTATTCATCTCTTGATGATACATGCGACCTGATAAGGATTATTTATTCATCTCTTGATGATACTTGCGACCTGATGAGCATTATTTATTCATCTCTTGATGATACTTGCGACCTGATGAGTATTATTTATTCATCTCTTGATGATACATGCGACCTGATGAGTATTATTTATTCATCTCTTGATGATACTTGCGACCTGATGAGCATTATTTATTCATCTCTTGATGATACATGCGACCTGATGAGTATTATTTATTCATCTCTTGATGATACTGCTTCATCTGTCTTTTGATCGTTTATGTTTAGATGAGGGGGATTGAGTTGTTGAGTTTTTGAGTTATTAGCGGGTCATCATCATTGCACTCCGAACATGTCCATAGGTGCTCAGATCCCCTCCTCAGCAAGTCTCGAAGCGTCCAGCGACTGGCGACTCCAGTTCTATGTTGGTTGATTAGTCTTCTTACACGCCCACTAAGTTTCTCGTTTCCTGCCGTGCCCATCTTATTCTTAACTCCAATCTCTTTCATCCGAAGAAGTGACGTGGACCCATGGTTATCGAATCCTGTGTCCTTCCAACTTCTCGGATGAGGGGGATGGATATTATCAATTTTCAAGGATAGCCCATTATGATCATACATCGCCTCGGTCACAACAGAACGAGGGACCACATGGACTCTAACCTCAAGATAGGTACCACCAGTCTGTGCCACTGCACCCTGGCAGATATGGCAGGAGATCACAAACTACAAGACTGTTCACAGTACAAAGACTAAAGAAAGAAAACGCGGAAGAGAAACCATTAATATATTAATAAATATCATCATCATCATGTGCCGTACCGGTTGGCGTTGGCGATCATGTCCTTCCACAATCTTCTACCCACAGTGCATCGTATGAGTTCTGTTGTTGACTGTTTTCCATGCCATGACACCAAGCTATCCAGTATTAATAAATATACATATGAAAAAAAAAGTAAAATGCTCAGTCTCACCAAGTGACGTATAAGGAATATGGTGTTAGGGACCATAATTTATATAGACCTTCGGCACATGATTTTTTGGCGTAATCTGGTCGGTATTGCGCCCGTACCACTTTACTTTCCCAGAAAAAGAATCCGGTACCCATTTAAGCCTGAGTGAACCTAGAAGCCATCGATCATGATCGAACCCTACCTATTGTCCTTAGTAGTCCAGTTCACTAACTACTGAGCTATCGCGGTCCCCACATATAAGTATTTATATAAATAAATATAGTACACATATTTTATATAATAGATATAAATGATAAACACAATCTAGTAAACTGTACAACCAAAACCCTCTGATATAGACAGCAGACTTCTAAAGAAAAGCTGGAATCTCAGTCTGCATCAGACTTGATCTCATAAAAAGAGGAAGTAATGTTTTGTTATATAGACGTATACCGTCTTAGGTATCTTAACAGACGGATGGTTTAAGCAAGTAATCATGATTTGTCTGGGTTTTTGGGGGGGTCATATATTGTGTTCATATATTAGTGTCTTATGCTGAACGTTGTAACCGTGAGTAGATTCTCTCGTGGCTCAATCTGCTAAATATATATATATATATATAATACTATCATCATATACTATATATCTATCTATCTATCTAAGTATAAGTTATAGTCCTTTCGAGCCGAAGACGGCACATAGGGCAGAATTACAATCTCAAAAACAAACCTTGCGTGTCAAAATGGCATATATTGCAGAGACCACTACTTCTAAAACCTATGGTTCTGTTTCCATAACAATGCTTTTTACAATGACAGCTTGTCAAGCCATCGATCAACCTCCTTAGTCGCCTTTTACGACATGCCTGGAAGGTCACAGTGTCACTATTCTTTACTTCCCACATACTGGGGCCCCGGTAACACACGGGAGTATACTATATATGTAACGCCTCAAATACTTGGGCACAATAATAAACAACATGAGTTGGACGATGCACCACAGATATTAGAAGCAGAAATAGCTCAGGCCAAAATAGAATTTCAGAAAATGAAAAACATCTCATGCAATAAGTCCATGTCAATTTACAGCCAGTTATAACCTATGGAAGCGAATCATGGACAGTAGCCAAACAAATGAAAAGACGATTAGAGGCCACATAAATATTTTCTTTTACCAAGCTACTGACTTTCGAGTCGCGATAGCTCAGTGGTTAGTGAACTGGACTACAAAGGACAAGAGGTAAGGGTTCGATTCCAACTGACGGCTTCCGGTTCACGCAGTCTTAAATGGTTACCGGATTTTTTTCTGGGAAAGTAAAGCGGCACGGGCATAATACCGACCACATTACCCCAAAAAATCATGTGCAGAACGTCTGTAAAATTTATAGTCACTAACACCATATTCCCTATACGCCACTTCGCGTCACGTGGGTATTTTTTTTAAAAGCTACTGACTTATCATTCTTGCTTGCAACCAACCATCTGTCAAGACACCATATATGTATATATGTATGTATAACCGTACACCTTTTTTCATCTTCAACATTGTAAAATATCTATTATTTCTTTACCATCATTTAAATAAAAACTTGCTATTTGTTTCATCTAAAATTCTTTCTTTTATTTCAGTGTCAAACGCTGCTCTGCGTCATCACACGCCTTTACAACGACGTCATGTGTGGCGTACCTGCCGTGTGTTGTTACAGTAAGCTGTGACATCTGCTTCTTTCGGCCCATTTCGTTTGACTTCAGCACGATATTTTTGGGAATCAGGCTACGTTCCCTTTTGAAGCAATAATTGTAGAGTTGAGGTTAGGATGGCCGCATCATGTTTGTCTGTTTTTTTTTTTCCTTAGTGATCATTTATTTCAGATTTGAGGTTAGGATGCCCCGGACCCCTTCTTAAGTTTTTTTTCCCCTCAGTGATCTATGATCTCAGAGTTGAGGTTAGGATGCCCCCGACCCCTTCTTAAGTTTTTTTTCCCCCCCCCCTCAGTGATCTATGATCTCAGAGTTGAGGTTAGGATGCCCCCCCCCCGACCCCATCTTAAGTTCTTTTTTTCCCCTCAGTGATCTATGATCTCAGAGTTGAGGTTAGGATGCCCCCGACCCCATCTTAAGTTTTTTTTCCCCCTCATTGATCTATGATCTCAGAGTTGAGGTTAGGATGCCCCCGACCCCATCTTAAGTTTTTTTTCCCCCTCAGTTAGGATCTCAAGGTGAGCAAATTGCTATTACTGTCAGAGACGAACGGTAGAAAGTATTTACCAAGTTCAATATGAATATGTGAAAGAACACTCTTCTTCTTTCTTTCTTTCCTCATTTGCCTTTCAGCATCGAGAGAGATATAGTTTGTGCGTTTTCACTTTTCTATTGACCTCTCCTGCAGTTATGTTTCCTTGCGATTCTAGTGTTCAATCCATCTTGTTTGAAGTCGGCTCTTTGGTCTAGTTTTCTCGCCGCGTTCGTTGAAGGCCCGTAGTGTATTATTACATTGCATAACCATATTATGTGTTGTTTCTTTATGTACTCAATGACAGAATTATTCCTAGGATTTTTCTCAGTTGTCAAGATAGACTTCTGATCTGATCTCTCAAGCTGTTTCCTGTTATGCTTCTAACATATTTCATTTCGGTTGTGGTTATTTTTCTTATTGTTCTTGAGCCTTCAGAGTCTACCGAAGAGCCGATTACAAAGGAGATGGATTGATGGAACATTAGAACCGCAAGGAAACATAACTGCAGGAAAAGTCAAAATAAAATATGTACTATATATGAATATCAAAAAGACTAAAATTATGATCATAAACAAAGAAAATTCTCAAGACCTACTAATAAATATTCAAGTTGAAGGAATACATCTGGAGACAGTTCAGAGCTACAACTACCTTGGACATACTATAACCATTGATGGAAAATGTATAATTGAAATAAACAAAAGAATAGGTGTGGCAAAAAATAATTTTAATACCATGAAAAATATACTAACATCAAAACAAATAACACCAGGTCTAAAACTAAGAATAGCAAAATGTTACATCTTCTCAATATTCCTGTATGGTGCAGAAACATGGACATTAGTAAAGAAAACAGAACAGAAAAATTAAGTAAGCCTTTGAAATATGGGTTTCTAGAAGAATAGGTAAAATTGGATGGAAAGAAAAGAAAACAAGCGTTGAAGTTTTAAAACAACTAAAAATGAAAAGACAACTACTAAGCACAATTCAAACAAGACAAATTAAATTTGTGGGGCATGTTAAAAGACACAGCAGCCTAATAAAAGCAATATTGGAAGGGAAAATACAGGCTAAAAGAGGCATATTAACATGGACGAGTAACATCAAAAGATGGACAAATCAACCTATGACAATCTGCACCATCAAAGCAAGAGACAGAGTGGAATGACGCTTCATGGTAGCTAACCTTTGATGCGGAGACGGCACTCAATGATGATTATGAGGCCGGCTTCCAAGTCTGGCATTGATAGCACACCGTTTGGGATGAAGAATGTATTGTATCTCTAGAGTTATTTTCCTGTCAGACAGTAGTCGTGACTTCCTGTCTGACGATGTAACAAGTTTTGTTGTATCTTGAATCTTTTCTGCCCGCTGATTGCGCATTGTGTAGATCATCATCATCATTAAGTACCGGGCCTGCTGGCGTAGGTGATCATGTCTCTCCACAACTTTCGATCTTGACAGTTATTTATCATTTCTGTTGTTGACCTTCTGCCAAGCCACTCTCTTAAGCTGTCTGGTATTTTTTCTCTTTGCTTTCCTCTATCTCTTCGTCCCTCAATTTTTCCAGTTGTTACAATATATTCCAGTTGTTCCCTTTTCATTACATGGCCAAAAAATGATGATTGTTTCTTCCTAATATTGGAAATTAGCTCTCTTTTTGCTTTGACCTCTTTCAGATCATTTTCATTACTCTTCTTAGCAGTCCATGGTATTCTCAACATTCTTCTGTAAAACCACATTTCTACAGACACCAGTGTTTAGATAAAACACTCAAATAAAATTCGGAAAGAGCGATGTGCTGCTCCCCTTGACTACAGTTATAAAAGATGTAAATTCCCTGCAATGGTTTCAATTAAAATAATCAGCCCCATAAAGTTCCTTCAGTGATCTGCAATATTGCAGATTTGGCTTCAAAACTACTTCGATAATACGACGTGGTTAAAATCTGACTTAACTCTTTCCGTACGTCTAGCCGCACAGTGCGTCACTCTCAGTTTGATTAGTATAAACTGTCATCAAACCATATATTTTTTTCTAGGTATTGTATCATCTTGGTATTAATGAAATCTAATTCCTTGTTTAATTATCTAAAAATGCAGATGCTTTATATTAAGTGTTAGATAAATATAAACATGTAGATTGATATTTAAAAGAATGAAAAAAATTTGTCTTTGAAATTTCTACCGCTGGATTGATAAAACCCTTCCGTACTGAAAGAGTTAATGGATGCTTACGCAGAATAAATAGTTGGAAATGGCAGGACAAAATCACTAACGTGAAGTTATAGGAAAGTACCAGTCAAATACCAGTGTACAAAGAGATAGAACGAAGACGAAGGTGTTGGATAGGACAAACACTGCGGAATTCAACTGAAAGTATTACTCGACAAGCCCTTTTTTTTGGAATCCACGGGGGTAGAGACAAAGAGGAAGATCAAAATATTCTTGGAGAAAACAGGTTGAAGCAGAGATGAAGATGATGAGGAAGACATGGAACGATCTTAAAAGAATGGCAAGAAGCTGAACGGGTTGGGAAATCTTCGTTGAAGACCTGTGCTCCACAGGGAATTGAAAGTCTTTATTGAAGATCTATGCTCCACAGAGATCTGAAAGTGTTTATTGAAGACATGTGCTCCACAGGGAGCTGAAAGTGTTTGTTGAAGACCTATGCTCCATAGGGAGCTGAAAGTGTTTGTTGAAGATCTATGCTCCACAGGGAGCTGAAAGGTAGAATAAGAAGAAGAAGCAGGCTCATTTCACTATCCATTTCGTACTCTATCTATACTTCATCGGTTAACTTTTTAGCATCTCGGCCTCTTTTCACCCATCAGGTTTACGTACCTCCGTATTTTATAAACCGACTGATGCCCCGTCCTACCTCCTTTATTCTCCCTCCCACCCTTGCACCTGTCGTGAGTCTATACCTTTTTCTTAACTGAAGCGTAGCCTCAGACGCCTCTGTGACCAAGACGACGACTTTCTCCATCAGGTCCACCTCATGTTGCATTCTTTCGTCGCCGCCTTTACCCCGAATCTGTCCTGCAATCTGCCCTCAACAAAGTTCTACGTTCTATATATGATCCGCACCTTAGCTTTTACCTCCACCGCCTTCCCATCTTCTTTCAGAACTGTTTTCTCTATTACCCTTACAATCTGGCTGCACTCCGGATCCTAAACGACATCTACCTATCCTCCACTCCGACCCTACTACTCGCCTTCTATTCTCCGATCCACCATTGGTGCCTTTTAAACGCGATAGCAACCTTCAGGACATTTTGGTTAAGAACCGCCTCCGTAACCTTAGCCAGAACACTTTGGGCACGACCCGCTGCAACAGATCATGCAGTATGTGCCCTTTCGTACTACAAACTCACAGTCTTTTTCCCGAATGGTCCTTTCGATATCCAGGAAGACTTTCCGTTTCCAGGATGATTTCCTTGTTACTGTCATCATCTCTTGTTCCTCTGATACCCATAGTTGTTTCACTTTGGAGAACCGACTCATAGCCCGCTTTGGTACTCTCCGACCGAGATGATTAGACTCTTTTCACTCTTTTCTTTTATGACTGGTCTAATCTCCGTGTCTTTCCTGTGTCCTGCCCTATTCCTTCCTGCGTTATCTTCATGACCTCTCTTGCCCTTCTTCCCCCTTACCACCCATACCCTCTCTTTCTTTTACTCTTCTTTCCATTCTCTTCGTACCCTATTGGACACCTTCTTTCATTTTTTTCCCCAATTTTTGATTGATTGGTTCCTTTATTATAATTAAATCATGCCAGCCTTACTGTCTATATTGACCGATGAGCTACAATTACTGATCCATTATCTACAATTAATGATTATGTACAACTACTGATCAATTGCCTACAATTATTGATTGATTATCTACAACAAATGATCGATGATCTACATTTATTGATCGATGATGTGCATTTATTGATTGATGATCTATTCTCCTCTCCACATTTACACATTTAAAGCTCACATTTTCAAATATCAAACAACATCAAAATAAAAAGACCCACTACTTCCTGTCTTCAAGTACCCCAGCCTCCATGTAAAGATTATCATGAGATTGACGTCGACATTCAGGGAATGTTGGTCACAGACCACAGTAGTTTGTCTGCAGTTCAAATGTTCGCCAAGACCAATAGGTGATAAAAGTAGTTGCTGTGTCATGGCAATACTAGTCCAGCACCACTTGTTTTCAGTTATTTGAAAAAAAATATCTACCTCCGGATCATTACAATCATGCGCCAGTTATATACCATCAGAAGAAACAGATAATAAAATCAATCAGAGGACCACAAGCCCCAAATCAGGATGCCTTTCATAATATGAATAAATGAGAACAAGTTATCATTACGCATCAGAACAGGACACAATCGACTCCACAGTCACATGTATACAAAATTCAAGATCGGCACCTATACATGTGGACAGGCGTCACAGACTGCTGAACATATACTTATACTCCAAGACTGTACTGAATATAGTAGACTGAGGAAAATCTATTTACCCATAAATACAACACTACAGACAAAACTACAAGGGCTCTGCAGGTCATTGCAAGAACTACAAAAGATAGTAAAAATGTATACAGGAAACAACATTGCAGATATAGACAATACTTCAGCAAACAATAGATAGATATACAGACAGACAGACAAATAGACAGACCGATAGTGAGACAGATAGATAGACAGACAGATAGATAGATAAAAAAAAATCATACAGGTTTACATGAACGCGTTCCGCTTCACTCAGGCTAAAATATAAATCCGTGAAAATAGCAATATACAACTTTTAACAAATTGAAAGATAGAATCAAAAATGACATAAGAAGTGAAAAAGTATGTACTGAGCCAATCCTAAACCACATATAGAAACAACAAATAATCGGTTTGCCCATCTAGAAAGAATGCTTTGTGATTCCGTATCATACAAAGCAAATATTAAAAGCAGAGAAGGGAGAAGAGCAGAGAGCTGACACAGATGGACAGACATAAAAGAACCGCGACAACAACATTATTTGACAATGGGTAGTGCCACCAAAAGGACGAGAACAAGAACTTTCTATCTCAGCCGACACCCGAACGGATACTAGGGGAAGTTAAGAAAAAAGGGAAAAGAAAGAACAAACTAATGATGTGTGAACATCAGGAGCCTTTAACTCGCAAGACTGACAGGGTAGGACGTACAGATTGACAGGGTAGGACGGAGAGATTGACAGGGTAGTGTGGAGAGATTGACAGGGTAGGACGTAGAGAACAACAGGGTAGTGTGGAGAGATTAACAGGGTAGTGTGGAGAGATTGGCAGGGTAGTGTGGAGAGATTGGCAGGGTAGTGTGGAGAGATTGACAGGGTAGTGTGGAGAGATTGGCAGGGTAGTGTGGAGAGATTGACAGGGTAGGACGTACAGATTGACAGGGTAGGACGGAGAGATTGACAGGGTAGTGTGGAGAGATTGACAGGGTAGTGTGGAGAGATTGACAAGGTAGTGTGGAGAGATTGACAGGGTAGTGTGGAGAGATTGACAGGGTAGTGTGGAGAGATTGACAGGGTAGTGTGGAGAGATTGGCAGGGTAGTGTGGAGAGATTGACAAGGTAGTGTGGAGAGATTGACAGGGTAGTGTGGAGAGATTGACAGGGTAGTGTGGAGAGATTGACAGGGTAGTGTGGAGAGATTGGCAGGGTAGTGTGGAGAGATTGGCAGGGTAGTGTGGAGAGATTGGCAGGGTAGTGTGGAGAGATTGACAGGGTAGTGTGGAGAGATTGGCAGGGTAGGGCGGAGAGATTGACAGTGTAGGACGGAGAGATTGATAGGGTAGGATGGAGAGATTGACAGGGTAGGATGGAGAGATTGACAGTGTAGAACGGAGAGATTGACACGGTAGGATGGAGAGATTTACAGGGTAGGATGGAAAGATTGACAGTGTAGGTTGGAGAGATTGATAGAGTAGGATGGAAAGATTGACAGTGTAGGACGGAGAGATTGACAGGGTAGGATGGAGAGATTGACAGTGTAGGACGGAGAGATTGACAGGGTAGGACGGAGAGATTGATAGGGTAGGATGGATAGATTGACAGTGTAGGACGGAGAGATTGATAGGGTAGGATGGAGAGATTGACAGTGTAGGACGGAGAGATTGACAGGGTAGGATGGAGAGATTGACAGTGTAGGACGGAGAGATTGACAGGGTAGGACGGAGAGATTGATAGGGTAGGATGGAGAGATTGACAGTGTAGGACGGAGAGATTGACAGGGTAGGATGGAGAGATTGACAGGGTAAGGCGGAGAGATTTACAGGGTAGGATGGAGAGATTGACAGGGTAGGATGGAGAGATTTACAGGGTAGGATGGAGAGATTGACAGTGTAGGATGGAGAGATTGACAGGGTAGGATGGAGAGATTGACAGGGTAGGATGGAGAGATTGACAGGGTAGGATGGAGAGATTGACAGTGTAGGACGGAGAGATTGACAGGGTAGGATGGAGAGATTTACAGGGTAGGATTGAGAGATTGACAGGGTAGGATGGAGAGATTTACAGGGTAGGATTGAGAGATTGACAGGGTAGGATGGAGAGATTGATAGGGTAGGATGGAGAGATTGAAAGGGTAAGATGGAGAGATTTACAGGGTAGGATGGAGAGATTGACAGGGCAGGATGGAGAGATTGACAGGGTAGGACGGAGAGATTGACAGGGTAGGACGGAGAGATTGACAGGGTATGACGGAGAGATTGATGTGGTATGACGGAGAGATTGATGTGGTATGACGGAGAGATTGATGTGGTATGACGGAGAGATTGATGTGGTATGACGGAGAGATTGATGGTATGACGGAGAGATTGATGTGGTATGACGGAGAGATTGACATGTTAGGGCGGAGAGATTGACAGTGTAAAAGGGGGGGGGAGAAATTGACAGGGTAGGGCAGAGAGATTGATGGGGTAGGATGGAGAGACTGACCGGGTATGACGGAGAAATAACTTAGAAAGCAGACTTAGGCGATCTTGTGAAGGACAATCACGGAGAGGGAAGGACAGAGAAATAAGTTATGAACCAGACTTTGAAGATCTTATGAAAGACAATCACGGAAAGGGCGAGATAGAAAACTTCGCTGGTGTCCTATTAATAACGACCAGGCGTTTTGGCTACATCGTGTTTTGATGGTCCGTGGGAAACGAATAATAAATAAATAAAGAATACAAGACGCACATTTACAACAACGATTTCATGTGTGAAGATCAATCACCAGACGCATTTATTGACATGAATCTTTCACTTCACAAACTTAAACGTTTATTTACGTTTCCCTAAAAGCTTCTTTTAATCGGGTCAAAGTGACAATTAAATAATCCTGAAACGTAATTTTTATGATCAAATATCACAGAGAAAGGAGCAGCTCCTGCATTTAGTATGTAATTAGGACAGAGGCGTAGTCTATGTTCTTCTCTGGGAGAGTTGCTTTTTTTTTTTTCTTAAATAACTAATATGAGAATCAATCACAATTTTGTGGCCATGTAATGAGAAGGGAACAACTGGAATATATTGTGACAACTGGGAAAATTGAGGGATGAAGAGATAGAGGGAAGCGAAGAGAAAAGATGCCAGACAGCTTAAGAGAATGGCTTGGCAAAAGGTCAACAACAGAAATGATAAATAACTGTCGAGATCGAAAGTTATGGAGAGACATGATCATCTACGTCAGCAGGCATGGTACTTGATGATGATGAATATGCGAATAGCCAGAAGAAATTCTTGAAATGGCGATGCAAACGGGAAATCCTTCGCTTTTGTTAAGTTGATGAAGCATAAACATAGAATGGTATCTAGCTGTTAAACCAATAGAGACAAGACTAATTTTGACGTTTTGGTCAAAGGCATTCGTCAGGCACAAGACAACGAGAAAAACGAGATCACAAATACTTAGTTTATAACTTGGCGATGTTGGACGATACTAACTGCATATGAAGTAAGCCAACATCTAACAAACATAATTAAAAGTTTCAGTATCAACAGCAGATGTAAAGTCAGAACAGCTCGGGTTACACAGACCACTTCGAAGTCAGAACAGGAGTAAGACAGGGGAGCGTACTATCTCCTCTACTGTTTATTACACACATGGACTATATATGCAAGTTAACTTTTTCCGTACGGAAGCTTTTTATCAATGCAACAGAAGAGATTTCAAAGATAACATTTTTCATGGTTTTAAGAATCAATCTACATATTTATATTTATCTAACATATAACATATTATATACGAAATTTGAGATAATTAACAGGGTATTAGATTTCACCAATACCAAGCTGATACAAGACATGTAAAAAAATAATATGTCTTGATGACGGTTCACATTAATCAAATTGAGAATGGCGCACTATGTGGCGAAACGTACGAAGAGAGTTAACAAACCTACTGGAGACAGGGGAGTTCCCGGAATAGGATGTGATCAGTCTTTATCGCATACACACACACACGCATATATATATATATATATATATAATTTATTTTTTTTTGGGTGGGGGGCCCTCGATAGCCTAGTTGGGAAAACCACATGACAGGGCTACCGACGTTCAGACAACCCGTGTTCGATTACCGCTGAACGGAGTCTGAGTTGTACTCGAGGTTAGAAAAAAACATACCCCCGCTGGTCGACTCAGCCGCTTACAGAAATGGGTACCAGGGTAGTACTCTGTGAAGGTGAGGAATGCCGTCTCGCATCATGAGTTTCGATTCTTGAAGCGAGACTATTCAGAAGTCTCCGAACACTACTTGAAAGGCGACAGAGCATATGTGGATGAAAACTCGAGTGCTAAGACGCTGATTCAAGTCTCGTACTTTACCCTACTTTTACATTATTTTCTCAAGCCCGCGATAGCTCAGTGGTTAGTGAACTGGACTACCACGGACAAGGGGTAGGGTTCGATTCCAACCGACGGCTTCCGGGTTCACCCAGCCTTAAATGGGTAACGGAATTTTTTCTGGAAAGTAAAGCAGCACGGGCGTAATACTGACCACATTACCCCAAAAATCATGTGCTGAAGGTCTGTAAAATATGGGGTCACTAACACCAATTTCCCTATACGCCACTTGGCGTGACGGGGGTACTTTACTTTACTTTTTATGCCCATCTCCCCTCTTGTCTACGCCTTTGAAAAAGAATATTTAGAAATATCTATTTTCTAAAAATCAAAGCCAAAGTGGCATTCATCACCCACGCTCAATCAACCAACCACTTGAACATATACGATTATTTTGCGTTCACTCAGATGTGGTAACTTTGAATAATTGTTGAAAAGCACCTGCAGAAATAAGGCTAAAACATGTCGCGCGGACTCGACACGACCGAACACATTTTCTTTAAATTGGGCAGGTACTTTTTGCATCACGACCTGCGATGTTTCTCGAAGTTATATACGTTTTACGTAAACTTGTCGGTCTGATATTTGTTGCCTTCTTAACTCGGACAGAAAGCCACGGTAGCTCACAGGCTATACACACGTGGACTTGTCGGGTGACTTATTTATTGTGCCTTGATTCTGGCAGACAGATGAGCTAGCTCGATGACGCGCACTCTCATTAAATTAAAACCAGATCCTTCCTTCCTTCCTCCCTCCCTCCCTCCCTCCCTCCCTCCCTCCCTTCCTTCCTTCCTTCCTTCCTTCCTTCCTTCCTTCCTTCCTTCCTTCCTTCCTTCCTTCCTTCCTTCCTTCCTTCCTTCCTTCCTTCCTTCCTTCCTTCCTTCCTTCCTTCCTTCCACACATGGACTATATATGCAAGTTAACTTTTTCCGTACGGAAGCTTTTTATCAATGCAACAGAAGAGATTTCAAAGATAACATTTTTCATGGTTTTAAGAATCAATCTACATATTTATATTTATCTAACATATAACATATTATATACGAAATTGAGATAATTAACAGGGTATTAGATTTCACCAATACCAAGCTGATACAAGACATGTAAAAAAATAATATGTCTTGATGACGGTTCACATTAATCAAATTGAGAGTGGCGCACTATGTGGCGAAACGTACGAAGAGAGTTAACAAACCTACTGGAGACAGGGGAGTTCCCGGAATAGGATGTGATCAGTCTTTATCGCATACACACACACACGCATATATATATATATATATATAATTTATTTTTTTTTGGGTGGGGGGCCCTCGATAGCCTAGTTGGGAAAACCACATGACAGGGCTACCGACGTTCAGACAACCCGTGTTCGATTACCGCTGAACGGAGTCTGAGTTGTACTCGAGGTTAGAAAAAAACATACCCCCGCTGGTCGACTCAGCCGCTTACAGAAATGGGTACCAGGGTAGTACTCTGTGAAGGTGAGGAATGCCGTCTCGCATCATGAGTTTCGATTCTTGAAGCGAGACTATTCAGAAGTCTCCGAACACTACTTGAAAGGCGACAGAGCATATGTGGATGAAAACTCGAGTGCTAAGACGCTGATTCAAGTCTCGTACTTTACCCTACTTTTACATTATTTTCTCAAGCCCGCGATAGCTCAGTGGTTAGTGAACTGGACTACCACGGACAAGGGGTAGGGTTCGATTCCAACCGACGGCTTCCGGGTTCACCCAGCCTTAAATGGGTAACGGATTTTTTTCTGGGAAAGTAAAGCAGCACGGGCGTAATACTGACCACATTACCCCAAAAATCATGTGCTGAAGGTCTGTAAAATATGGGGTCACTAACACCAATTTCCCTATACGCCACTTGGCGTGACGGGGGTACTTTACTTTACTTTTTATGCCCATCTCCCCTCTTGTCTACGCCTTTGAAAAAGAATATTTAGAAATATCTATTTTCTAAAAATCAAAGCCAAAGTGGCATTCATCACCCACGCTCAATCAACCAACCACTTGAACATATACGATTATTTTGCGTTCACTCAGATGTGGTAACTTTGAATAATTGTTGAAAAGCACCTGCAGAAATAAGGCTAAAACATGTCGCGCGGACTCGACACGACCGAACACATTTTCTTTAAATTGGGCAGGTACTTTTTGCATCACGACCTGCGATGTTTCTCGAAGTTATATACGTTTTACGTAAACTTGTCGGTCTGATATTTGTTGCCTTCTTAACTCGGACAGAAAGCCACGGTAGCTCACAGGCTATACACACGTGGACTTGTCGGGTGACTTATTTATTGTGCCTTGATTCTGGCAGACAGATGAGCTAGCTCGATGACGCGCACTCTCATTAAATTAAAACCAGATCCTTCCTTCCTTCCTCCCTCCCTCCCTCCCTCCCTCCCTTCCTTCCTTCCTTCCTTCCTTCCTTCCTTCCTTCCTTCCTTCCTTCCTTCCTTCCTTCCTTCCTTCCTTCCTTCCTTCCTTCCTTCCTTCCTTCCTTCCTTCCTTCCTTCCACACATGGACTATATATGCAAGTTAACTTTTTCCGTACGGAAGCTTTTTATCAATGCAACAGAAGAGATTTCAAAGATAACATTTTTCATGGTTTTAAGAATCAATCTACATATTTATATTTATCTAACATATAACATATTATATACGAAATTTGAGATAATTAACAGGGTATTAGATTTCACCAATACCAAGCTGATACAAGACATGTAAAAAAATAATATGTCTTGATGACGGTTCACATTAATCAAATTGAGAGTGGCGCACTATGTGGCGAAACGTACGAAGAGAGTTAACAAACCTACTGGAGACAGGGGAGTTCCCGGAATAGGATGTGATCAGTCTTTATCGCATACACACACACACGCATATATATATATATATATATAATTTATTTTTTTTTGGGTGGGGGGCCCTCGATAGCCTAGTTGGGAAAACCACATGACAGGGCTACCGACGTTCAGACAACCCGTGTTCGATTACCGCTGAACGGAGTCTGAGTTGTACTCGAGGTTAGAAAAAAACATACCCCCGCTGGTCGACTCAGCCGCTTACAGAAATGGGTACCAGGGTAGTACTCTGTGAAGGTGAGGAATGCCGTCTCGCATCATGAGTTTCGATTCTTGAAGCGAGACTATTCAGAAGTCTCCGAACACTACTTGAAAGGCGACAGAGCATATGTGGATGAAAACTCGAGTGCTAAGACGCTGATTCAAGTCTCGTACTTTACCCTACTTTTACATTATTTTCTCAAGCCCGCGATAGCTCAGTGGTTAGTGAACTGGACTACCACGGACAAGGGGTAGGGTTCGATTCCAACCGACGGCTTCCGGGTTCACCCAGCCTTAAATGGGTAACGGATTTTTTTCTGGGAAAGTAAAGCAGCACGGGCGTAATACTGACCACATTACCCCAAAAATCATGTGCTGAAGGTCTGTAAAATATGGGGTCACTAACACCAATTTCCCTATACGCCACTTGGCGTGACGGGGTACTTTACTTTACTTTTTATGCCCATCTCCCCTCTTGTCTACGCCTTTGAAAAAGAATATTTAGAAATATCTATTTTCTAAAAATCAAAGCCAAAGTGGCATTCATCACCCACGCTCAATCAACCAACCACTTGAACATATACGATTATTTTGCGTTCACTCAGATGTGGTAACTTTGAATAATTGTTGAAAAGCACCTGCAGAAATAAGGCTAAAACATGTCGCGCGGACTCGACACGACCGAACACATTTTCTTTAAATTGGGCAGGTACTTTTTGCATCACGACCTGCGATGTTTCTCGAAGTTATATACGTTTTACGTAAACTTGTCGGTCTGATATTTGTTGCCTTCTTAACTCGGACAGAAAGCCACGGTAGCTCACAGGCTATACACACGTGGACTTGTCGGGTGACTTATTTATTGTGCCTTGATTCTGGCAGACAGATGAGCTAGCTCGATGACGCGCACTCTCATTAAATTAAAACCAGATCCTTCCTTCCTTCCTCCCTCCCTCCCTCCCTCCCTTCCTTCCTTCCTTCCTTCCTTCCTTCCTTCCTTCCTTCCTTCCTTCCTTCCTTCCTTCCTTCCTTCCTTCCTTCCTTCCTTCCTTCCTTCCTTCCTTCCGTCCTTCCGTCCTTCCGTCCTTCCTTCCTTCCTTCCTCTCTCCCACCCCTCCTTCCTTCCTTCCCCCTCTTTCTCCCTCCCCTCACTCCCTCCCTCCTTTCCACCTTTCTTTCTTTCTTTCTTTCTTTCTTTCTTTCTTTCTTTCTTTCTTTCTTTCTTTCTTTCTTTCTTTCTTTCTTTCATTCCATCGACGACTATTTCTTTTCATCGCCCGTCTTATATGGGGGTAGATGCTAAGAGGTGGAGCAGTGTCTGGATGGTTCTGGGTTCACCGATCCTGGGGCAAGCCATCAGCTGTAGCTCACTGACAACTTCCAACTTCCAACCCTGCTGTTGTGGGACGTGCATTCGCCACCGAATGACTTGTTTGAAGAAGAATACGTACTTATTTACATTTTCCTCTTTTCTCTCGCTCACTGAGTTCTCCCAACTTCTCCGCTGCTTCTCCCGCCTTCTCCGCTGTTTCTCCCACCTTCTCCGCTGCTTCTCCCACCTTCTTCGCTGCTTCTCCCACCTTCTTCGCTGCTTCTCCCTACTTCTTCGCTGCTTCTCCCACCTTCTCCGCTGCTTCTCCCACCTTCTTCGCTGCTTCTCCCACCTTCTTCGCTGCTTCTCCCACCTTCTCCGCTGCTTCTCCCACCTTCTCCGCTGCTTCTCCCACCTTCTCCGCTGCTTCTCCCACCTTCTCCGCTGCTTCTCCCACCTTCTCCGCTGCTTCTCCCACCTTCTCCGCTGCTTCTCCCACCTTCTCCGCTGCTTCTCCCACCTTCTCCGTTGCTTCTTCCAGCGGTACAAGGAGATACGTTATAAATCTTTTACAGGAAAATGTGATATCTAAAACCTATCGGCCCTAATTATCCGACGTTATCTTGACAATTTTGGATACCGGGTTGCCTCCCCTCTCGGTCTCTACTCCTTTCCATAGGCAGGTTAGTCGTATAGCAAAGCCACAGTGGGGAAGTGGAAGTGTCTTCATATTATTTAGGCGTTCATAAAAAAGCTCTCTTTCAAAATATCTCTATATACGTATATCACCGTCATAGTAAAAGAAAAAGTAAAGAGCCCTCGTCACGCCAAGTGGCGTATAGGGAATATGGTGTTAGTGACTATAAAATTTACAGACCTTCAGCACTTGAATTTTGGGGTAATGTGGTCGGTATTACGCCCGTGTCGCTTTACTTTCCCGAAAAAAATCCAGCACCCATTAAAGGCTGGGCGATTCTTTCTCCTTTGTGCTTGCACACTGACCCCTGTGTGAACTCCTCTGGTTCTGTGTGCATTTGCGCACATTTCTGCACGTTTCTCTACGTTCACGACAGCCGCACTTGGTTGCTATTTCCTTTTGTTTTGACAGGACAGATAATTTGGTTTTCTTTAACACATTTCGATTGTTTTTGTTTTGATTGTTGCGTTATTAGTTTTGTGTGTGTGTTTTTTTTTGTTTGTTCCTGATGAAGGCCTATTGGGCCGAAACGTTGTTTAGTCTGTGTCGTCCACTTATCACGTAAAGCTTCTTACATACCATTTTTTTATTTTTTTATTTTTCTTCACATTAAGCTTTACTGCAGCTTCGCATTTTTATGCCTTAACCCAGAACCGGAGGCCGTCGGTTGGGATCGAACCCTATCTCTTCTCCTTTGTTGTCCAGTTCACTAACCACTGAGCTATCGCGGCTCCCAATATAATATATATTGTCTATATAATGTATAAATAATATACAATATTTAATGTACATTAAAATGTAAGATATAATATATAATAACATCCGGTTAGGTGAACCGGAGACCGTCGGTTGGGATCGAACCCTATCTCTTCTCCTTTGTAGTCCAGTTCACTAAACACTGTGCTATCGCGGCTCCATATCACCATCATGCAATAAAACAATAAACTGGACAAACTGAAAAAAAAAGCAACGCGAAAAATACTTGGATACAATAATAACATCAGATGGAAGATGCACCACAGAAATAAAAAGCTGAATAGCTCAGACCAAAATAGCATTTCAGAAAATGAAAAACAACGTGTGCAACGATTGTATAGCAATAGAAGTGAGAAAGAGAGTTTTATCGTTGCTATATAGAGCCAATTCTGACTTATGGAAGCGAATCATGGACAGTGGAGAAACAAATGAAAAGACGGCTACAGAGCCCAAAGTGATGTGATTTCTCAGAAGAATGTTGAAAGTTCCATAACAGCCAAAAAGACCAATGAGAACATTCCCAAAGAGGCCAACAAAAAAAGGGAGCCCATAAACAACATCAGAAAGAAACAATCAACATTTTTCGGGTGCGTCATGAGAAAAAGAAAGCTGAAGTACTTAATTATAACTTGAAAAATACAGTGAAAGAGAGATCGCGGACGAAAAAGATATTAGATAGCTTGATGTCATGGCTCAGAAAACAGTCAACAGAATTGATACGATGCACAGTGGATAGAATATTATTGAGGGACATTATCGCATATGCCAACTGGTACGGCTCATGATGATACACATATATACATGTATCTGTATGTCTGTTTGCTGGTGCAACGTTTCTTTCTTTCTTTCTTAAAAAAAATTCTTTCGCGTCAGAATATTTCCAGCCAAAAGCTCAAACGTGTGTATCTAAATGTAACCTTTTGATGGGACCTGAATACGCCGCTTGAAAGGCAAGTGTTTGCATTGACAAGCACAAAAAGAGCAGTTCTATGGCAAGCAGTAATTCCATTTGTGGATAAAACATGTTGATTTTGTTCTTTTACTAGTTCGTATAGAAACCACATGTGCTTCGGAAAAAAAATTGAACAGCTTTGAAGAACTTTGGTTTGAATATTGACAGTGTTTTAAAATCCCGTTCTGTCTTCGTCTTTTTATGTCCATCGACGATTTGTGTGTGTGGCTTTTTGTATTGAAAAGAAGCACTGAAAGCCCTAGGGGTAAATTCTGTGGGCAAACGTTGGAGAGACGTTTTGCAGTTGATGCTCGGCTCCATCATCTGTCACCGGCCACGCCTAATCAAATCGGCCACAGCTGTGACCCACCGAACTCCCGGCAAGTTTATTGAGGCAACAAATGAAAACATAGGGCCCCTAAACTGCTGGTAGATTTGAAGCAATACAGGCGCTATATTGACTTTTACGAAGAATACAAGTCTCGATGTGTGACGTTCTTTTGGAGTGCCGCATATTTGCGCAATTTTATGATGACGGTTAGGCGCTTTTTGATTAAGAACACAAGAGCAGGTATTTTATTGGAAGTTACTCTCAGCGGTTCAATGCACAAGTTTAAATAAAGACCAAGAGAGTCACAGGCGGGCGTCACTTGTGAGGCTACAATTTATTAAGTTTTAGGTCACGACCTTTTGTTGGTCGTCCCCCCCTCCCCCCATGCAAAGAGTTTACTCTTCAGTGTCACATGTGCAGACATTTTGTGAACAGTTTTCTCTTATTGTAGATGTTGTACTCGATGACTGGCTCGTTGGTTGACTGACTGTTTGCGGAGTCCTCGTGGTCGTCCACGTCAGAGATTTACTGTAGGATGGCAGTGTATTTGATGTTGCCCAGGACTAGTATTTGCCACTTTTGTATCTCTCTCGACCCTTTTGTACCTTTCTTGGTGCTCTTGTGCATTTCTCGGCACTTTTGTACCTTTCTTGTTACTTTTGCACCTTTCTTGTTACTTTTGTACCTTTCTTGTTACTTTTGTACCTTTCTTGTTACTTTTGTACCTTTCTTGTTACTTTTGTAAATTTCATGGTACTTTTATACCTTTCTTGTTACGTTTGTACCTTTCTCGGCACCTTTGTACATTTCCTGTTACTTTTGTACCTTTCTCGGCACCTTTGTACATTTCCTGTTACTTTTGTACCTTTCTCGGCACCTTTGTACATTTCCTTTTACTTTTGTACCTTTCTCGGCACCTTTGTACATTTCCTGTTACTTTTGTACCGTTCTCGGTACTTTTGTACCTTTCTTGTTACTTTTGTACTTTCTTGGTAAGTTTTCACCTTTCTTGGTACTTGCAAGCCAGGAAACAGAATGGATAGAGCTGTATGGAAAATATGAGTCAGAACATGACAGTTTAATAAACAAGCTAGGAAAACGGAATGAAGAGCGTATGCAAAATATAGGAAACTGGTTGGTCTCAAGGTAAGAACCTCGAGCTTGTGGGTTCAAATTCTTCGGTTCAAATGCACCGGTTGGGATTTTTATTTATGATTTCTCTCTGCGGCATCCACACCTGGTCTCAGCAGCGAGGCCCGGCTTGAATCGTCAATTACTCATCGACAGAAAAAAATATGAGTACCTCCGAAGACGGAGTTATCTGCCTGTGCGGCGAGGGACCCCTGTGCACATGGCTGCCAGGAAAAACGGATTAACACGCAAAATTCAGTTTCTAGTCTTTAGGTACTTCGCCAGAGGTAAAAGCTGGCGAACTCAAAATAAAAAAGAAAATATGGAAAATATGAGCCAGAACAAGCTCAACAGACACGAGCAGACCTAGATTTTGAGATTCATAACGGGTCATGTAGGAATAAAACCACGTCAAGAATATCTAGAACAACAACAACTTAAATGACTGGGCCACCTGGTCAGAATGAATCCTCACCAATCACCATCAAGGGCGTTCTTCTCGAGAATGCAGGGAAAAAGACCACGAGGAAGAAGTAGAAGAAGATGGATAGATGCAGTGATAGAGATATGTAACAACAAAGGAAAAATCACTAATTTAGACAGTTCGAACAGCTCAAGAACAACAAATGTATAAACCACGACACCTTTTGGGTATCTGTGAAAAGAGAAAAGAAGAAAGAAGAAGAACGGATAATTGTGGCCTCAGAGCACACCTACACAGGATAAGACTGAGTGGCTTTGGGATCCAGGCCGACTCCAGATCACGCCCTACATGACTGCAGCATTCTCAACAACCTGAGAACACAAACATGACAGACAAAAACAACCTTGCATGACAAATTATGGGGAACCGGTGAAGACCTCAAATGTACCGTCCTGTTTGTGACCCAAGTTGGTCTAAACATCAAACTGCACAGCAGTAGAGGATCGCGAAGAAGGTCCTTGCTAATCTGGTATATTCTCTCTCTCTCTCTCTCTCTCTCTCTCTCTCTCTCTCTCTCTCTGCGATCAAGACTCAATCAGAGTAGGATTCCAGACTCTCTCATGAAGTCAGCTGTCTGTTTAAGCGAATCGATTGCCCCATATAGTTTTTCTTCCAGGGAGGTGGGCGTGGACCACATTGCACTTCTCAGGTCTGTGTACTGGGGCAATGCCGTAGAACATATTTTGTAGTCATATGATTGAGGATGGATTTGGCTTCATCATAACTGAATGACTACTCTCTGTTAGTTATTGTATAGTTGGTCCAGAGTTGTTCTCAAGTCATCTAGTTCATTATTTTTGGGGCTTTTTAGAGCTGATAGTACTGATAGTGCATCAGTCAGAATAACCAATTTAATGTGCATGTTATTTTTGTGTTGAGTAGCCAGTAGCCATCTCTGAAGGCCTCAGTTTCTGCTTTAAAGTTGTTTGAGAATTTTCCAGTAGCTATTGACTTAGTGATCTCGACCTGATTATTCAGCGTCAAGAACACACCTCCCCCTCCATTTCTGGTGGCATTTGTAGCAGAGCCATATGTAGGACCAAGTGTCCTGTGGGTAGGTATCGTGTATGTGTTTTTCTGCTACGTGTTTTCTTTCTGTGTCTGATTGGGTGCCTTTTTTCATGATTCCTGCTATATTTTCCCTAAATTCTGGTATTTTATGCTTTCCATGAGGAGACATATCAGATGGGCCCAATGGTTTCGATATTGTTTGGGAAAGTACTGGGTCTCCAGTAGTTAGTTCATTGGCAATTGCAGCGAAGTTGCTCCTCTTTAGTCGCACAATTCCGGAACCAGTTATTCTTTGGTGCACGAGGTGGCTAAGGAGCCTTCTATATTTATCCGCTTGTTGCAATACTTTAGTGACCCGTCTGTCATCTAAAGGTTGTAAACCTATTACTGTTTCTAGAGTCTTGATAGGTGTAGATTTCATAGCACCAGTGATGATATGGGCAGCTTGGTTCTGTGTTCTGTTAATTTTGCTAAGGTGTGATTTGGAAGTCATAGCCCAGGCTGTGACTCCATACTCCAGAACTGGTCTGACTCTTCCTACATATAGTCTTTTCAATATTGCTGTCTGGCCCCCCCTCCCCCCCCCCCCCCCCCCAGTCCGTTCCTGCCAATTTCTTCATAATATTTGTTTCTTTCTGGCTTTTTTCCTTGCTCTGTCTATCTGATTTTCCAAGTCATTCTACTATTCATGGTGACACCAAGATATGTTGGGTTTTGGTCAATAGGGAGTGTGTGGTCTTTTATCTTCAAGATTGCAGAGAGTGTGTTTCTTGATAGGCTGAAAATTGTACATGTAGTTTTTTTTTTTCGTTGATTGGTAAGAACCAGGTGTTCGTCCATTTGTCAAGTTCACCTAGGGCATCTTGCATCCTGGGTCCAGCCACCGACATACTTTCCTCGCGAGCCCATAACGCCAGATCATCTGCGTATATTGCTGAGTGTATTCTGGGTGGAATGTCCATTACGATGTCATTTATGAAAATTAAAAAGAGTGTTGGGGACAAGACTCCGCCTTGTGGGACACCTTGTTCGATTGTGACCTTCTTACTTAGTTGACCTTGAACTTGTACTCTGGCCGTTCTATCCTGAAGGTTTGAGAGACCCAATTGAATAAACGACCTTGGATGCCAAGTCTAAAAGGCTTGTTCTTTAAACCCTCTCGCCAAACCCTATCAAAAGCCTTCTCCATGTCGCCCCATACTGCCACTGTGTGTTTCTTTTCTTGTAGAGCATCCTCTATTTCCTTTGCAATGTGGGTGACCAGGTCTTCAGTTGATCTGTGCTGACGGAAGCCACTTTGTTGTGGTAAGATTTGTTGTTTTGTCTTCAAATGCCACATAAGTCTTCTGTTAAACCTTTCCATGAGATTACTCAGGCAGCTCAGTAGGCTAATTGGTTCTTACTACTTGGGTCTAGTGGGTCTTTTCCACGCTTGAGCATGGGCACCATAATAGCTTCTTTCCAGATTGCCGGCACATGACCTCTCTTCCAGCTAGCATTTATTATCCTTAGAAGCTGGCTCTTGGCTTTCTGTCCCAGATTTAGGAGCATTTCGTTGGAGATTCCATATTTACCAGGGGAAATTTTGAGCTTCAATAATTTCAGGGCAACATCTAATTCTGGTATATTTTGAACTAAATAAAAAAAAATTATTATGTTATTTTCCTTATGTCTGGGATATTGTGGTGGTTTTTCTATAGGACTTGAGAATAAAGACCGCATGCTCAGTACAGTAGTGACAAGATTATATTATGTTATATTAGCATCGCTATCACCGGGTTTCAGACTCATATTACAGGTCAAATACGAACTTCATTCAGTCTTTTAAAAAAAAAATGTATATTTACAGCTTTACATTGGTAACAATATAAAAGCAAGCCTATATAATATATATTCTTCTACTTCTACCTTTCAGCTCCCAGTGGAGCATAGGTCTTCAACAAACACTTTCCAAGTCATACTGTTTCTTGCCATTCTTTTAAGATCATTCCATGTCTTCCCCATCATCTTCATCTCTACTTCTATCTGTCCTCTACAAGAATTCATTGGTCTTCCTCTTTGTATTTTCCCCTGCGGATTCCAGAAAGGACCTGTTGTGTGATACTCTCAGTTGGCTTCTGCAGTGTGTGTCCTATCCAGCGCCATCGTCTTCTCTGTATCTCTTTATCCACTGGTATTTGACTGGTACATTTCCATAATTCTATGTTAGTGAATTTGTCCTGCCATTTCCATCCTTTTATTCTGCGTAAGCATCCATTAATGAAAGTCTGTATCTTCATGATTGTCAGTTTTGTTGTTCTCTATGTTTCACAGCCATATAATAGGATTGACTTAACATTGGAGTTGAAAACTTTTATTTTTGTGTTAACCTAATTATATAATCTATCTCTCTCTCTCTCTCTCTCTCTCTCTCTATATATATATATATATATATATATATATATATATATATATATATATATATATAATACATAAATAATATATAATATTTCATATATATTAGAATATACTTATGAAGAAACAATCATCATTTGTTTGACCATGTAATGAGAAGAGAACAGCTGAAATATATTGTAACAATTGGAAAAATTGAGGGATGAAGATATAGAGGCAAGCAAAGAGAAAATATACCAGACAGATTAAGAGAATGGCTTGGCAGAATGTCAACAACAGAAATGATAAATAACTGTCGAGATCAAAAGTTGTGGAGAGACATGATCACCTACGTCAGCAGGCCCGGTACTTGATGATGATTAAAATATGAAATATAATGTATAGTAATAAAATAAAATTTATATATATATATATATATATATATATATATATATAATATATATAATCCAAAAATAATATAGAATGTTTAATGTATATTAGAAAATACAATAATATAGTAATAAAATATAATATATATTGTCTATATAATATATAAATAATATAGAATATTTAATGTACATTAAAATGTAAAATATAATATATAATATAAAGTAATAAAATATTATAATATATAATCTATAAATAATATAGAATATTTAATATATTTATATTAGAACATAAAATACATTATATAAAATATAATATATAGTAAAAAAATATAAAGTACGTCTTGGAGGCTTTCTCTAAATCCCTTAGCGGGGGACTGGTTGGTCTCGAGGCAAGTCGCAGGCCTCGAGACAGAGAGGTTGTGGGTTCAAATCCAGGCTACACGGGTTGGGATTTTTATTTATGATTTCTCTATGCGGGAACCACCCCTGGTCTCAGCAGCGAGGCCCGGCTTGAAACGACAATTACTCATCGACGGAAAAAAATATGAGTACATCCGAAGTCGGAGTTATCTGTCTGTGCGGCAAGGGACTCCTGTGCACACGGCTGCCATGGAAAAATGGATTACCACGCAAAATTCAGTTCTTAGTCTCTAGGGACTTCGTCAGAGGTCAAAGCTGGCGAACGAAAAAAAAAAACCCCATAGCCATCTATAGTACACAGCCATCTATTTTCATATAAAAGTAGCATTTTAGTTCTAATCTAGGAAATTCTCCATCGTTTAGGGATACAAAAATATCTAATTATTAAAACGTTAGTCAACTAAAGTAAACCTCTTTTAATATATTGTCCTAATCTCTACGGACTTTGTCAGAGTTGAAAGCTGGCGAACACAACAACAACAACAGCAACAAGAACAATAAAGAAAAAAAAAATAAAAGAATCGCAAATTTGGCAGTTTAAGGGGTTATATTATTCTATCTGTAACCAGAAAATCTTAAAAAAATTGAAGATACAGTCTCTTCTAAAAACTTTGAATATGTAATAGAAGACGTTTGTGCACTTAATCGTCATGGGACGGCTCAACTCAACAAGACAACTAATGTATCTGTGACAAAAAAATTGAAAGTATTGACATAACAGATTTATCAGTCTTTATTTTATTATGATCTATTTGCATATTTGTTGCTGAATATTTGTAACTTTTCTTAATTATTCTAACACGAATGAATATATTGCAACGAAAGAGGAACAGGAGTAAGTTAAAGTGCGTGATAATTAAAAAAAAAAAAGATCATCTGATTGCGTGTCCTTTGAGGATAAAATCACTATTATTGCTCGTCTGAAATATTATCTGTCTCTACCTAGAACTCCCTCTTCTGTTGTCACGCTCAATGTCTCATGGAAAGACAGGCAGACAGACGGACGGACGGATGGACAGACGGACGGACGGATGGACGGACGGTTGGACAGACGGACGGACGGATGGACAGACGGACGGACAGACGGACGGATGGACGGACGGATGGACAGACGGACGGACGGATGGACAGACGGACGGACGGATGGACAGACGGACGGACAGACAGACGGACGGACGGATGGACAGACGGACGGACGGATGGACGGACGGTTGGACAGACGGACGGACGGATGGACGGACGGTTGGACAGACGGACGGACGGATGGACAGACGGACGGACAGACGGACGGACGGATGGACGGACGGATGGACAGACGGACGGACAGACGGACGGACGGATGGACGGACGGATGGACAGACGGACGGACAGACATACAGACAGACAGACAGACAGACAGACGGACAGACATATATTATTATGGATCAAGCGGTCAGTAAACTAACGCCATTCCGCACAAAATAGATAGATAAGATTTGTTACTTCTTTTATCTTTCAACATTTGGTAGCTTTCTTGCTAATTATTCTAAGCCCACCATTAAAACTCCACTCTTACGTTAAAAAAAAAATCGATCGATTTGTCCTGGCAAGAAAAGTGAGAAGCTACAGCCCGTTTTGTCCCATGCAAGACAGTTCAACTTAAAAAGGTCTTACAATTAATCTGATTCCGCTGGGACATAATTCTCCAAATCCATATGCCAACGTCAGGCGACACAAGCTTGTACTTTTGGCGTCTTAAGGACAACAGTTTAAAATGATGACCCACTTGGGAAATGAAGAGCATGTTGGGATAATAATGGTGTCATTGGCGAAGTCGTTAGTTCAAGGACGGGGGCGTTGCCGGAAATGAGAGAATAGAGGCTTTCGCCCAGATGCGCAGTAGTTAAGTAAACATGACATTTAAGAAACTGGGAAAACAACTGAAGTTGAATTGAGGGATACACACGTCCAAGGGTCTGAACAGAAGGAGTGTAGAGATGGTTCAATGCTTTCTTGGGTGATCGCTCGGCATCAGAATAATTTAATACTGTTGCAGTAGTGAAAGTCTTAGTGCGTATTTCTCAAACATCTGCTGTTTACGCCATTTAATGAGTATTTCGATTATTGGTTATTGTTTTTCCGAATCCGAACTGTCGAATCCGAACTGGAACGGGCGTCTGTTAAAATATTATGACTTTTAACTGACCCGAGATATATATTTTTTTTAGTTTTAAAACTATAATGCGGTCAATTTCTGCTATCATGTTATTGTCGTCAACAGCGATAATAATTAACTGAGAAAAAAGCTAGGAATGACCCCGCCATAGAATATATAAAGAAGCAACAGATAAAATGGTTTGGCCACGGGACAAGGTAGAGTGATCAAAACACAACGAGCCCTCAATAAACGTTGTGAGAACACCAGACCCAAGGGTCGACCACGAAAAAGATTGATCGATGGAATATTAGAAGCACTAGGAAACATAACAACAGCAGAAGCGAACAGAAGAGGAAAGGACCGCACATTATATCTCCCCTCGACGCTGAAAGGCAAATGAGGAAGGAACAAAGAAGCAATAATATACATTAAAAGTAAAGTAGAGACTCAGTCAACCAAAGCTTTTGATAGGATACACCATAATCAACTTATAGACTGCCTAAAAGATATAAATCTGGACAACACAGACATACGATTAATATCTAATTTGTTTTGGGAGCAAACAACAATAATAAAATATAACAAAAAGAAATCTACACCAATTGATATAAAAAGAGGAGTAAAACAAGGATGCATCCTATCACCAAGCTTGTTCAATCTATACACTGAGGAAATCTTTAAAAACATCATAGAGATGCCAGGCCTACAAATTAATGGAAAGATAACCATTAACCTAAGATGATACTGTACTACTAGCAGAAAATCTTAAAGATCTGAAACAATTACTTAATGAAATAAACATAACGAGCAAAAAATATAAACCAGATATGATTATCAAAAAGAGTAAAACTATGATCATAAACAAAGGAAATACTCAAAACCCACAAATGGATATCAAAACTGAAGGAATAGACCTGGAGACAGTTCAGGACTAGGGAGCCGCGATAGCTCTGGTTAGTGAACTGGACTACCACGGATAAGGGGTAGGGTTCGATCCCAACCGACGGCTTCCGGGTTCACCCAGCCTTAAATGGGTACCGGATTTTTTTCTGGGAAAGTAAAACAGCACGGGCGTAATACTGACCACATTACCCCAAAAATCATGTTCTGAAGGTCTGTAAAATATAGGGTCACTAACACCATATTTCCCTATACGCCACTTGGCGTGACGGGGGTACTTTACTTACTTTTACAGTTCAGGACTACAACTACCTTGGACATACTATAACCAGTGATGGAAAATGTATAATTGAAATAAACAAAAGAATAGGTATGGCAAAAAGTAATATTAATGCCAAGAAAAATATACTAACATCAAAACAAATAACACTAGGGCTAAAACTAAGAATACCAAATGTTACATTTTCTCAATATTCCTGTATGGTGCAGAAACATGGACATTAGACAAGAAAACAAAACAGAAAATTGAAGCCTTTGGAATGTGGATTTATAGAAGAATAGGTAGAATTGGATGGAAAGAAAAGAAAACAAACGATGAAGTTTTAAAACAACTAAAAATAAAAAGAGAACTACTAAACACAATTCAAACAAGACAAATGTGATTTTTGGGGCATGTTAAAAGTGGATTACATATAATATTTCATATGCGGAAGCTCTTAGACCTGCTAATCTGTGATCTTTAGATTACGAGCAATAAATACTAAATTATCGTTTATAATAAATATTTACTATAAACAGCATAATTTACTTTGTGTGCCCATTGTCACAATTTAAAACCACTTCCATAAAATATCAATTTTACGGATGCGAGGAATGTTCTAGGGGGCTTAGGACATCTTTATCAATGAACGCTTCTAAGGTTACAAGATAAGAACTAAAATGACAATTTCAGATTAAAACTAGCAACTGTGCTTTCTAGGCGTGTGGGGAAAATAGAGTTAGTGACTATATTTGTCCATGACCACGACACATTTTTGGGTGATGTGGTCAGTATTACGCCAAGCCGACTTTACTTCCCAGAAAAAATGTCTAAAATTCAGTAATCTAATAGCCTTCCATGAAAAAAACGTTCTCAATAAGTTGGAAACTCTGATTTGACTGCACCAGAACAATTAATGCTATCGTCTAAATCAACACAAAAAAGGGAGCTCATAAGAAACATCATAAAGAAATAATCAACATTTTTCTGGCACATCGTGAGAAGAGGAAAGTTGGAATACATGGTTACAGCTGGCCAAATACAGGGAAAGAGATATCGCGGATGACAGGGAGCTAAAATACTGGATAGCTTGGTGTCATGACATGGAAAACATTCAACAACAGAATTGTTACGATGAACGGTGGATAGAAGATTGTGGATGAACATGATCGCCTACGCCAACCGGTATGGCACATGATGATGACGAGTAAATGTAAGTTTCCATAACAGGAGAAATTCAACATTTGTTATCTGAATTAAGAAGACAACATTGTATTAAGAGGCGTGAAAAGGGTAAAATTCTTCCATTTGGCCGTGGCTCCATGTACTGGAATTATCGATTGTTCTGGTTTGATTTAAATATAATTAATTTATACACTTTTATATGTTAATGCCACTATATTATATATATGGCTCTTTTGCTCAATAAATCTGAATTCGTTACTTCATATTTTTGGGGGAAACAAACTTGTCTTCTTTCTTTAATCACTAGTTCATTAGGCTTGATCGTAAAGCCTGCTTTTTTTTTTTAGATGACCACATGATAGTGTAGCATCTTGGTCATCTATGCTTCACAGATTCTAAACACAAGAATTCGCTGCGGATCTTTGTCAATTATCAGCGCATTGGAAACCACCCGACTGGACCACCGACGTTTGGACAACCCGTGTTCGATTCTTGCTGGGAGCAGTGTGAGTTGTAAGCGTGGTTGGAAAGAAAAAAAATACCCCCACGGTCGACCCAGCTGTTGGCAGAAATGGGTACCAGGGTATTATAGTGTAGTGAGGATTGTCGCCTCGCATCGTGAGTTTCGATGCTTGAAGCGACACTATCCAGAAATCTCTGAACATTTCTGGATAGGCGGCCGAGCACATATGGGCGGAAACTCGCGTGCTAAGACGCCGGTTCAAGTCTCGTACTTTACCTTTACCTTTACAACAGCCTAATAAAAGTAATATTATCGTAATCTCATACGATTTAAGAATGAGAAGCTCATCACTAAAACCGGTGCCAAGCTTGGAGGCTAACAGGCCAAAGAAACGAAGTAAAATATTGAGTTATTGAGTTATTGACATTTTGAGTTATTTGCGGGTCATCATCATCGCACTCCTAACATGTCCATAGACGCTCAGATCCCCTCCTCAGCAAGTCTCGCAGTGTCCAGCGACTGACGACTCCGTTCTGTGTTGGTTGATAAGTCTTCTAACACGCCCACTAAGGTTCTCGTTTCTGTCTGTGCCTATCTTAACTCCCATCTCTTTCATCCAAAGGAGTGGTGTAAAGTAAAATAGTCACAAATAAAGTAACATGTATAAGAAGAACAATGAATGTGGCTAGAAGAGACAAAATCAGAATACAATGAAACGAATTTAAGAAACAGTCAGTGTTGGATCATGTTGGGTCAATGATTTGGACTTTTACAATGAGCTCGATAGCAACCAATGAGCATTTCTCATGGAGCTTTAACACATAGAAACAAGAGGGCAACAGCTAAACCTAAAAGATAATAGATTCACGCAATAGCAGATATCACAATGAGTGGAACACTCCAATACCCACAAATGCTGAAGGATAACAAAGGAAAAGAAAGTAAAGTGAAAGTAAATTTGGTTTAGTTGTAACCGTCATCTTTCTTGTCATCTTTTTATGGGAGATTGCCCATCTCGGATGGCACCGTTTTTTTTTTAAATCATAAATGTTTATGAGACATTCCTCTTTATCATGCCGCACGTCACATTTTTGCAATATTCGTGTGGGAGATTGCCTCTTCAGCATGCCGCACGTCACATTTTTGCAATATTCGTGTGGGAGATTGCCTCTTCAGCATGCAGCACGTCACATTTTTGCTATATTCGTGTGGGAGATTGCCTCTCCAGCATGCCGCACGTCACATTTTTGCAATATTCGCGGGGAAGATTGCCTTTTCAGCATGCAGCACGTCACATTTTTGCAATATTCGTGTGGGAGATTGCCTCTCTATCATGAAGGACTATTTTTTGTCATTTTCTTATGGGAAAATTATCTTTCTATTTTAAGCAAACACGTCATTTCTGTGCCATATTCATATGACGACGCTGCACTTTTCACGCAAAGTCAAAAAGAGCTCCAAAGCATGATAAATTTGGTTATTTAGTTATGGAAGGTCCCGGTATCACTGCAAACGAATTAAAATCCATAATTGCTCAACCACCCGTGCCAGCGCAATCATCCGAATTTATATCTCATCTCCCAAACAAAGGAAGGTAACTGTAGTACCCATCGTAGCAGTTTCAGCACACGCCAAAAGACATAAGGCGAAACCGCGCAGAAAGTGAACACAGCCAACTGTTCCCTGTCATACGATCATCATTCATCGTAAACAATTGGAACAATATCGAAACATGATCAAAACGGATGAAACACACAGCTCACGGTGTGAACAGATCACTTAACTCAGTAGCTTATGCAACAAGCCGGACTTGGAATATGAGGAAACTGCAACAAGGAACACTTTTCATGCATAGCCTTCAATTGTTCCCGCCACCTATCCATAATATACCGGAAGTTCACGTCCTCTTGAAACTGATGATCGTCGTATTTAAAAAAAAAAAAAAAAAAAAAAAAAAAATTATAGCGCTTGATGATGTTAGGCCATCGTTGTTGACTCCAATTCCGAACATTTAGACAGACCGTTAGTCGTCAGATTATTCCCGTCGCACATCAAACAACAGACCGTAAGATTATCGTACGGCCGGTCTAGGGATGTACGATGAGCCATTACGATGACGTGGCACCTTGACGTGCCCATCTCAGATGGCACCGTTTTTTCTTATGCTTTTCGTAAGACTTCGGCCTTATACTAAGTTTGCAGAAAACGAATGTACTTGATTACGACGTCGAAGCATCATCTGTGATCTTTGTCGACAACTACAAACTTAATATCGGGCAGCAGAACAGCTACCTGGGGCCCATCATCAACGACAAACTATCTTTAGATACAGACATTAACACCCGCAGAGGTAAAGCTGTTACCACCTTCATCCGCCTTTCTACGCGTGTTTGACAAAACAGAAAACTGTCGACAATGAACATAAAATCTGCATCCTTGAAAAAAAATAGCTGTAGATAGCAATCTTTAGAAACATACTCTAAGGCTCCAACTCATGCAAGAAGCAGACAGATTCATAGAAACAAGAGAATACGCGACGAAAGAAAATGAAAAGAAAAAAAAAAAACATCTCCTAGGGGCGCTGCACAAACTATAGCCATCTTTGACTAATGGAGGTGACTAACGATGGAGGAATACACTTTATCACATAGCACGCTACTTTTTAGGGAGCCGCGATAGCTCAGTGGTTAGTGAACTCGACTACAAAGGACAAGAGGTAAGGTTCGATCCCAACCGACGGCTTTCGGTTCACCCAGCCTTTAATGGGTACCGGATTTTTTTTCTGGGAAAGTAAAGCGGCACGGGCGTAATATCGACCACATTACCCTAAAAATCATGTGCCCAAGGTCTGTAAAATGTATGGTCACTAACACCATATTCCCTATACGCTACTTGGCGTGACGGGGGTACTTTTTTTTAACGCTACTTTTTGCTATATTCGTAAGGAAGTTTCCCTTTACCAAACAATACGCCATTTTTGGTTATTTCCGTAGATACAGAAGTTTGATTACCTATCACGGAGCAGTATTTCACTCAGTACTCCGCCCCCCCCTCCCCCCGTTGACAACTTTGACTGATCCTTTAACCTACCTATTAGAGATCAAACTACATTAGTCTCTTCCTGTTTATGTCTCTTTAATGTCTGCACTGTTCCCTATAATCTTTATCTCCTTGTAAGCAGTGTCCACACTTACATGTCCAGCATATTGTATTTGTCTTTTCTAGATTTAATCTTTCCGCTGCTTCAAAACTTTATTATTTGTTTTCTTCTACGTTCATTCACTTATATATACTTATACAAGAATGCAACTATTCTTCTTCTAAATGAGCGTTTATCATCATCATGTGCCATACCGGTTGGCGTAGTCGATCATGTCCTTCTACAATCTTCTATCTACAGTGCATCGTATCAATTCTATTGTTGACTATTTTCCATGCCATGACACCAAGCTATCCAGTATTTTCCCTCTTTGTCGTCCGCGATCTCTCTTTCCTTTTATTTTTCCAGTTGTAACCAAGTATTCCAACTTTCCTCTTCTCATGATGTGCCCGAAAAATGTTGACTTTTTCTTTCTGATGTTTTTTTATGAGCTCCCTTTTTGTGTTGGCCTCTTTGAGAATTTCCTCATTGGTCTTTTTAGCTGTCCAGGGAACTTTCAACATTCTTCTGAGAAATCCCATTTCTGTGGCTTCTAATCGACTTTTCATTTGTTTGTATACTGTCCATGATTCCCTTTTTGTCATGATTAGTCTAGTCAATATAAGAATATACTATGCCTCCCACCAATGTTCTCTCCAGTCTAATGTGTCTTTTAATGTGGCAATATTATTTTAATTTCCTCTGTAAGATATTGTATATAAGTCAGTTCTTTTAGATGTTTAGGTCTATTAATATGTCGTCATTGCAATTTTTCATTATCCAAGGTATTTGCATGATTTTTTTCTGTAGAATGTTGTTTCGAGTGAACCAATGTTCTTAATTGTTGTTTGCGAGATTGTCCATAAATCACAACCATATGTTCATATTGAGAAGATACTGTGCTATGAGTAATTTTATTTTCACTGTCTTGTTGGTATTGTGCCATATGTTTTTCCTGACATTTAATTCTTGTGTTGTTATAGTTAGCCTTCATTGGATTTCCTGACATTTCCATTGCTAGTTTTTACAGATTCCAGATATTCATAATTTGTTATATTTTCAAGTTCATCGTTGTTGAAGATGATTTTTGGGGTCGTCTATGGTTATTGAGTTATTGAGTTATTGAGTTATTTGAGGGTCATCAGCATTGCATTCCGAACATGTCCATAGATGCTCAGATCCCCTCCTCAGCAATTCCCTCAGTGTCCAGCGACTGACGGCTCCAGTTCTATGTTGGTTAAGTCTTCTTACACGGCCGCTAAGTGTCTCATTTCTGGCTGTGCCCAACTTAACTCCCATTTCCATCACCCGAAGAAGTGACGTGGATCTGTGTTTGTCGAAGTCATGTGCTTTTCCCACATCTCGGAGGGCATTGATGATGTCCGCCCGATCCATTGGTTGCCCGTCCTCAACGACAGCGCAGCTAGCCAACCTGTCCGCTCTATCATTTCCCCGTACTCCCGCATGTCCAGGGACATAGACAAAGGTGGCCTTACGTATTTTGGATTTCTGCAACTACTCTACCCATTGCATGCGTACAGAGCCCGCCTCCACTTTTTTTTATCATGCTCATCGAATCACTCAGTATACATGCGTGGGTGTAGTCTTGTTACTCTAACCATTTGAATGCCTTGGTCACTGCCATCGCCTCCATTGTCATGCTACTCGTGGTCATGACGTATGCACCACTGTCTTCGTAGACTATTCTGCCTGTCGAGCGTGCTGTAAATGCCCATGCACTTCTTTGGTGTCGTCTTACATATCCGTCTGTATAGATGACTGCATCTTTCTCATCGATGTTATCGCAGATGAGACCGTTGACCATAGCATTAACCATGACCTATATCGTCTATGGTATAAATTGGCATAACACAATTTGTGCAAGGAACTGTGAAATGTGCGAGAAGGAGACATTGGCGGAAAAAGAGATGGGAAGATAACATCAACGAATAGGCAGACTTTGGAGAGTCCCAAAGAATGACAGAAGATAGAGAGAAGCTGAGAAAGTTGACAAAGTTTTTCAGTGGAATCTCAACGAGCCCCGTCTTATGGAAAGAAGAAGGGAAGAAAAGAATGATTCATGAAAAGGAAGAGGAAAAAAGAAAGATTTATGAAAAGAAATGGAAAAAAGAAAGATTCATGAAAAGGAAGGGGAAAAAAAGAAAGATTCATGAAAAGGGAAAAAATAAGAAAGATTCATGAAAAGGAAGAAAAAGATTAATGAAAAGGAAGGGGAAAAAAGAAAGATTCATGAAAAGGAAGGGGAAAAAATAAGAATTCATGAAAAGGAAGGGGAAAAAAGAAAGATCCATGAAAAGGAAGCGAAAACGGGACTTGGAAAAGATGTACGTTAAAACAATAATAAAGAAAGAACATGATAATCAGAAAAGGATCCACATAAGGGGAAGACTTAACACACCCTTGGCGTACTTTGCATAAAGTCAATAGGGTCTCAAATGATGCACTTTATTGTTACACGCATGCGCAGTGTTATGTCGTAACCTTTCCATGTCCGGCTACTTAATAATTGAGAGTGGATGGCTGGGAAAAGCAAAGGTCAGGACCACATTTTCAACGAAGGTCAGTTTCGTAAGCAAGATAAGCGCGCAATTATTGTCATAGATCTGTGGGGAAATGCATAAAATGCAGAGCTGGTTGACCCCGAAGGTCTCAGAGGAAAAGTTTATGGTTAGTCTCCTGAAATATATACTTTTTTTTTATTTTGACAAAAATATTTCGATATTAAAATTGTCATGAATATCCTAAAAGAGAAGGAGAACATCAACAAAACGATAAATGGCAGACATCTTAGAAGCAGAGGAATTTAAATATCTTTGATATAGTATATATGATCTTTGGCGTCTTGACAGACGGTTGGTAGCAAGCAGTCATGATAAGTCAGTAGTTTGGTAAAGCATTGGTGTTTCGTACAGGGTGCTGCTTTACTGAACATCTTTTCTCGTGGCTGAATTTGCCAATCCTGGACAGACAGATCCATCCACAGAATGAGCGAGGTGTGTTTGCGGTACCTGGCCTTGTCTCCTTTCTCTTGCGCCTTTTGTCTTCTGAATTTGACATCAGCACTGTCTCGAAAGTTGCTGTGCCAATTTTTGGATATAGTAGTGACGAATGACAACTCAAAACAGCAGAAATAGACTCAAATTGCAACAAAGCTTGTCAAAGCATTGGACATCTATTACCGTTATTGTCCAACAAGGAAACAACACTAGAGGCAAAAAGAGCACTCTACGATATAATCTTCATCCCAATGTTGTGCTACCAATACCAGTCCTGGACCATAGATGCAAGTACAATAAGAAAAACAACCACTACTGAGATAAAATGTGTTAGACGAATGATAGGAAACAGCATGAGAGATCAGATCAGATATGAAGAACTGAAAGAAGACTGGCTCGACCAAAGATGTCTAGAAGTCGAAACTATGGAAAGTAAACACAATTTAAGAGGGATGCACACAGAAATAAAGAGAGTGACTAATAAAGACCAAAAAATCTGCAGGAAGAGGATGTATTGCTAAAAAAAAAAAGAAGGTAGAATGCTAACAGACAAAAAAGATATAATCGATAGATGGCAGGAATATATAACATAATTATTTCATGACGAAAGGGACAAAAAAATCATTTACAAAATGTACATACAACTATAAAATCCTGAAATCTGAAGTAGAATAAGTTATAAAAACAATGAAACAGGGAAAAACACCAGGACCTGACAATATACAGATAGAGATGATACAGACACTAGAAGATTTTGGCATTGAAGTGATCACAGACATATACAATGACATATACCATACAGGATACATACCAAATGAACTAAAAACAACAACTTTCATTGCATTGATTAAAAAGAATGGCGCAGTTGAATGCAGTGACTTTAGAACAATAAGCCTAATGAGCCATGTTACAAAAATTTTTATTCAGGAAAAACAGTGGGACAAAAGTAGCCATATTCAGCATAAGGGCATTGATTGAAAAGTACATTGAAGTAAACAAACCAATATATGCCTGCTTCAGGGGGACTGGTTGGTCTCGAGGTAAGACGCCGGCCTCGAGACAGAGAGTCTCTAGGGACTTCGTCAGAGGTAAAAGCTGGCGAACGAAAAAAAGGCCTGCTTTCTTAGACTACACCAAAGCTTTTGATAGAATACACCATAATCAACTTATAGACTGCCTAAAAGATATAAATCTGAACGACACAGACTAACGACTAATATCTAATTTATACTGGGAGCAAACAGCAATAATAAAATATAACAAAGAGAACTCTACACTCATTGAAATAAAAAGAGAAGTAAGACAAGGATGCACCCTATCACCAAGCTTGTTCAATCTATACACTGAGCAAATCTTTAAAAACATAACAGAGATGCCAGGCCTAAACATTAATGGAAGAATAATCAATAACCTAAGATATGCTGATGATACTGTACTACTAGCAGAAAATCCTAAAGATCTACAACAATTACTTAATGTAATAAACATGACAAGCAACAAATATGGACTAGATATGAATATTAAAAAGACTAAAACTATGGTCATAAACAAAGAAAATTCACAAGCCCTACAATTAAATATCCAAGTTGAAGGAATATATCTGGAGACAGTTCAGAGCTACAACTACCTTGGACATACTATAACCAGTGATGGAAAATTTCAAAGTGAAATAAACAAAAGAATAGGTATGGCAAAAAGTAATTTTAATGCCAAGAAAAATTGATTAACATCAAAACAAATAAAACCAGAGCTAAAACTAAGAATAGCAAAATTTACATCTTCTTAATATTGAGAAGATGTAAATGGTGCAGAATATGGTGCAGACACATAGACATTAAACAAGAAAACAGAACAGAAAATTTAAGCCTTTGAAATGTGGATTTGTAAAAGAATAGGTAGAATTGGATGGAAAGAAAAGAAAACAAATGATGAAGTTTTAAAACAACTAAAAATGAAAAGAGAACTACTAAACATAATTAGAACAAGACAAATGCAAATTTTGGTGCATGATAAAATACACAACAGCCTAATAAAAGTAATATTGGAAGGGAAATACAAGGTAAAAGAGGCAGAGCCAGACCAAGACTAACATGGACGAGTAACATCAAAAGATGGACAAGTCAGCCTATGACAATCTGCACCATCAACGCAAGAAACAGAGTGGAATGGCGCTCCATGGTAGCCAACCTTCGATGCGGAATTCTGAAAGAATATCTATCTGTAGACAGATCTCCCACAGAACGTTGCATTCACCACAGCCAGTCTGAAAGAATATCTATCTGTAGACAGATCTCCCACAGAACGTTGCATTCACCACAGCCAGTCTGAAAGAATATCTATCTGTAGACAGATCTCCCACAGAACGTTGCATTCACCACAGCCAGTCTGAAAGAATATCTATCTGTAGACAGATCTCCCACAGAACGTTGCATTCACCACAGCCAGTCTGAAAGAATATCTATCTGTAGACAGATCTCCCACAGAACGTTGCATTCACCACAGCCAGTCTGAAAGAATATTTATCTGTAGATAGATCTCCCACAGAACGTTGCATTCACTACAGCCAGTCTGAAAGAATATCTGTCTGTAGCCAGATCTCACACTTCTTTTATCATGTTCTAGGGCTCAATGATGTCTTGAAACCACCTCCTTCTTGGTCTGCCCCTGATGTGTTGCCCAGGAAGTATGCCTGCCATAATTGTTTTGTCCAGACCGCTGTGTCTTTTAACGTGGCCATAGTATTTTACAACTGGTAAAAATTGAGGGACGAAGAGATAGAGGGAAGCAAAGAGAAAAGATATCAGACAGCTTAAGACAATGACTTGGAAGAAGGTCAACAACAGAAATGATAAATAACTGTCGAGATCGAAAGTTGTGGAGAGACATGATCACCTACGCCAGCAGGCCCAGTACTTGATGATGATGAAAGTATTTTAATTCCCTCTTTAGAAAAGTGTTGAAGACAGTGGCTTCAAAGAAACGATGAAGTTTTAAAACAACTAAAAATGAAAAGGGAACTATTATACACGATTAGAACAAGACAAATGCAATTTTTGGGACATGTTAAAAGACGTAACAGCCTACTAAAAGCAATATTGGAAGGGAAAATACAGGGTATAAGAGGCAGAGGCAGACCAAGACTAAATGGAGGAACATCAAAAGATGGACAAGTCAGCTTATGACAATATGCACCATCAAAGCAAGAGACAGAGTGGAATTGCACTTCATAGTAGCCAACCTCCGATGCGGAGACGGCACTCAATGATAATGATGATGAGAAGAGTGTTTATATAAGGCAGTTATTTTTTAATGTTTAAATTTTTTGATTCCTGCATATATTTTTACATTATTTCACCATAAACTGAAGTCGCTGTCCTCGGATATCTTTCAACTGTCTCGTATGTCATTTCATATTATTATTGTCAATAATCTCTTCTTTTCCTCTGTTCATCGGATTAATAACACGCATCATCGTCCGTCCTTACAGAGACTCTAAGTGGGCGCGGAATGAATCCTCACCAATCACCATCAAGGGCGTTCTTCTTAAAAATGCATGGAGAAAGACCGAGAGGAAGACCCAGAAGAAAATGGATAGATGCAATGACAGAGACATGTAACAACAAGGGAAAATCACTAATTCAGACAGTTCGAGCAGCTCAAGAACGACAAATGATATAACCACGACACCTTTTCGGTATCAGTGAAAAGAGTAACGAAGTAAAAGAATAAGAAGATTGTTTAGTCTAGAATCATGTGACTAAGAGACCAACAAAAAATAAATTTGATTGTATTTTAGAGAAATGTCTGCTTGTGTAAGGATTAGATTTATCACTATTTTCCTTGTGCCACGTGGTTGGATTACACACATCTATACTTAATTACTTTGTCTGCTTATAGAACACAATTGCCGGATATACGTGGCTGAAGAAGCCGTATTAACAGGTTCCTTACCATCTCAAGTGCTGAAAAGATGACGTGAAGCTGTTTTGTGGGTTACTCTTGGCAGTTTCACAGCCTTCATGTTTCTATTTAGCAGTTTTCCAGGCACCCATGGGGCTACTAGTGTGGACAAATGCATAAGCTGAGCTCTGTCGAGTGCCAAGTGGTATTTTGGGCACATTATCTGCAAACTGTATAAAAATTTCACGTCATTGCAATAATAGGTCTGGCGTGACCTGCTTGCCAATCAGCAGACAAGATAGCAGAGATGTTAACAGATATCGGAATAGAGAAGGCTTGTGACATTACTGGAGCGGATTTATAGGGCACTTGGCTGGGAACCGCTTGGGAGATGAATACTGGTCAATCTCAGGTTCTTCTAAGTCACCTGACCTTTGTTCTAGAGAAGAGTATAATTTTCTGCATCCGGCCAATTAGATTGCTCTCGCGTGTGTTCCGATGCTTATGTTTGGGAAAGAGCCCTCGACACGTCTCGAGCCTGACGTAAATTAAATATGATATTATTGCCAGTCGGTTTTTTTTTTTCAACCTTCCGCACATTTGTATGAGTGATGTTGTCAGCACTACGTCAGGCCTTCATGTGGAAGCCATTTAGTAAAAGAAAGCAAGGCAGACCAAGAGAATCGCTTCGCAGAACAATTACTAGAGAAGGCTCAACCATAGGACCAAGAAACAACAAAATACTAGCAGCAAATCATCAATCGTGGGGAAATATCACTTCCGCCCTAAGTGCCGCCTTCGGCCCAAGAGGAAAGTGAATGAACAACTCCAGGCCGTCTTTCAGCGCTGCACTGTGTTTTGCACATTACGGTTCAGTACATCCGTCCTCAGGACATGGTGGGCCTTAACACAGACTAACTACTCTAACAAAGAGAGTATGAAGGGCAGAGGGAAGGCAAGTTAGTACATAAAAATAGCGCGTTGAAGACGGACGTATTGGGTCGAAAAGCACACACATCACAGTATGCTGTGAATCATTACATATCTCATCTACGCTCATTTAACGTCCTTTACATCCATGACAATGAAGTGTAACCATTGCTGGTAAAATGTAGAATGTTGCAAAGTAACTTGTCACGTGATTCTCTCAGCAACCACCACAAAGTTCTCGCCTGCATGACTGGCCACTCCACCGTCACCTTCACTTTCGTTTACCCGTTTCTGTCTACTTTTACTTCCTGTCTAATTTTAGATATAATTTTCTGCTCTCATTATTCTCATTTATGTCTTACACCTAATGTTTGTCATGTCAGATCTTTAAATAATATACAGCTCAAATTTAAAGCATTTTCTTCCACATAAGGTCTTGCATTACAGGTACATACACTCTGGTCTTCTTCTATCTTTTAGCTCCATGTGAAGCATAGGTCTTCAACAAACACTTTCCAAGCCGTTCTATTTCTTGCCATTCTTTTAAGATCATTCCATGTCTTCCCCATCATCTTCATCTCTGCTTCTATCTGTCTTCTCCAAGAATTTCTTGGTCTACCTCTTTGTCTTTTCCCCTGGGGATTCCAGGAAAGGGCCTGTTGTGTAACTCTCAGTTGGCTTCCGCAGTGTGTGTCCTATCCAGCGCCATCGTCGTCGCTGTATCTCTTTATCCACTGGTATTTGACTGGTACATTTCCATAATTCTGTGTTAGTGAATTTATCCTGCCATTTCCATCCTTTTATTCTGCGTAAGCATCCATTAATGAAAGTCTGTATCTTCATGATTGTCAATTTTGATGTTCTCCATGTTTCACTCTCATGGCAGGACCTGTATGACTACATTAACAGCCTGAGAACCGTTTTATTATTATTATTATTATTATTATTATTATTTTTAATTACCAAAACAATTATTAACAGTAGCTAGGAACAATAATTAAGAACCATCATTAGACGTGTAAGGAACAAAATAAAACCAGAAATAAGTGAGGAACAATGTGGGTTTGTGGAAGGAAAGGGCACCAATAATGCAATATACATCTTAAGAACATTGATAGAAAGATCTATAGAGGTAAAGAAAGATCTATATATGTGCCTTATAAACTACACGAAAGCATTTGACAAAGTAAACTACGTGGAAATAATAAATATGCTGGAGAAATTAAACATTGATGGCAAGGATCTGCAAATCATAAAAAAAAACATGTACTGGCAACAAACAGCAGCTATACGAATTAACAACCAAACAGGACAATTTCAATATACAAACAAGGAGTCAGACAAGGCTGTGTTCTGTCGCCGGATTTGTTTTCACTTTACAGCGAACATATTATGAGACCAATAGTAGACAAAAAAGGAATTGAAGTCAACGGTCACAACATAAATAATTTACGATATGCGGATGACACAGTATTAATAGCAGAGACAGAGAATGAGCTACAAGAAATGATAGATATAATAGTGAAAGAAAGCAACAAGAAAGGTCTCAGTCTGAATAGAAAGAAAACAGAAGTAATGGTTATATCGAAGAAACAATCATCATCATTATGCAGTATAAAAATAAACAAGACAAATGCGAAACAAGTGCAACGTTTGAAATACTTGGGCACAGTGATAACATCAGATTGAAGATGCAACACAAAAATTAAAAGCAGAATAGCTCAGGCCAAAATAGCATTTCAGAAAATGAAAAATATCTTATGCAACAAATCTATGTCAATATAAATGAGAAAGAGAGTTCATCGATGCTATATAGAACCAATTCTGACCTATGGAAGCGAATCATGGACAATAGACAAACATATGAAAAGACTATTAGAGACCACAGAGATGGAATTTCTCAGAAGAATGTTGAAAGTTCCCTGGACAGCTAACAAGTACAGTGAGGAAGTTCTCAAAGAGGCCAACACAAAAAGGGAGCTCTTAAAAAACATCAGAAAGAAACAATCAACATTTTTGGGCACATCATGACAAGGGGAAAGTTGGAATACTTAGTTACAACTGGCAAAATAAATGGAAAGAGAGATCGCGGACGACAAAGAGAGAAAATACTGGATAGCTTGGTGTCATGGCATGGAAAAGTCAACAACAGAACTGATACGATGCACTGTGGATAGAAGATTGTGGAAGGACATGATCGCCAACGCCAACTGGTACGGCACATGATGATGATGAAGAACAATAACTCTACCCTCTCGATACATGTCCAGAGGGAATATAAGAAATCTCGGTACGGTTCATATTTATACGAAATTTGACTGAATTGCCAGGAGGCGCATCGGCAAAAGAAAATGTGCGCTTATCAAGGGCCCATAAATCTTTCAGTCTTAGAGAGAAGCATCGTTTGTTCCCTGGGGGCACTACTGGAATTAACAAAAATACGAGAATAAATTTATATTTCTAGCTTTCCAGAGATGTAGTCAAATGGTTATGTCCCTTAACGAATGGATTATGTTAAATGAATAGATTGGTGGGTTGGTCTCCAGGGCGTAGGCAAGATTCTTGAGTAAATAAATAGATTGGTGGGTTGGTTTCCAGGGCGTAGGCAAGATTCTACAGGCAACGTGTTTTGAAATTGTGTATCTATCTATCTATTGACCTTTCGAGCCGTAGCCGGCCCATAGGGCGTAGACCAAGATATTCCCTCTGTTATCTGAATTTTTGTTCTAGCAGTTTTCAATTCTTTTAAAGTTATTTTATCAAAACTCGCCATTTGTCTCTGTTCTGTTCAAGCAGCTCTATCTCACTGAGGGAGTCGATTCCTGCTGCTCTTGCCTCTCACATCAATGTTCTTCTCAGTGCCTCTCTGTGTCTTCCTCTTTTCCTCTTACCTGTTGTTTCCCACATGAGGGCTTGCTTTACTATTCGGTTATTATCTCTTCTCATCACATGTCCAACATATGACCATCGTCTTTTCTTGATTACTGAAGATATTAGTGGTTGATTGGCGATTTCCTTAATTTCCTCGTTTGTTTTAAATTCGTTCCACGCTATACCAAGTATTTTCCTTAGACATTTATTTTCGAATGTGTTCAACTTTGTTTCTATATCTCTTGTTGTTTTGCAGCTTTCACACGCATACGTAAGGGTTGATAGTACATTTGATTTGAATAGTTTAAGTATTGTGTTTGTGCTGATGAGTTTTGATTTTCACAACTTTTCAAGGCTTCTGAAATACATTGCTGCTTTAGCTATTCTGATTCTAATTTCTTAGCTTGTATCCCCTTCTCGATCAATGTGACTTCCAAGATAGATAAAGTGATCAATCTCTTCCACTGGTTTGTTTTCCATGTATATTTTGGCATCTGTTGGAATTAAGCTTTTCCTGACTTTAGTCTTTTCATGATTGATCTCAAGCCCAATTTTACTGGCTATTGATGATAGTTCATTTGTGTTTTCCTGCATCGTTTTTATTAGACTGCTGATGAGAACTATGTCATCAGCAAAGTCGAGGTCCTCCAAATGGTCTCCTTGTATCCATTCGATGCCTTTATTACCAGTGCAGCATTTCTTCATTATGAAGTCCATAACAACTCCAAATAACAAGGGCGATAAAATACATCCCTGTTTAACCCCAGTTTCTATTGGGAAACATTCGCTCAGTACTTCCTCTGTTCGAACTGCACATGTGTAACCATCATACATGTCTTTAATAATATTTATGATTTTTTATGGTAAGCCATACTGCTTCAGAATTTTCCACAAAGAATCTCTATGAATACTGTCAAATGCTTTTTTGAAGTCGATGAAGTTAAGTACAAAAGGTTTTTACTTTTCAAGGTGTTCCTCCAATATAAGTCGTAGAGTGAAAATGTGGTCAAGGCAGCTTCTCCCTTTTCTAAACCCAGCCTGTTCTTCACGCATTACTGTATCTATTGAATCCTTTATTCTATTTAGGATGATTTTGCAGAATAACTTTGAGGCAACTGACAAAAGTGTCACGTCTCTCCAGTTGTTACAAATAATAATATTATAAATTATTCATCAAGCAACGAGTGGGTGCCTGCCCCACGACTTTATGGTAAATAAAATAAAGGTTCCTTCCATATCTTGCGACGTGTATGGGCGTTAGTTAAAATATTCCTATGTGACCACGACGCATTTTTCGATAATGTGGTTGGTAAAACGCCATATCGTTTTTATTTCCCAGAAAAAATACAGGTACCCATTTTTAGAAGCTGGATTAAACCCACCCATGGTGGTCATGAAAAAAATTCGCAATTTCTTGGAATTAAACCTGGTCCCCTCTGACCATGAAGCGAGCGCACTAACTAATCAGCCAATGAGTCAAGTCTATCCTCATATGCACAGTCGCGTGTTTAAATATAGTGCATTTTTGGAACTGTGAGCCGCGATAGCTCAGTGGTTAGTGAACTGGACTACAAAGGACAAGAGGTAGGGTACGATCCCAACCGACGGCTTCAGGTTCACCCAGCCCTTAATGGGTACCGGATTTTTTTCTGGGAAAGTAAAGCGGCTCGGGCGTAATACCGACCACATTACCCGAAAAATCATGTGCCGAAGGTCTGTAAAATTTATGGTCACTAACACCATATTCCCTATAGGCCACTTGGCGTGACAGGGGTACTTTACTTTTTTTTAATATTTGGAACTAAACAAATCCCATGATATGAGAGAGTAATCTTCACTTTTCTTTTTGGGTGACGATTGCGGTCTAACATAACCTGAAAGACATAGGCTGAGGTTAAAAGGATCGTACCTTGTCAAGAGGTGGGTACAACCATCAAGACAACAACTGTTAAGCTATGGGGGCCTCGGTAGTCTAGTTGGAAAAACCACCCGACTGGGCTGTTCGGACAACCCGTGCTCGATTCCAGCCACAAGCGATGTGAATTGTACTCGTAGTTAGAAAAAAAAATACCCCCGCGGTCGACCCAGCCGCTGGCAGAAATGGGTACCGGGGTATGAGTCTGGGAAGGTAACGAATGTCGTCTCATATTGTGGGTTTCAATGCTTGAAGCGACACTATCCAGAAGTCTCAGAACATTTCTAGATAGGCAGGCGGTCGAGCACACATGGATGAAAACTCGCGTGTTAAGACACCGATTCAGGTCTTTACCTTTACTTTTACTAGTTAAGCCGTAATCCTTGAATTTTGTTGCAGCATTTAAGAATGAAGATGTTATGAGGTGACAAACTTCCTCTCTTGATTAAAAATGATGCAGTTTGAAGTGTGGTTCAGATTTATGAGTTCGCACACAAATTTAAGTTTTTTAAAAAAATGTTAATTAATCTTTACATTAGTGACATTTTAGTTACCATATGTTTTGAAAACGTTGTGCTACCAATGCCAGTCCTGGACCCTAGGTGCAAGAACAACAAGGAAAATAACTTCTGCTGTGATGAAGTGTGTAAGACGAATGACAGAAAGCAGCATGAGAAACAAGATCAGAAACGAAGAGAATAAATATAGCTAGGAATTACTCCCGCCATAGAATATATATAGAAACAACAGATAAAATGGTTTGGCCACGTGACAAGGCAGAAAGATCAAAATACAACATAACGAGCCTTCAATAAACGTTGCGAGAACACCAGACTCAATGGTCGACCACGAAAAAGACGTAGTGACGGAATATTAGAACATTAGGAAACAACAGTAGCACAGGCGAACAGAAGAGCAAAGGACCGCAAATTATATCACCCCTCGGCGCTGAAAGGCAAATGAGGAAGGAAAGAAGGAGAAGAATATATGTGTTTGATTCAAAAGAAAAAAAAAAAATTATTATTGAGTCTATGAAATCTTGCGTGACGTAGAAAGCCAAGGAAAACTTTCCAGCCAACATAAGACAGGTGTTAATCTCGTTGAACATTGAGGACTATTCTCCGGAGGAGATCTGAGCACTTATCATAGCAGTTTGTTGCTGCTACTTTTGTTGTTTTGCTAATTTCTTACTTTCCAGGAATATAAAATAAACATGCATCATCTGTTAAATTTGATTCGAGGAAGGGGAATGTTCTGGACTCAGGAGATGTACACAAACATTATGCGAAGTTTTCCAGGGTTAGAGCTAAAGTGCCACTTTTAGATTCAAGCAAGCAACTGTGCTATGGTCTTGTCCGATGAGCAACAATAGTGACATATCGACTAAATTGAACTAATAAATTAAATGAAACTAAAGTAAACTAAATTAAACGAATAAATTAAACCGGACTAAACTAAGCTAAATTAAACGAATAAATTAAACCGGACTAAACTAAACTAAATTAAACGAATAAATTAAACGGAACTAAACTAAATGAACTAAACAAAACTATATTTAACTAATAAATTAAATTAAATTAAATTAATAACTAAATTAAACTAAAATAAACTAATAAATTAAACTGAACTAATCTAAACTAAATTACATTATTCTAATAAATTAAATTGAACTAAACTAAATTAATAAACTAAACTAAACTAATAAACTAAAACAAACCACTAAAATAAACTGAACTAAGTTAAACTAAACTAATAAACAAATCTGAAATAAACTAAACTAGAAAAATAAACTAAACTAATAAACTAAACCGAAATAAACTAATATACTAAACCGAAATAAACTAAACTAAACTAACAGATTAAACTACACTACACACTAATTTACTAAACCAAACTAATAAACTAATATGAACTGAACTAAACTAAACTAATAAATCAAACATAACTAAACAAAACCAATAAACTTTGCTGAAATAAACTAAACTAAACTAAACTAAACTAAACTTATAAAATAAATTGAACGAAACTAATAAACTTAACTAACTTAACTATACTATTAAACTGAACTAAAGTAATAAACAAACTGAACTACATTAATAAACTGAAATAAACCAAACCAATCTAAACTAGACTACGCTAAACTACTCTAAAAACTAAATTAAACTAAAACTAAACTAATCAATGCCAGCGAGATAATAGTGCAGCAATAAGGATGCCATCGAGATAAAAGTGCGACATTGAGGATACCAGCGAGATAAAGGTGCGACATATATTTCTTTCTACTACCATTATTCAGAGGCGTATATCAGATATGTCTTCAGGTGTGAGTGGGCAGGTTTTGAATTAAATTAAAAGTTTCTGAACTTTATGAATCAACTGACTCACGTTCCTGTTCACGGTTATTTCCTGAAATGTAATCTTTCAAACGACCTCCAGGAAACAGATCCTGTTTTGTCGTGCACTTGAAACAATTACCGCCCATGTTGTCACCAGGGCCCTGACCACGGTTGGGGGAGGGGGGATGGGAGGGAAAAATTAGAGCCACTGTCACCTGCCACGCATGTCGTAGAGACAGCTATGGAGGTTCTCTCTCTCTCTCTCTCTCTCTGCGATCAAGACTCAATCAGAGTAGGATTCCAGACTCTCTCGTGAAGTCAGCTGTCTGTTTAAGCGAATCGATTGCCTCATACTTGTTAAAACGTTGCACTGTGTTCTGCGCCAGTGGCCCAGTGCATCCGATTTCAGCCAGCATTTTATTCAGGTTTGCTTTCCCTAGCCTTTGATTGTCCCCAATCTTCCTGCAAGGCAGCAGATTGTCTCTTCTGTAGGGGGATTCTGCCCATAGATGGTTGGCCCTCCCAGAGCTATGGAGGTTGGGATCAATGTCTTCGCCGGTGTAACAGAGTTCGTGCTACTGAGCCTAAGCCATCTTTTAGTACTTCCGTTGTGTGTGGAGGGAGTGCTTTACATAGGTGATGGTGCTGGGGAGGGGTTATCAACACTCTGGAGTTATCCGTTGTGCAAGAAAGATAATCTGTCGACTGGACCAAACTAAATTGAAACCACAACAAAATAACCAATAATTAAGGGGGGACTACAGTGGCAAGGCGTCAATGAGGCTTACACAGCCTAGCAATGTTAACATCTAAATTTGGCTGTCCAGATAACAGTGAAAGAACTTGCTGTCCAAACAAACGTTCATCATCATCGAGTGCCTTCTCCGCAACGAAGGTTGGATATCATGGATCGCCATTCTACTCTGTTTCTTGCTTTGATGGTGTAGGCTGTCATAGATTGACTTGTCCATCTTTTGTTGTTATTCGTCCATGTTAGTCTTGGTCTGCCTCTGCCTCTTTTACCTTGTATTTTCCCATCCAAAATTACGTTTAATAAGCTGTTGTGTCTTTTAACATGCCCTGAAAATTTATATTATTTGTCTTGTCTTAATTGTATTTAGTAGTTCTCTTTTTATTTTCATTTGTTTCAAAACTTCATCGTTTGTTTTCTTTTCTTTACATTCCAATTCTACCTAATCTTCTATAAATCCAAATTTCAAAGGCTTCAATTTTCTGTTCTGTTTTTTTTTTGTGTGTGTGTGTGTCTAATGTCCATGTTTCTGCACCATACAGGAATAATGAGAAGATCTAACATTTTGCCATTCTTAGTTTCAGCCCTGCTGATATTTGTTTTGTTGTTAGTATATTTTTCATAGCATTAAAATTACTTGTTGCCATACCTATTCTTTTGTTTATTTCGACATTAACAAACGTTAATGACTGAATAATTACTGATATGGACTTATGTGTTAGACGCTTCTAGCGCTTCTTCGTGGAGAACTTTGTTCTTTAAGAGAAACTGTGAATTGCTTCAATCAGAAGCCTTTATTATCATCATCATCATCATCATCATCATCATCATCATCATCATCATCATCATCATCATCATCTTCTTCTTCTTTTTCTTTCCTTCCTCATCTGCCTTTCAGCGTCTTGAGGAGATATAATTTGCGGTCTTTTGCTCTTCTGTTCGCCTCTGCTGCTGTTATGTTTCCTAGTACGTGCGATCTTTTACGTTGTCGACCATTGGGTCTGGTGTTCTCACAACGTTTGTTGATGGTTAGTTGTGTTGTGTTTTGGTCTTTCTGCCTTGTCACGTGGCCAAACCATTGTATCTGTTGTTTCCTTATATATTCTATGACGGGGGCTATTCCTAGTTTTTTTTTCTCAGTTCTTCATTTCTGATCTTATCTCTCAGACTGTTTCCTGTCATTCGTCTAACACATTTCATCTCAGTAGAGGTTATTTTACTTATTGTTCTTGCATCTAGGATCCAGGTCTGGCATTTGTGGCACAACGTTTGGATGAAGATTGTATATTCCAATTTACACTCCATTATGTATTATATACTCCATTGCCTTTATCATGCGTCTGTTAATTAAAGCACAAGCACACACACACACACACACACACACACACACACACACACACACACACACACACACACACACACACACACACACACACACCACAATGGAGGCCCGGATTCCTCTAATATTTTATCAGAATACATAAAATAATAACACTCCAACTGATTGAGTTAAATGTCAGTATACAACCACCACATCCATTTTGTCGTGATATCGCTGAAGTATTTCAAGCCGTTACTAAGTTTCAATGTTTATGGAGAACAGACCTACCACAACAGTACATGGACATCTGTCGACCTTTTATTGGGATATGGGAATTAGGGAGGCTGTCTCAGCAATCAGTTCACGGTGACGTCGTTTTAGCCGATCAGACGACGTTCTCTCACTATCTTTACGTATTGTGATTTGATGACGTAACGGAGAACAAGAAAATAGTCCCCTACTCTATATCACTGAGCTGCGAGTTTATATACCAAAAAACAAAAAAATTAAAAACTTGAAAAAAACTATTTAAAAATTTAATTAACAGCAAAACAATGTTCTCTTTCTAACTTGCAATGCATATAACTAAGATGTAACATAACTATAATTATGTTAATTTAGAGTAATAATTTAACGAACTATTTTACTAGCAGCATTGCGTACATCGCAGGAACCTTTATATGCAAGTTATCAGATTAAATGTCAACCTATAGGTTTGAATGTAAACACTGAGAGATGAACCCAAATAATTAAATTATTTTTCATTTATTGCATATTCCCTTTCTGTAACGAAATGGCGTTGAGTAAATTATCTTGCAGCAAGAAAGACAGAAATGGAGTTGAGAAAATTATCTTGCAGCAAGAAAGACATAGAAATGGCGTTGAGAAAATTATCTTGCAGCAAGAAAGACATCGAAATGACGTTGATAAAATTATCTTGCAGCAAGAAAGATATAGAAATGGCGTTGAGAAAATTATCTTGCAGCAATAAAGACATAGAAATGGCGTTGATAAAATTAGCTTGCAGCAATAAAGACATAGAAATGACGATGATAAAATTATCTTGCAGCAATGAAGACATAGAAATGGCGTTGAGAAAATTATCTTGCAGCAAGATAGACATAGAAATGACGATGAGAAAATTATCTTGCAGCTAGAAAGACATAGAAATGACGTTGATAAAATTATCTTGCAGCAAGAAAGACATAGAAATAGAAATGACGTTGATAAAGTTATCTTGCAGCAAGATAGACATAGAAATGGCGTTGAGGAAATTATCTTGCAGCAAGAAAGACATAGAAATGGCGTTGAGGAAATTATCTTGCAGCAAGATAGACATAGAAATGACGTTGAGAAAATTATCTTGCAGCAAGAAAGACATAGAAATGTGATAAAATTATCTTGCAGCAAGAAAGACATAGAAATGACGTTGAGAAAATTATCTTGCAGCAAGATAGACATAGAAATGGCGTTGAGAAAATTATCTTGCAGCAAGAAAGACATAGAAATGACGTTGAGAAAATTATCTTGCAGCAAGATAGACATAGAAATGGCGTTGAGAAAATTATCTTGCAGCAAGATAGACATAGAAATGACGTTGAGAAAATTATCTTGCAGCAAGATAGACATAGAAATGGCGTTGAGAAAATTATCTTGCAGCAAGAAAGACATAGAAATGGCGTTGAGAAAATTATCTTGCAGCAAGAAAGACAAACTCCAAAATGTCCACTACTTCGAACGGATAAAAAAGGTAGAAGCAGAATACTTAATTAAATGTACGTGGTCGATGAACGCAAATTGAAATTAAATGGTCAAATGGTTATCTAGTAGTTACAACGAAGTAACTGTCACTAACATCTCTTATAACATCTATTTTGTTGGCCTTGTTTGCGCACAAACGAAGGTGTGTGGTCATCTAAAGGTTAAAGCGGCGTAAGTAACGTATCAAGGGCTGTATTAGTAGCCATGTGTAAAGAAACAGCTCGACTATTGAATTTACTGTATAAATATCGGTTCAGTATTAGACCTAAGCTATATGTTAGTATGAAGCCGCGATAGCTCAGTGGTTACTGAACTGAACTACAAAGGATCCAGCCTAAAATGGGTACCGGATTTTTCAAATGTGAAAGTAAAGCGGCACGGACGTAATACCGACCACATTACCCCAAAAATCATGTGTTGTAGGTCTGTAAAATTTATGGTCACTAACACCATATTCCCTATACGCCATTTGGCGTGACGAGGACTCTTAACTTATATGTGAATACGTCAGTAGTCTATGTATTGCATTTCTTTTTAATTATACATATAGTGCGACCACTCATTACGTCCTCCTCAAGTTTGTAACACATCGTCCGCCGCTCTCTCTCTCTCTCTCTCTCTCTCTCTCTCTCTCTCACACACACACACACACACACACACACACACACACACACACACACAAACACACAATAGATCTTATCTGAGCACCCCCCTTTGTATGTGTATACACTCTCAGATCCCTACTAGCTTTGGCTAAACAAACTATCCTGTCTCCAACTCATCACAGAAATATGGAGAGTAGTCTTGATCAGTTTTGGTTCATTAATCCTGGCCAATAGCCAGCTATGAGTCGCAGACTGCAACAACGCATGTGCAAAACAGAAAGAAACGGGTCACACAGTATGAAGAAATCTGCTGATGGTGAAAAGAATGATCTTCATTACGTCGTTCCGGTTAAGGTAAGCGCAGTCATATAGTCTCTTCTTCTACCTTTCAGCTCCCTGTGGAGCATAGGTCTTCAACAAACACTTTCCAAGTCGCTCTGTTTCTTGTCATTCTTTTAAGAACATTCCATGTCTTCCCCATCATCTTCATCTATGCCTTCTCCAAGAATTTCTTGGTCTTCCACTTTGTCTTTTCCCCTGGGGATTCTAAAAGAGGGCCTGTTGTGTAATACTCTCAGTTGGCTTCCGTAGTGTGTGTCCTATCCAGCGTCATCGTCTTCGCTGTATTTCTTTATCCACTGGTATTAGACTGGTACATTTCCATAATTCTATGTTAGTGATTTTGTCCTGCCATTTCCATCCTTTTATATTCTGTGTATGCATTCATTAATGAAAGTCTGTATCTTCATGATTGTCAATTTTGATGTTCTCCATGTTTCACAGCCATATAATAGGACTGACTTCACATTGGAGTTGAACATTTCACGAGGTGTTCAGGTCCAAGTTTAAAAAAAATTTCTCTTCCGATTGAACAAAAAAAAAGTTTCGACGTTGATTCTAACCCGCGCTTTCCTAGTTTGGGGCCCAACGTGTTATCGACTCGACCACCCGCTCTGTCAAAAGAAGAGATATATACAACCAAATGGGTGGGGTGGGAGAAAGTACAGGAATACACAGATAAATACAATCTTGTATGATAAAAAAATTGTTCAAGAAAAAAACATATTTTGAATTGTGACGTCAACAACAGATTACAGACGGTGAAGTTGTTAAACATGATTGTCAATGCCCTCTGGCTAACACATGATAGTGATTTATTATTGTGTCTTTCCCTAGTGCCACACGAAGCCCGCCAATTCTCCCATTCCCCCCATTTTAGTAGCAGTCTGTCACCTGGCGTCAAACAGCGCATTTTGCAAGTTGTCCCACGTGCAACATTTTTGAACGACAAGAACGACCTTTGACCTAAACACACAGCCCACATTCTTAACTCCGACGGGAAGAATCAATTCGGCCCTCGTTCATATCCACAACTCCTCGCCTCTAGCTCTCGACCCTGGGCTCACAATGTGACAAATTGCCCACCACGAGAGCGTTAAATCTTCCAGATGATAAAAGAACGGGGGGAGGGGAACTGTACTTCGTCTTTGCAGACTGTCACTACTACTTGGAGACTTATGAAAAGAAACCTTCATGATCAAGCTCCGCCTCCGAGACTGGTTCCTTTCATTGAAAGCTCCGCCCAGACCTCGATGAATGAATCCCATGTGAATTGACATCATGACATCCATGCGGGGAAGCTAATGGCGAAACGATATCGCAAATAATGAGATATTCGGGTCCCCAACAACCCGGTGATGGCCAAATGGTGACTTTATTTGTTTTTGATGTTTAGTAGTTGAAGGGTGCTAGCTGTCCGTTTTACAATCTTGGTAATTGACGTGGTGTGTCAGTTAGAACAAATCGATAGACACAGCTATTGGAATACTGGCCCCTTGATGGGCGTGGCTTCATGTCTGTTAACAACGATGCACACGGCAATTTTCATGACAGACTTGCAGGAGCTGGTAGCTGAGACAGGCGTTGGTGTCGCGTTTCACAGAACTACCACCGTTACAACATCCAACCACATTGTCAACAGCAAGATTGTATCACTTTTGTTCTCACCCCATTCAGGAGAGCGGATATCACATATTCAAAACAGAACAGCTACAATGGAGGAGTGGGAGTCGCCAGCTTCCTTCTGTTCAAATACAAACAAGTAATATAAAGTTCTGGACATGTAAGTTCCACATAAACTCTAATCGTGCTTGCAGCGAAAGCTATGCTTTCTGGGACTTAACTGTTTTACTATAAAGCAGAACAATCTACCGAACGTCAAATTCTGTTAATCTGGTCAGGGAACGAACGGCGGTTTCCGCGCCAAAAGTCGTCAACACTTGCTTACCAATCTCTCATAGAAGGATCATTACATCTGCTTCTTGAAGGATATTTGTTTTGATTTTGACAACATCATTACAATACCACATACGACAATTCTGAAATATTTTTGTCCTCGAAATTAAGATTGAATAAATGTATTGATGTCATCATATCACTGTAATGATAAAGACTCTAGAGCTTGGGATGTTTACTCATTTCTTCGTTTTTTAGGCATGCCGCTGCATGTGGAATTATTACATTTTGTAATATTCAGAATTTTCTCAGGAAATCGTTGTTAAAAAAAAATGAAAACACAGCGTCTGAAATAAACATTAAATTACAAATATTGACGTGAATTAAAAAACAACCTTCAAATGAATTAAACACCATTGACTATGATTAGCGCCATTAATGGTTTTGTCAGTAATTACCTTATGTAATATAAGACAACTGATATTATTTCCTGCTAACAGGAGTGTTTTTTTTTTTAGCCATTTGATCCATATAACATCTACCAATCATGGACAAGAACATCAAAGGCCATGCCAAATGAACAATAATTTGTCCAGTGTCAGGATTTCATAGCAAGTAGCTAATGAGTTCATATGAACTTTGAAGAAAATTATTCAAATTGAACAAAACAGGAGACAAATGTGCAAGACAACAGATAACAAGTGAAACCATCTCTTCACCGCTCACTATGTTTAACTGAGATGACTTCATACTTGACTTTATTTCTCATGATTTATGGGGAAAAACAATAGAAAAGAAGATAAAACTTTGACATATCTGGTTCTATTCTTCAGCTCAAAGAACCAATAATGCGTCACCAAAGACATTCATCAGAACTTGATCTAAGTTGACCTGAAAATACTTCATTACATGAGGTAAGTCTCATCAATTTAATTTACTTCTTAACACAATATTCAATTATCGTTTTGGTTATTATACATGGAATGTTCTGCGTAGAAACTTTAAATATAATTGTATACATTTAGTATAGAAGGAATGGCATGTTCGGATTATGATTATAGTTGTCAATAATCAACTATAGAATTTGCATAGCCTACAGAAGCCGCGATAGCTCAGTGGTTAGTGAACTGGACAACAAAGGACAAGAGGTAGAGTTCGATCCCAACCGACGGCTTCCGGGTTCACCCAGCCTTTAATGAGTACCGGATTTTTTTCTGGGAAAGTAAAGCGGCACGTGTATAGCACCGACCACATTACCCCAAAAATCATGTGCCGCAGGTCTGTAAAATATATAGTCACTAACGCCATATTCCCTCTACGCCACTTGGCGTGACGGGGCTACTCTACACTATAGCCTGTAGTAGTTATTGATAATTTATAAACTTAAGTCTTATGTATTGTCTAGTTCATCGGTGTACTCATGTTCTGACCTGGAAGCGAATTATGGACATTAGACAAACCAATGAGAAGAAGATTAGAAGCCACAGAGATGGGGTTTTTCAGAAGAATTTTGAGAGTTCATTGGACAGCTAACAAGAACATTCTCAAAGAGGATAACACAAAAAAGGAATTCTTTAAAAAAAAAAAACTAAAGTAGTTATCGACATTTTTCGGGGACATAGTGAGAAGAGAAGAGAAGAGAAGAGAAGAGAAGAGAAGAGAAAAGAAAAGAAATTACAGGGGAAGAGAGATCGCTGACGACAATGAAAGAAGATACTAGATATCTCGGTGTCATGGTACAGACAAATTGAACCCAAGCACTTTGGACAGAAAATTGTGAAAGAACAGATCGCCTACGCCAACTGGTAGAGCACATGAAGATTGTCTTAAACTGTCATGTTTATGAACATGTTAAGTCTTGTTTTTTTATGTGTCAAGTGGAAAGTTATAAAATCTCTTAACACGTTATGAAACTGTTGTTATATGTGACGTCTAGAAGTATAGGGTGTTTATAAAGTCTCACTACACTTGGTATCTAGGTCAATTTGAAAAAATGTTTATGACGTCATCACAATATGTGCTCAATGGTAAGTTCGCTTGTTGCGACAGTTTTCTTAATGACTTGTCTGGACTTTTAAGGATTCTGTCTTGGATATCTAAACATATTTCATCATTCACAGCAGGCCTACCAGATCGTGGAGCATCTTCCACATTTCCAGTAGCAATAAACTTATTCAACAAATTTCATTGACAGTGGGAGCACATATTGTGATGACGTCATAAACATTTTTTTTCAAATTGACCTAGATACCAAGTGTAGTGAGACTTTATAAACACCCTGTATAATATTTATAAGAGTGTTATAGAGCTATTTGTTAAGTCAGTATTATTATATGACGGTGAAACATTGAGAACAACAAAAATGACAATCATGAAGATACATACTCTCATTAATGGATGCTTACACAGAATAAAAGGATGGAAATGGCAGGACAAAACCACTAACATAAAAGTTTGGAAATGTACTACGCAAATGCCAGTGGATAAAGAGTTACAGCGAAGACGATGGCGCTGGATAGAACACACACACTGCAGAAGCCAACTGAGAGTATTACTACAACAGGCCCTTTTGTGGAATACCCAAGGAAAAAGACAAAGAGGAAGACCAAAATATTCTTTTAGAAGACAGATGGAGGCAGAGACGAAGATGATGGGGAAGACATGGAATGATCTTAAAAGAATGGCAAGAAATAGAACGTCTTGAAAAGTGTTCATTGAAGACCTATGCTTCACACGGAGCTGAAAGGTAGAAGAAGAAGATTTATTGAAAAGAATATATTTAAGAAATATTGAAGAGTTATTGTTATCAAGGAAGAAATGGATGCAGATAACGTTTTACAACTAATAGATACACGAAAAAGAAATAAGGATAACAAAGATGAGTAGAAGAGATTAAATAAAGAAGTTGTAATAAAATGCAAGGAGAATAAACCAATGATAAAATAAGAAGGAGAACTCTACACCCATGGACATAAAAAGAGGAGTAAGACAAGTATGCATCCTATCACCAAGCTTGTTCAATCTATACACTGAGCAAATCTTTAAAAACATCTCAGAGATACTAGGCCTAAACATTATTGGAAAGATAATCAATAACCTAAGATATGCTGATGATACTTTTCTGCTAGCAGAAAATTCTAAACACCTACAACAATTGCTTAATGTGATAAACATAACAAGCAAAAAATATGGACTAGAAATGAATATCAAATAGACTAAAACTATGATCATAAACAAAGAAAATTCTCAAGACCTACAATTAAATATCACAGTTGAGAGAATACATCTGGAGACAGTCCAGAGCTACAACTACCTGGGACATACTATAACCAGTGATGGAAAATGCAAAACTGAAATAAACAAAAGAATAGGTATGGCAAAAAGTAATTTTAATGCCATGGAAAATATACTAACAACAAAACAAATATTAGCAGGACTGAAACTAAGAATGGCAAAATGTTACGTCTTCTCAGTATTCCTGTATGGTGCAGAAACATGGACATTAGACAAGAAAACAGAACAGAAAATTGAAGCCTTTGAAATGTGGATTTATAGAAGAATAGGTAGAATTGGATGGAAACAAAAGATAACAAACGATGAAGTTTTAAAACAACTGAAAAAAAAGAGAACTACTAAATACAATTAAGACAAGACAAATGAAATGTTTGGGGCACGTTAAAAGACATAACAGCCTACTAAAAGTAATATTAGAAGGAAAAATACAAGGTAAAAGATTCAGAGGCAGACCAAGACTAACATGGACGAGAACATCAAAAGATGGACAAGTCAATCTATGTCAGCCTGCACCATCAAAGCAAGAAACAGAGTGGAATGGCGATCCATGGTAGCCACCCTTCGTTGCGGAGAAGGCACACGATGATGATGATGAATAAAATGCAATTAAGCAAAAGAAGCATGGCTAAAAGAGAGATGCAAAGAGATTGAGATGGTAGCAGAAGTAAGTAAACAAGTAAAGAGTCCCCGTCACGCCAAGTGGCGCATAGGGAGTACAGTGTTAATGACCATAAATTTTACAGACCTTCAGCACATGATTTTTGGGGTAATGTGGTCGGTATTACGCCCGTGCCGCTTTACTTTCCCAGAAAAAATCCGGTACCCATTTAAGGCTGGGCGAACCCGGAAGCCGTCGGTTGGGATCGAACCCTACCTCTTGTCAGATGGTAACAGAAAGCCAGATAAATTGGTACAATAAGAATTTGGTAATCAATTTAACAGGATGGCTTGAAAGTGAAATGTTATTAAGTTCTCTGCAAATATGGCTCGGCTCATAATTTATTAACTTGGTACAGCAGAGGTTCTCAACATTTTATTTTATAATCGATCCTTGCCAGCTGTTATGTATAAATTGTGTGTAGCCTTACTTGTTAACAAGAAAAGAGGGGGAGAACGATCGTTCAGTGTTTAGTGCACAGAACCACTAAGGGCATGGGGTTGGGTTCGATCCTGATCGACGGCTTTCAGGTTCACACAACTATAAATTGATGCCGGATATTTTTTTATTTGGGGGTCGGGGAGGTGGGGGGGATTGGAGGAAGAAAACAGCACGTGCGTAATACTGACCACATGACCTCAAAAATAATATGTCGAAGGTCAATGAAAAAATATGTCCACTAACACCATATTCCCTAAACGTCGCACGGGGTAACGTGGGTTTTTTTTTCCTTGATTTATTTATTTTTTTTTTTTGCATTTTAGCAGAACGTGTTTTTTGTTTGTAATTAACAAAGATGCTCGTATTACACGTTTGTGGGTCGCACTAGAGAAGGGTTTAGTGGAGTGGTTCTTCATCTTGTACCTTTCAGCTCCCTGTGGAGCATAGGTCTTCAACAAACACTTTCCAAGTCGCTCTGTTTCTTTGTCATTCTTGTCTAATTTTGCGTGTTAATCTATTTTTCCCTCATAGGGGTCCCTCCCCGCACAGGCAGATAACACCGACTTCGGAGGTACTCATATTTTTTTCCGTCATTGAGTAATTGACGTTTCAAGCCGGGCCTCGCTGCTGAGACCAGGGGTGGTTGCCACAGAGAGAAAAAAAATAAAAACCCCAACTGGTGAAGCCGGGATTTGAACCCACGACATGGCAAGACGCCGGGTCCGAGACCAACCAGTTCCCCCGTTGGGGATAGGTTGGTTCATTCCCTATTGATGGTTTCTAGAATCAATCAATCAATCAATCAATCAATCAATCAATCAATCAATCAATCAATCAATCAATTTTTCTATCGATCAATAAATAAATGAATGAATGAATCATTCAATCAATCAATCAACCAATCAACCAATCAACCAATCAACCAATCAACCAATCAATCAACCTGCAATCAATCAATTGTTCTATCGATAATTCAATCAATCAAGCAATCAATCAATCAATCAATTAACCACTCAAGCAAGCAAGCAATAAATAAATCAATCAATCAACCAATCAATCAAGCAAGCAAGCAACTAATCAATCAATCAAGCAAGCAAGCAATCAACCAATCATTCAACCAATCAATCAATCAATCAACCAATCAATCAAGCAAGCAATAAATCAATCAATCAATCAATCACATAGTCAATCAAAGCCCTTTAAACCCCTCTTTATTGCTTAGAACACAGACAAGGTCTCCTCATACACTCCTTTTCTTGGACGTTTTACTTCTTCTTTCCAGTTTGGCGAGCGGGTGACTAAATCGATAACATATCATGCTTCAAACCAGGAGAACGGGATTCGAATTCCGGTGGGATCAAAAGTTTGTGTCGGATGTTTTGGGTCGAAAGTGCGCTAATATAACAGTTGTACTGCAAGCCACAATACAACTCACACGTGATCACTTAATGTCCTTTCTTGATACTTTGCTTTTCCAGTAACGCTCACACCTGAGCATTTATTTTACCTTTCGCTTCCCAATAACGCTCTCTCCGGCTCTTACGAAATCGAATATTTTACAAATCTAGGTTAGAAAATTCAGTTTAAAAAACCGAAAAGTAATTAGGAATGGAAAGAGTTAATTAAGGCCCGGATGATCCATGTCATCGTGTGAACGCAAGCAAGAAAGTAAATAAGAGACATTACGATATGGACACCCTGCAGGAGGTAGACCTCAAATCACTGAACCAGTTACTCCATTTTCCTTCGACGCTGAAATACAAAAGAAGTAGGAAAAGATTGGATACTGACCTCTACAGGGTAAACGAGGCAGAGACAGACCAAGACTAAAGTTGACTGAAAATATTAAAAAGGTGGACAGGTGAACCCATGACAACGCTCACCATCAAGAAAAGAGACAGAGTAAATGGCGCCCAAAAAATATTTAGGAGAAAGGAAGGAAAGTAAGTTGCATTGCGCACAGACTAGGGAAACTACAGTTACACGAACGACGGCGTAATTGTTGTGAACAGTCAACAACAGAATTAATACGTTGCGCCCTAGTTAACTCTAAACATAGATTTATGTTATTGAGTAATAGTGGGATAGTATACAGTTTATTTCTTACATATATCTGGGCAGTAATATTGATAAAGAGGGAGGAACAGAAAATGATACCAAAATAAGGATATCAAAAGCTAGAGGAGCTTTCATTGCACTGGGAAACATATGGAAGTCCAAAGAAATTAGGTTAAATACGAAAATAAGAATTTTCAACTCAAATGTTAAGGCGGTCCTATTATATGGCTGTGAAACATGGGGAACAACAAAATGGACAATCACGATGATACAGACTTTCATTAATGGATGCTTACGCAGAATAAAAGGATGGAAATGGCAGGAAAAAAAATCAAAAACATAGAATTATGGAAATGTACCAGTCAAATACCACTGGATAAAGAGATACAGCGAAGACGATGGCGCTGGATAGGACACACACTGCGGAAGCCAACTGAGAGTATTACACAACAGGACCTTTTTTGGAATCCCCAAGGGAAAAAACAAAGAGGAAGACCAAGGAGTTCTTTGAGAAGACAGACAGAAGCAGAGATGAAAATGATTGGGAAGACATGGAATGATCTTAAAAGAATGGCAAGAAACAGAGCGTCTTGAAAAGTGTTTATTGAAGACCTATGCTCCACTGGGAGCTAAAAAGGTTGAAGAAGAAGAATGCAGTTTACACTACAAAGGACAAGAGGTACGGTTCCATACACACTGACGGCTCCGGGTTCACCCAGCCTTTAATGACCAGATTTTTTTTCTGGGAAAGTAAAGCGGCACGGGCGTAATACCGACCACATTACCACAAAAATCATGTGCTGAAGGTCTGTAAAATTTATGGTCACTAACGCCATATTCTATATACGCCACTTGGCGTGACGGGGGTACTTAATTTTATTTTTTTATACAGTTTACAATTTTCAGTTTATAATTTGCTTCTATTGACCTTTCGAGCCATAGCCGGCCAATAGGACGTAGACCAAGATACTCCTTCACGTATCTGAATTTTTGTTCTAGCAGTTTTCTTTTAAAGATATTTTATCAAATCTCGCCATTTGTCTCTGTTCTGTGCAAGCAGCTCTATCTCATTGAAGGAGCCGAATCCTGCTGCTCTTGCCTCTCTCATCAATGTTCTTTGTCAGTGTCTCCCTGGGTCTTCCTCTTTTTCTCTTACCTGTTGTTTCCCATATGAGGGCTTGCTTTGCTATTCGGTTTGTATCTTTTCTCATCACATATCCAACATATGACCAATATATATATATATAATTTGCTTGCTACATTCTAATACCTAATTTGATTATATTTTACATATGACAAATCACTCTACAGTGATGATACGAATTGTCTGGTTATTATGTAATACATTCCGTCTAAAGAATTACGTAACGATAGATTCTTTTATTATTAATAACATTAATATACATGCAAAGGTAAAGGTAGAGGTAAAGGTAAAGGTAAAGGTAAAGGTAAAGGTAAAGGTAAAGGTAAAGGTAAAGTACGGGAACCAAATCGGCGTCTTAGCACGCTAGTTTTCACAGGAATGTGCTCGGCCGCCTATCCAGAAGTGTTCAGAGGGACAGTGTCGCTTCAAGCATCGAAACTCTCGATGCTAGGCGGCATTCCTCACCTTCCCAGAGTACTACCCATGTACCCTTTTCTCTCAGTGGCTGGGTTGACCGACGGGATATTTTTGTTTTCCAACTATGAGTACAACTCACACTGCTTCCAGCGGGAATCGAACACGGGTTGTCTGAACGTCTGTAGCCAATCATCATCATCATCATTATCATTATCATCATCATCATCAACATCATCAGCATCATCATCATCAAGTACCATGCCTGCTGGCGTAGATGTTCATGTCTCTCTACAAATTTCGATCTCGACAGTTATTTATCATCTCTGTTTTTGATATCTTTTCTCTTTGCTTTCCTCTATCTCTTCGTCCCTCACTTTTCCCAGTTGTTACAATATATTCCAGCTGTTCTCTTCTCATTTAATGTCTATTGTTGTGGCGATTCGTGATTGTACAAAGAAGTTACGACGGTTGTTTTTCTGTTGCCTTCCGTCGGTTTGTTTACGGCAAAGTAAGGTAAAGTACAATGGGAACTTTGTTAACCTCAGACGGAAGATGTACAAAAGAGGTGAGACGCAGAATGGCTCAGGCAAAAGCAGCTTTCCAAAAAATTAGGAAGATACTATGCAATCCATTTTTGACAATAGAAGCAAGAAAAAGAGTTCTTAAATGTTATGTAGAGCCAGTCTTGACATATGGATGCGAATCATGGACAATAGGACAACAGACAAGAAAATCACTGGAGTTTGTAGAAATGTGGTTTTGCAGAAGAATGTTGGGAGTACCATAGGCAGCTAAGAAGAGTAATGAAAATGTTATGAGAGAGGTCAAAGCAAAAAGAGAGCTAATTTCCAATATTAGGAAGAGACAATCATCATTTTTTGGCCATGTAATGAGAAGAGAACTGCTGGAATATATTAGATAAGGATATCAAAAGCAAGAGGAGCTTTCATTGCACTGGGAAACATATGGAAATCCAAAGAAATTAGGCTAAATACAAAAATAAAAATTTTCAACTCAAATGTTAAGTCGGTCCTATTATATGGCTGTGAAACATGGAGAATGACAAAATTGACAATCACGAAAGTACAGACTTTCATTAATGGATGCTTGCGCAGAATAAAGGGATGGAAATGGCAGGACAAAGTCACTAACGTGGAATTATGGAAATGTACCGGTCAAATACCAGATCATGTGCTGATCAAATAACTACTCTACGTATAATAGTTGAACAAAGTTTAGAACTAAAATCCCCACTTTATATTGGATTCATAGATTACGAAAAGGCATTTGATAGTTTAGACAGAAGAATGCTTTGGAAGTTGCTGAGTCATTATGGAATCCCCATAAAGTTTATTAACCTGATAAAAACAATGTATGAAGGAACAAAATGTAGTGTGGTGCATGAAGGACAGCTTACAGAAGCATTTGAAATAAGAACAGGAGTAAGGCAAGGATGCCTTCTGTCTCCATTTCTCTTTCTACTGGCCATAGATTGGATTATGAAAATAACTCAAAACAACAGAAATGGGATCCAGTGGTCACTGACCAAACAACTTGATGATTTAGACTTTGCTGATGACATAGCTCTCCTATCACACAACCACCAACAGATGCAAGATAAAATGAGTATATTAGATGAGAGATCACAACAGCTAGGACTAAAGATTAATAGAGATAAGACCAACATTATGAGAATTAATGCAGTTGGCAATAACCAAATAAAACTAGGAGAAATACCTCTACTAGACGTACAATCTTATATATATCTGGGCAGTAATATAGATAAAGAGGGAGGAACAGAAAACGATACCAAAATAAGGATATCAAAAGCAAGAGGAGCTTTCATTGCACTGGGAAACATATGGAAATCCAAAGAAATTAGGCTAAATACAAAAATAAAAATTTTCAACTCCAATGTTAAGTCGGTTCTATTATATGGCTGTGAAACATGGAGAATAACAAAATTGACAATCACGAAAGTACAGACTTTCATTAATGGATGCTTGCGCAGAATAAAGGGATGGAAATGGCAGGACAAAGTCACAAACGTGGAATTATGGAAATGTACCGGTCAAATACCAGTGGATAAAGAAATACAGCGAAGACGATGGCGATGGATAGGACACACACTACGGAAACCAACTGAGAGTATTACACAACAGGCCCTTTTTTGGAATCCCCAGGGGAAAAGACAAAGAGGAAGACCAAGGAATTCTTGGAGAAGACAGATTGAAGCAGAGATGAAGATGATGGGGAAGACATGGAATGATCTTAAAAGAATTGCAAAAAACAGAACGACTTGGAAAGTGTTTGTTGAAGACCTATGCTCCACTGGGAGCTAAAAGGTAGAAGAAAGACCGGTCAAATACCAGTGGATAAAGAGATACAGCGAAGACGATGGCGATGGATAGGACACACACTACGGAAAACCAACTGAGAGTATTACACAACAGGCCCTTTTTTGGAATCCCCAGGGGAAAAGACAAAGAGGAAGACCAAGGAATTCTTGGAGAAGACAGATAGAAGCAGAGATGAAGATGATGGGGAAGACATGGAATGATCTTAAAAGAATGGCAAAAAACAGAACGACTTGGAAAGTGTTTGTTGAAGACCTATGCTCCACCAGGAGCTAAAAGGTAAAAGAAGAAGAATGAGAAGAGAACAACTGGAATATATTGTAACAACTGGAAAAATTGAGGGACGAAGAGATAGAGGGAAGCAGAGAGAAAAAATAACAGACAGCTTAAGAGAATGGCTTGGCAGAAGGTCAACAATAGAAATGATAAATAGCTGCCGAGATCGAAAATTGTGGAGAGACATGATCACCTACGCCAGTAGGCACGGTACTTGATGACGATGATGAAGGTAAAGTAACGTAAATAAAGAAGTAAATAAATAAAGAAGTAAGTAAATAAAGAAGTAAGTAAAGCAGTTTTGAGGAATTCTGAGCGGTGTTGTCTGGTCGTGGTTGTGTTGCATGTCGAAATTATTTGATCTTTTACTTCTAATCATGAATCTGTGCTTATACTACAACCTTATCTCAGCTACACTCTGTCACATTCCATACCCTTCTTAGGCAGCCCTTGTTGCGCAATAAAGCGTTACTTCAAACACTCCGCGGCTCTAATGTTTACCTAATTTATTAGTTTATTCCACTGTTGCAATCTATCTACTTCATTTTAGTCGAGTTTGGACGACTTTACTGTAGTTTTGCCGAGTTTACTTTAGTTTAGTTTAGTAGTTTAGTTGAATTTAGTCGAATCGAGTTTAGTTTAATTTAGTTTAGTCGAGTTTAGTCGATAGATCATTTGCAGTATACAGTGGACTACGTGCTTCACAGTGCTCAGAGCACAACATCCCCCTCCCCCCCCCCCCCCCCCCCCACATCACACCCTCCACAAACTAGCAAAAGCACTAAAAATGGATTCAGGGAAGATGGACTGACTCTACAACACTGGCGGAAACCTTTCCCAAATCTCCTTAGTCGCCTCTTACGACACACATGGCAGGTGACAGTGGTACTATTCTTGTTCCCCCTCACAGTAGTCAGGGCCCCTGACACGGATGTGGCATATTACGATGGCTCTATCCCCCCCCCCCCTTTTCACCGTATTTGGGGCCCTGGTAGCAACACGGACGTGGCGGGTGACAATGGTTTACGCCCGCCTCCCCACCGTAGTCAGGGCCCCTGTCACGGACGTGGCAGGTGACAATGGTTCTACGACCCCCTCTCCCCACCGTAGTCAGGGCCCCTGTCACGGACGTGGCAGATGACGACGGGTCTATTATATTCTCCCCTCACCGTATTTAGGGCTCTGGTAGCCACGCGAACGTGCCAGGTGCAAGTTGTCCTATTCCCCCCCCCCATGGCGACAGCCCAGGCAGTCAAATGGACCAGTTGCCCTATTCTTTCTCCTCTCCCCCCCTCCCCCCTCCCCAATGATCAGGGCCCTGGTAGCACACGGACGTTGAATCTTCCTATAGCTCGTTTCAAATCATGTGCCCAACTTTTAAAATCGATATCTTTTTAATCTCTTTTTGTATTTTTTTCAAAATTTGCATGTAAAGTTATAATGATTAGAACCAAACAGGGAATTAATTTCATTAAAAAAAAAACATGTGGTTATTATTGTTGCTTATTTGATTTATATAAATTGATAACGACCCATTGATGTAGTCAAAACTTAATGTTTACAGTATTTTAAGTTAAAAATAGCGATTAAAAATCATACACGGTACAATTGACGTTTTTGCACGCATTCCACGTGGGCTTTCTGACACAATTAGACACTTGTAGAAAACACGAGGCATTGTGTGTTCCATTTCCGTTCATTCAGCGGCGAAGCCGTCCTCGAACTGAGCAGACAATAATTCTCCTGGTGTTTTGTCTTATTAGGTTATTTCCCCATTACGGCCACGCCTTTACCTAGTGAAAATTAATCATAGACCAGCAACTACGGTAATTTGTATTCTTTAGGGCTTCACAATTTACAATTTTGACAAACATCAAAGAAATATCGCCGCTTTAAGAAAACTGCAGCTGCAAGATATTTGTTAAATATACATTTAAAGGGTCTTTTGCATTCTAATAACATTTGGAAAATTTCAAAAGTTTTTAACAAACGGTTAGAGAGTAATAGCGTTTTGAAGTTGGGCACATGATTTGAAATGAGCTATAATTCTATCCAACGTAACTGTAACTACCAATTTATTTCTATATTTACATCACTTGCCCTGTGTTGTCCTTCGTCTAAAGTGTGTGTTTGTTTACGTTTCCAAGTGTAGCGCTATTGTGTTTTAATGTCAAACGTTGACTTCGTACAAAATTGTGAGAATCAAAGATAAAAACAATAATAAATACTAAAAGTTTCCATTGTTGAAAATAGTGAGAAATAAATAACCGTTCACACAGTCTAAATGATTAAGTGGCATTGGTAATTAAATAAATAATGTAGAAATGTAGAGAAAATCACGTGACCGATTGAATCAAGTCTGTGGATTTTCAAGAAACGGTTAATGCTGTTTTCATTGTTGATCTTCCTTTCTCTGTCTGGTAAAAAAAACAAAAAAAAAAAAAACGGTAAAAACGCTTTTGTTAATAAAATGTATATCTGATAAAGACGATCGTTATATGTTGGACATGTGATTAGGAGAGATAATAACTGAATAACAAAGCAAGCACTCATGTGGGAAACAACAGGTAAGAGGAACAGAGGCCGACCCAGAAAGACGCTGAAAAGAACATTGATCAGAGAGGCAAGAGCGGCAGGAATCGGCTCCCTCAATGAGGTAGCGTTGCTTGCACAGAACAGAGACAAGTGGTGAGATTTTATAAAAAGATCTTTTAAGGATTGAAAACTGCTAGAATAAAAGTTTAGATAAGAGTATATGGGTCTATGCCCTATGGACCGGCTACGGCTCGAAAGGTCAATAGATAGATAGATTTAAAAAAAAACAATAACACACTCTGACCCGAATATCATTGTGTCAACATCACTAGGCATCTGACCTATTCTGCAGTCTTTAAGAAAGAAATCAGCTCAACTCAAAAGCAGTTACAAAAGTGTTTTTATTAAGTTTTTTTTTTTTCTCATTTATAAAGATATTAGTTCCATAGACAGCTAATAAGACCAACAAGAAAATTCTCAAAGAGGCCAACACAAAAAAGGGGATTCCTAAAAAACATCAGAAAGAAACAATGAACATTTTTCGGACACATCATGAGAAGAGGAAAGTTGGAATACTTGGTTACTACTGACAAAATAAAAGGAAAGAGAGATCGCGGACGACAAAGAGAGAAAATACTAGATAGCTTGGTGTCATGGCATGGAAAACAGTCAACAACAGAATTTATACGATGCACGGTGGATAGAAGATTGTGGAGGGACATGATCGCCTGCGCCAACCGGTATGGCACATGATAATGATGAGTGTCAGAAAAAAATCGGGGTTACAGAAATATTTAAATATGAAAATGACAACGAAACAACTAATCATCATAGTAGTGTGCCATACCGTCTGACCTAGGTGATCGTGTCTTTCGTCAATTCTCTGTCCTTTGGGCATGTATCACTTCTGTTGACTGTTTTCCATGCCACGACACAAAGGCGCGCCTCACAGCACCAGAGCTGGAAGTTGTCAGCGACCCACAGCTGATGGCTTGCGCCAGGATCGGTGAACCAGAACCATCCAGACCCTGCTCCACTTCTCCGTGGTGCCTCTTTTGACAGACTAACCTGTCTAGTCTGGCCAAGCGAGTAGGGATCGAAGAGGGAAGACAACCCGGTACTCAAAAATGTTGTGCTGAAGTCGGATGTGTTGGGTCGAAACGCGCAAATATCACAGTTATACTGTAAACCGCAACACAACGCAGACACGCCCACTTAACGTCCTTTTAAGGGTGGATGATGAAGAGGTACACTCCTTTGGTCATCGGGCGAACGCAAGCAAGCAAGCAGTATCTTCAGGCTTTATTATCCGCGATCTCTCTTTCCGTATATTTTGCGCATTGTAACCAAGTATTTGAACTTTCCTCTTCTTATGATGTTCCAGAAAAATGTTGATTGTTTATTTCTGATATTTTGTAGAAGCTCTCTTTGCGTGCTGGCTTCGTTGAGAATTTCCCGGTTTGTCTTTTTGACTGTCCAAGGAACTCCCAACATTCTTCTGAGAAATCCCATCTTTGTAACCTTTAATCATCTTTTCGTTTGTTTACTCTGATAACTAAGATAACTCTCTCAACCATTGTTGGAAATTATGTCACTTTGTTTGGGTGGTTAGCGTGCTCGTTACTCACTAGATGGTTCTCGGTCCAAGCCCCAGATGTGGAGAATTTTTTTTTTTTCAAGCGGACACGACTCCGGAGAACAATCGGTTTGAAAACGGGTTCTTCTTCTGTCTTTCAGCTCCCTGTGGAGCATAGGTCTTCAACAAAACTTTCAGCTCCCTGTGGAGTATAGGTCTTCAACAAACACTTTCAGCTCCCTGTGGAGTATAGGTCTTCAACAAAACTTTCAGCTCCATGTGGAGCATAGGTCTTCAACAAACACTTTCAGCTCCCTGTGGAGTATAGGTCTTCAACAAACACTTTCAGCTCCCTGTGGAGTATAGGTCTTCAACAAACACTTTCAGCTCCCTGTGGAGTATAGGTCTTCAACAAACACTTTCAGCTCCCTGTGGAGTATAGGTCTTCAACAAACACTTTCAGCTCCCTGTGGAGTATAGGTCTTCAACAAACACTTTCAGCTCCCTGTGGAGTATAGGTCTTCAACAAACACTTTCAGCTCCCTGTGGAGTATAGGTCTTCAACAAAACTTTCAGCTCCCTGTGGAGTATAGGTCTTCAACAAACACTTTCAGCTCCTTGTGGAGTATAGGTCTTCAACAAAACTTTCAGCTCCCTGTGGAGTATAGGTCTTCAACAAACACTTTCAGCTCCCTGTGGAGTATAGGTCTTCAACAAACACTTTCAGCTCCCTGTGGAGTATAGGTCTTCAACAAACACTTTCAGCTCCCTGTGGAGTATAGGTCTTCAACAAACACTTTCAGCTCCCTGTGGAGTATAGGTCTTCAACAAAACTTTCAGCTCCCTGTGGAGTATAGGTCTTCAACAAAACTTTCAGCTCCTTGTGGAGTATAGGTCTTCAACAAAACTTTCAGCTCCCTGTGGAGTATAGGTCTTCAAAAAAACTTTCAGCTCCCTGTGGAGCATAGGTCTTCAACAAAACTTTCAGCTCCCTGTGGAGTATAGGTCTTCAACAAAACTTTCAGCTCCTTGTGGAGTATAGGTCTTCAACAAAACTTTCAGCTCCCTGTGGAGCATAGGTCTTCAACAAAACTTTCAGCTCCCTGTGGAGTATAGGTCTTCAACAAACACTTTCAGCTCTCTGTGGAGCATAGGTCTTCAACAAACACTTTCAGCTCCCTGTGGAGCATAGGTCTTCAAAAAAACTTTCAGCTCCCTGTGGAGTATAGGTCTTAAAAAAAAACTTTCAGCTCCCTGTGGAGTATAGGTCTTCAAAAAAACTTTCAGCTCCTTGTGGAGCATAGGTCTTCAACAAAACTTTCAGCTCCCTGTGGAGTATAGGTCTTCAACAAACACTTTCAGCTCCTTGTGGAGCATAGGTCTTCAACAAACACTTTCAGCTCCATATGGAGCATAGGTCTTCAACAAACACTTTCAGCTCCTTGTGGAGCAAAGGTCTTCAACAAAACTTTCAGCTCCCTGTGGAGCATAGGTCTTCAACAAACACTTTCAGCTCCTTGTGGAGCATAGGTCTTCAACAAACACTTTCAGCTCCTTGTGGAGCATAGGTCTTCAACAAACACTTTCAGCTCCCTGTGCAGCATAGGTCTTCAACAAACACTTTCAGCTCCTTGTGGAGCATAGGTCTTCAACAAACACTTTCAGCTCCCTGTGGAGCATAGGTCTTCAACAAACACTTTCAGCTCCCTGTGGAGCATAGGTCTTCAACAAACACTTTCAGCTCCCTGTGGAGCATATGTCTTCAACAAACACTTTCAGCTCCTTGTGGAGCATAGGTCTTCAACAAACACTTTCAGCTCCCTGTGGAGCATAGGTCTTCAACAAACACTTTCTGCTCCCTGTGAAGCATATGTCTTCAACAAACACTTTCAGCTCCCTGTGGAGCATATGTCTTCAACAAACACTTTCAGCTCCCTGTGGAGCATATGTCTTCAACAAACACTTTCAGCTCCTTGTGGAGCATAGGTCTTCAACAAACACTTTCTGCTCCTTGTGTTGCATAGATCTTCAACAAACACTTTCTGCTCCCTGTGAAGCATATGTCTTCAACTAACACGTTCAGCACCCTGCAGAGCATAGGTCTTCAACAAACACTTTCAGCTCCCTGTGGAGCATAGGTCTTCAACAAACACTTTCACCTCCCCGTGGAGCATAGGTTTTCAACAAACACTTTCAGCTCCCTTTGGAGCATAGGTCTTCAACTAACAAGTTCAGCACCCTGTAGAGTATAGGTCTTCAACAAACACTTTCATCTCCCTGTGGAGCATAGGTCTTCAACAAACACTTTCATCTCCCCGTGGAGCATAAGTCTTCAACAAACACTTTCAGCTCCCTGTGGAGCATAGGTCTTCAGTAAATACTTACCAAGCCGTTCTGTTTCTTGCCATTCTTTTAAGATCAATCCATGTCTTCCCTATCATCTGCATCTCTGATTCGAAAATGGATGCAAGACACTTTTTTAAAGAATGTATGGCGATTTGGCGTGATACCGACCATATCACCCATGGAGTGTATCGTTGATAATTTTAAAATAAGGACATTCTCACAATATTCGCTAAATACCTTAAAGGGCACACACTTGTACCTTTTAAATATATGTAGTTTTTTTAAAAAGCTATTCTAAGAATTGTTTTGAGACAAATCATATAAAATGGAGGCCGTCTTACTGTTTCAACTACTACGACTTATAAACCCCAGAGTCATCCTCGGTGCATTCCCACACAAAGTGCACATACTTGCATTTTACAACCCACATCAGATTTTAAATATTTATGTGAAGTGTAAGTCCGTCCGTTCATTCTCTTTAATGTATTTCGTTTTTTTTTCTTTTCAACGTATACAAAATATTTTATTCATTTAATTATTCAAATCAATATTTATGCAAGCTGACTTTGGTTACGTTTCAAAGGGATTCGACTGTCATTGGTTAGAAATCAAGTATTAGTTGATATACAACGAAACTAACATTAACAATAATTTGTATTCAAAGATCCGATTTTTAAAATGTCCAGAACCTCCAAAGACGGAGTTATCTGCCTGTGAGGCGAGGGACCCCTCTGCACACGGCTGCCAGGAAAAAACGGATTAACAAGCAAAATTCAGTTCCTAGTCTCTAGGGACTTCGTCAGCGGTCAAAGTTGACGAACGCAAACAAGAAATAATATATATATTTAGAAATAAGAAATACGTCCCAAAATAATGATCATCAAGAAGCGGGCCTGCTGGTGTAAGTGATCATGTCTCTCCACAACTTTCGATGTCGACAGTTATTTATCATTTCCGTTGTTGACATTCTGTCAAGCCATTATCCTAACTCAACTAGGCTACCGAGCTGGATAATGCCGTTTACAAGTTGCGATATTTCGGTCAAATGAGTCTTACTTCGACGATTGCCTTCCTTCTTCATTCCCAACTTGCTTGATAGAAGAGTTAGTGAGTTGAAGGAGGCACCGGCGGGAAGCGTCGTTGAATAAGCTGTTGCCCCTGTTCCTGACGCAAGTAGTCAGCTATGATTCGCTGACCACTTTCAGCCCAGACCTTGCTGCACGTCTTGATCACAACAAGCTAGGCTAACTCAAGGTATTTTCTTTGACAAGATCATCATCATCATCAAGTACCGGGCCTGCTGGCGTAGGTGATCATGTTTCTCCACAACTTTCGATCTCGACAGTTATTTATCATTTCTGTTGTTGACCTTCTGCCAAGCCATTCTCTTAAGTTATCTGGTATCTTTTCTCTTTGCTATCCTCTATATCTTCGTCCTTCAATTTTTCCAGTTGTTACAATATATTCCAGTTGTTCTTTTCTAATTACATGGCCATAAAATTATGATTATTTCTTCCTAATATTGGAAATTAGCTCTCTTTTTTGCTTTGACCTCTTTCAGAACATTTTTATTATTCTTCTTAGCTGTTCACGGTATTCTCAACATTCTTCTGTAAAACCACATTTCTACAGACTCCAGTGATTTTCTTGACTGTTGTCCTATTGTCCATGATTCACATCCATATGTTAAGACTGGCTCTACATAACATTTAAGAACTCTTTTTCCCCAAATAATAAGAGAGTTTAACAAAATATGAGATGATTGAATAATAACAAAACTTGAGATGTAACATTTCATTCTTTCAATTCCAAAATTTTACATAAACAATAATGATATTTTTATTGTTAAAAATAATATTACTTTGGTTATAGTTAGTCGAAGGCCCCGGCATCACTGCAAAACGAATTAAAATCCATAACTGCTCAACCGCCTGCGCCAGTGGAATCATCCGAACTAAAACTTATCTTAGTGAGGGAGCCAAACTAAGAATGGCAGATGCATCATAACAGCTACAACACACGCCAAAAGACATAAGACCAAGCGGCACCGAAAGTGAACGCATGTGAACTGTCTTTCAATATACTATATAATCATTCATCGTAAGCAATCGGAATAACGAAACAGTATACGGATGAAAAACACAGATCACGGTGTGCACAGAGCACTAAACTCAGTAGCTCCGACAGAAAGCCGGATATACTACTTTACTTCTATAAACTGGAGGGAGCGGCGATAGCTCAGTGGTTAGTGAACTGGACTACAAAGGACAAGGGGTAGGGTTCGATCCCAACCGACGGCTTCCGGGTTCACCCAACCTTAAATTGGTACCGGATTTCTTTCTGGGGAAGTAAAGCGGCACGGGCGTAATACCGACCACATTACCCCAAAAATCATGTGCTGAAGGTCTGTAAAATATATGGTCACTAACACCATATTTCCTATACACCACTTGGCGTGACGGGAGTACTTTAATTTTACTTTTCTATAAAATGGGTTAAATATTTAAAAAAAAAATACTTCGTCTAATCTCACGCGTACGTTAATCATACTTCATAGAGAACTATACGTAAACCTGTTAATTTTAATAGTTTATTTTTCCTAATTGAAAGTGATAGTAAAATTAATTATTTAAGAATTTCGAGACAGTAAAGTAAAAAGTAAAGTACCCCGGTCACGCCAAGTGGCGTATAGGGAAATATGGTGTTAGTGACCCTATATTTTACAGACCTTCAGCACATGATTTTTGGGGTAATGTGGTCAGTATTACGCCCGTGCTGCTTTACTTTCCCAGAAAAAAATCCGGTACCCATTTAAGGTTGGGTGAACCCGGAAGCCGTCGGTTGGGATCGAACCCTACCCCTTGTCCGTGGTAGTCCAGTTCACTAACCACTGAGCTATCGCGGCTCTTTCGAGACAGTATTAATGTTTATTGTAAGTTTAATATTTAAATGTTTATTGTAAGTTTAATATTTAAATGTTTATTGTAAGTTTAATATTTAAATGTTTATTAAATTTGAGAGGTTGAATACGAAAAAAATCATGTACGCGGAAGAATAGCAAATATGAAATGAACATAATGGGGGAAAATAAGGTTTATAAAAAAATATATGCTGGGAGATAACAGTGAAATATGTGGCATAGGATGCAAGGAGATTAGGTGATAAAATAAAGTAGAAAGTAATAAATGCTGAAATATAAAACACAATTTTTAGAAAGAAAATTAGGCACGAAAAGTTTCAGTAGGGAGGAAAATATATGGATTCTTGACGAGATTATTTGAAGAAAATAAGTGATGAAAATAGAGATATAACTATAATGTAGGAAAGTGGGAGAAATAAACTAGGTGATGAAAATAGAGATATAACTATAATGTAGGAAAGTGGGAGAAATAAACTAGGTGATGAAAATAGTGATATAACTATAATTTAGGAAAGTGGGAGAAATAAACTAGGTGATGAAAGTAGAGATATAACTATAATGTAGGAAAGTGGGAGAAATAAACTAGGTGATGAAAATAGTGATATAACTATAATTTAGGAAAGTGGGAGAAATAAACTAGGTGATGAAAATAGTGATATAACTATAATTTAGGAAAGTGGGAGAAATAAACTAGGTGATGAAAATAGTGATATAACTATAATGTAGGAAAGTGGGAGGAAAAAACTAGGTGATGAAAATAGAGATATAACTATAATGTAGGAAAGTGGGAGAAATAAACTAGGTGATGAAAATAGAGATATAACTATAATGTAGGAAAGTGGGAGAAATAAACTAGGTGATGAAAATAGAGATATAACTATAATGTAGGAAAGTGGGAGAAATAAACTAGGTGATGAAAATAGAGATATAACTATAATGTAGGAAAGTGGGAGAAATAAACTAGGTGATGAAAATAGAGATATAACTATAATGTAGGAAAGTGGGAGGAAAAAACTAGGTGATGAAAATAGAGATATAACTATAATGTAGGAAAGTGGGAGAAATAAACTAGGTGATGAAAATAGAGATATAACTATAATGTAGGAAAGTGGGAGAAATAAACTAGGTGATGAAAATAGAGATATAACTATAATGTAGGAAAGTGGGAGAAATAAACTAGGTGATGAAAATAGAGATATAACTATAATGTAGGAAAGTGGGAGAAATAAACTAGGTGATGAAAATAGAGATATAACTATAATGTAGGAAAGTGGGAGAAATAAGCTAGGTGATGAAAATGAGATGTAATAATAATGTAGGAAAGTGGGAGAAAAAGCTAGGTGATGAAAATAGAGATATAACTATAATGTAGGAAAGTGGGAGAAAAAAAAAACTTGGTGATGAAAGTAGAAATTTAACTATGATGTAGGAAAGTGGGAAAAAAGAACTAGACGATGAAAGTAGAGATTTAATAATAATAAAGTAGGAGAAAAAAACTAGGTGATGAAAGTAGAGATATAATTATAATGTAGTAAAGTGGGAGACAAAATAGATTATGAAAGTAGAGATTTAACAATAATGTTGGAATGTGGGAGAATAAAAAAACTTGGTGATGAAAACAGAAATTTAACTATAATGTAGGAAAGTGGGAGAAAAGAACTAGACGATGAAATTAGAGATTTAATAATAATATAGGAAAGTAGGAGAAAAAAACACGGTGATGAAAGTAGAGATATAACTAAAATGTAGTAAAGTGGGAGAAAAAATAGATTATGAAATTAGAGATTTAACAATACTGTAGGAAAGTAAGAGAAAAAATAGATTATGAAAGTAGAGATTTAACAATAATGTAGGAAAGTGGAAGAAACAAATAAGAGAATATAAACATTAAATAAGTTTTTAAAAAATGTAATACAAAATATTGTCTTTTTCTGTAAAGAAGAATGTTAGTAGAATATTTCAATAACAATGTATTTAATAGCTGAATTTATAATTAATATTTGCTACAGAAAGGCGAATCAAGTATTGGGACAACTAACCCATCTACTACAACACAAGTCAATGTCGATCAGCTCAAATAAACGTCATTAGAAAGCAGATTTATTCCCACACTGCGTTGGCAGCGCCAAACATGGTCACTCACAACAAGACAGAAAATTAAGTTAGTCATTATGAAAGTGAGATGTTAATCACCACGGTAGTCAGATGCTAGTCCCCTCGGAAGAGAGATGTTAGTCACCACGAAAGTGAGATGTTAGTTACCACGAAAGTGAGATGTTAGTCACCACGGAATTAAGATGTTAGTCACCACGGAAGAGAGATGTTAGTCACCACGAAAGTGAGATGTTAGTCGCCACGGAAGTGAGATGTTAGTCACCACGGAAGTGAGAAGTTAGTCACCAGAGAATTGAGATGTTAGTCATCACGGAAGTTAGATGTTAATCAGCACGGAAGTGAGATGTTAGTCACCACGGAACTGAGATGTTAGTCACCACGGAAGTGAAATGTTAGTCACCACAGAAGTGAGATGTTAGTCACGACAGAAGTGAGACGTTAGTCACGACAGAAGTGAGATGTTAGTCAGCACAAAAGTGAGATGTTAGTCACCTCGGAAGTGAGATGTTAGTCACCTCGGAAGTGAGATGTTAGTCACCACTGAAGTGAGATGTTAGTCACCACAGAAGTAAGACGTTATTCACCACGAAAGTGAGATGTTAGTCACCACGAAAGTGAGATGTTAGTCACGACGAAAGTGAGATATTAGCCACAACTGAAGTGATATGTTAGTCACCTCGGAAATGAGATGTTAGTCACCACGAAAGCGAGATGTTAGTCACCACGGAACTGAGATGTTAGTCACATCAGAATTGAGATGTTATTCACCACAAAAGTGAGATGTTAGTTACCACGGAATTGAGATGTTAGTCACCACACAATTGAGATGTTATTCACCACAGAAGTGAGATGGAAGTCACAACAGAATTGAGATGTTAGTCACCACACATTTGAGATGTTAGTCACCACAGAAGTGAGATGTTAGTCACCACGGAAGTGAAATGTTAGTTGCCACATAAGTGAGATGTCAGTCACCACGAAAGTGAGATGTTAGCCACCACGAAAGTGAGATGTTAGTCACCACGGAATTGAGATGTTATTCACCACAGAAGTGATATGTAAGTTACCACGGAATTGAGATGTTAGTCACCACACAATTGAGATGTTAGTCACCACAGAATTAAGATGTTAGTTACCACAGAAGTGATATGTTAGTCACCACAGAATTGAGATGTTAGTCACCACAGAAGTGAGATGTTAGTCACCACGGAAGTGAGATGTCAGTCACCTGGGAAGTGAGATGTTAGTCACCACAGAATTGAGATGTTAGTCACCACAGAAGTGATATGTTAGTCACCACAGAATTGAGATGTTAGTCACCACAGAAGTGAGATGTTAGTCACCACGGAAGTGAGATGTTTGTCACCACAGAAGTGAGATGTTTGTCACGACAGAAGTGAGATGTTAATCACCACGAAAGCGAGATGTTAATCACGGCGGAAGTGAAACGTTTAGCACCTCGGAAGTGAGATGTCTAGTCACCACGGAAGTGAGATGTTAATCACCGCGGAAGTGAAACGTTTAGCACCTCGGAAGTGAGATGTTTAGTCAACACGGATTTGATATGTTAGAGAAAGGCTGTAAGAGTGACCAGAAGAAGTAACAATCAGTTATGAGGTTTATAAGAGAAAGAGCTGGCGAATAAGCAATTTTAAATGACATACAAAAACAATAAATATAATGTCTATTGATGTGATGTCCTACAAGGTGTACACACAGGGAAGAGAAGGTTACATAGCACGATGTTGGAGTGAGAAAATGAGAGAAACCCTAGAACAACATCAATGGCTTAGACTGGCTAGGGGAGCAAGAACCAGAACTTCACATCTCACTGGATATCAGTATATGAAGAAAAGTGAGAAGTAGAGAGAGAGAGAGAGAGAGAGAGAGATAGAAATGGCGGGATGAGAGAGAGAAGATGGGAAAAGAGAGAGATAGAGAGATAGAGAGAAAGATATTGAAAGAGAGAGATAAAGAGAGAGAGAAAAAGAGAAAGAAAGAAAAGACGGCAGAAAAGAGAGACAGAAAGAGAAAGAGATAGAGAGAAATGACGGGAGAAGAAAAGAGAGAGAGAAAAGGAAAGAGAAAGAAAGAGAAAAAGAGAGAGAAAAAGAGAGAGAGAAAGGACGGGAGAAGAGAGAGAGAGAGTAAATTCACATTAGTACAAACTAATAAACAATTTCATAAAACATTTCAGGCTTACCGAAGTCAATGATTCAGGATAATAATAAAAAAACAAATAAATATTTACTCACAAATAATCAGCGGCTAGACACAACACAGCCATATAATTACAAAAACGCAAAAAATATCTATACGAAAAAGAAAAAAATAATGTCAAAGCAATAACAATTACATTTAGTCATAATTTTTACTCCGTTCTCGTATTAATGAAATAAAAGACATATTATGAAGTATTCCCGCATATTTACGTCTGGCCTGTGAGTTTACCCGGGATAATATTTATTTATTGAGTCGTTAGAGGTTAATTCACTGAAAGCTATAACATGAATTTTTGTTGTTATATGGTTTGGTATGGCAAAAAGTAATTTTAATGCCATGAGAAATATACTAACAACAAAACAAATAACAGCAGGGCTGAAACTAAGAATAGCAAAATGTTACATCTTCTCAATATTCATGTATGGTGCAGAAACATGGACATTAGACAAGAAAACAGAACAGAAAATTGAAGCCTTTGAAATGTGGATTTATAGATGAATGGGAGGAATTGGATGGAAAGAAAAGAAAACAAACGATGAAGTTTTAAAACAACTAAAAATAAAAAGAGAACTACAAAATACAATTAAGACAAGACAAATAAAATTTCTGGGGCCCGTCAAAAGACACAACAGCCTAATAAAAGTAATATTGGAAGGGAAAATACAAGGTAAAAGAGGCAGAGGCAGACCAACACTAACATCAAAAGATGAACAGTCAATCTATGACAACCTGCACCATCAAAGCAAGAAACAGAGTGGAATGGCGATCCATGGTAGCCAACCTTCGTTGCGGAGACGGCACTCGATGATGATGATGATGATGTGGTTTGGTATACCAACAACAAAGGAAAGAGAGATCGCGGACGACAAAGAGAGAAAATACTGGATAACTTGGTGTCATGGCACGGTAAACAGTCAACAACAGAATTGATACGATGCACGGTGGATAGAAAATTGTGGGAGAACATGATCGCCTACGTCAACCGGTATGGCACATGACGTTGATGATGATAACAACAACAACAACAACAAAAGCAGAATAGTAAAAGTAAAGAGCCCCCGTCACGCCAAGTGGCGTATAGGGAATATGGTGTTAGTGACCCTATATTTTACAGACCTTCAGCACATGATTTTTGGGGTAATGTGGTCAGTATTACGTCCGTGCTGCTTTACTTTCCCAGAAAAAAATCCGGTAACCATTTAAGGCTGGGCGAACCCAGAAGCCGTCGGTTAGGATCGAACCCTACCCCTTGTTTGTGGTAGTCCAAAGAGAGTCCAGCGGTGCTATATATAGAACCAGTTCTGACCTACGGCATGGAAGCTAATCATGGACAGTATACAAACAGATGAAAAGACGATTAGAGACAAAAGAGATGGGATTTCGGAGAAGAATATTGGAAGTTCACTGGACAGCTGAAAAGAACAATGTGGACATCCTCAAAGCGATTAACATAAAAAGGGAGCTCCTAAAAACATCGGAAAGAAATAATCGACATTTTGCGGGCACATCATGAGAAAATGAAATCTGCAGTACTTGGATAAACTGACAGAATACATTGAAAGAGATATCACGGACGACAGAGAGAGAAGATTCTGGATAGTTTGGTGTCATGACATGGAAAACAGTCAATAGAATTGATACAATACACTGTGGATAGAAGATTGTGGAAGGACATGATCGCCTACGCCAACCAGTAAAGCACGTGATGATAATAGTATCAACAAAACAAGCATTACGTTTTGTGTACTTGACACGGCACAAATAATTTTGTACACATTATTTTCTTCAGCGCTGTTCAGCTTATGTTATTATTACATGTTAATTACAAAAAGAAGAGAAACTTAGTCGGTATGTAAGAAGATTAATCAAACATAACAGAGCTGGAGTCGTCAGTGGTCAGACACTTCGAGACTTGCTGAGAGGGGGATCTGAGCACCTATAGACATGTTCGGAGTGCAATGATGATGACCCGCTAATAACTCAATAACTCAATAACTCAATAACTCAATAATCATCATAATCGAGTGCAATCGCCGCATGTAAAGTTGGCTACCATGGAGCGCAGTTCCGTTCTGTCTCTTGCTTTAATGATGCAGGTTGTCATAGGCTGACTTGTCTATCTTTTGGTGTTCCTCGTCCATGTTAGTCTTGGTCTGCCTCTGCATCTTTTACATTGTATTTTTCCTTCCAAAATTACTTATTGTAGGTTGCTGTGTCCTTTAACATGCCCTAAAAATCTCATTTTTCTTGTTTGAATTTTGTTTAGAAGTTCTCTTTTCATTCTTCCTATTATTCTATGAATGCACATTTCATATGCTTCAATTTTCTGTTCTGTTTTGTTCTCTAATATCAATGTTTCTGCGCTATACAGAAAAGTTGAGAAGATACAACATTTTGCTATACCATAATTTTGGCCGTGGTGTTATTTGTTTTTAAGTTAGTATATTTGGTTATGGAAGGCCACGGTACCACTGCAAATGAATTAAAATCCATAATTTCTCAACCGCCCATGCCAGCGTAATCATCCGAATTAATATCTCATCTACCAAACAAAGAAAGGTAACTGTAGTCCCCATCAATGCTGTCTCAGCACACGCCAAAAGACATAAGGCGAAACCGCGCAGAAAGTGAACAAAGCCTACTGTTCCCTGTCATACGATATCATCATTCATCGTAAACAATTGGAATATCGAAACATGATCAAAACGGATGAGACACACAGCTCACGGCGTGCACAGAGCACTTAACTCAGTAGCTCCTGCAACAAGCCGGACTTGGAATATGAGGAAACTGCAACAATGAACATTTTTCATGCATAGTCTTCAATGGTTCCTGCCGCCTATCCACCATATATCGGAAGTTCACGCCGTCCTGAAACAGATGATCGTCATATTTTTTAAAATGTATACGCTTGATGATGTTAGGTCATTGTTGTTGACTCCAATTCCGAACATATAAACACACAGTTAGTCGTCAGATTAACGACGACTTAATCGTCGTAAGATTAGCGTATGACCGGTCTAGGGATATGTTGTTGTCACCTTTCGAGCCGTAACCGGCCCATAGGGCGTAGACCAAGATACACCTTCTCCTATATGAATTTTTTGTTCTAGCAATTTTCTTTTAAAGATATTTTATGAAATCTCGCCATCTGTCTCTGTTCTGTGCAAGCAGTTCTATCTCATTGAGGGAGCCGATTCCTGCTGCTCTTGCCTCTCTCATCAATGTTCTTCTCAGTGTCTCCCTGGGTCTTCCTCTTTTTCTTTTACCTGTTGTTTCCCATATGAGAGCTTGCTTTGCTATTCGATTATTATCTCTTCTCATCACATGTCCAACGTATGACCATCGTGGACTAGGGATATACCCAAGTATATTTTTAATGCCATTAAAATTGCTTTTACCGTTTCTATTCTTTTGTTTTATAAATCACTGGAGTCTGTAGAAATGTGGTTTTACAGAAGAATGCTGAGAACACCAAGGACAGCTAAGAAGAGTAATGAAACTTTTTGAAAGAGGCCAAAACAAAAAGAGAGCTAATTTCCAATATTTAGGAAGAAGCAATCATCATTTTTTGGCCATGTAATGAGAAGGGAAAAACTTGAATATATTGTGACAAAGGGGAAAATTGAGGGGATGAAAAGGTAGAGGAAAGCAAAGATAAAAGATACCAGACAGCTTAAGAGAATGGCTTGGCCATAGTCAACAACAGAAATGATAAATAACTGTCGAGATCAAAAGTTATGGAGCGACATGATCACCTACGCCAGCATTCATGGTACTTGATGATGATGATTCTTTTGTTTATTTCAGTGTTACATTCTCCGTCACTGGTTATGGTATGTCTAAAGTAATTGTAGCTTTGAACTGTCTCCAGGTCTATTCCTTCAGCTTTGATATCCTTTTGTAGGGTTTGAGTGTTATCTTTGTTTATGATAACAGTTTTGGTCATCACGCGCTATACATTTTTTTTTTTAAATACGACGATCATCATTTTCAGGACGGCATGAAATTCCGGTCAATATGGTGGATAGGCGGAAGGAACCGTTTAAGGCTATGTCTGAAAGTGTTCCTTGTTGCAGTTTCCTCATATTCCATGTCCGACTCGTTGCTGTAGCTACTGAGTTAAGTGCTCTGTGCACACCGTGAGCTGTGCGTTTCATCCGTTTTTATCCTGTTTCGATATTCCGATTACTTACGATGAATGTTGATATTGTATGACAGGGAACTGATGGCTGTGTTCACTTTCTGCGCGGTTTCGCCTTATGTCTTTTGGCGTGTACTGAGACTGCTATGATGGGGACTACCGCTACCTTTCCTTGTTTGGGAGATGAGATAGTAATTCGGATGATTCCATTGGCACGAGTGGTTGAGTATTTTTGGATTTTAATTCGTTTGCAGTGATACCCGGGCCTTCCTTCCAAAACCATAAGTTTTAGTCTTTTTGATATTCATATCTAGTCCATATTTTTTGTCATGTTTATTACATTAAGCAATTGTTGTCGATCTTTAGGATTTTCTGCTAGTAGTACAGTATCATCAGTATATTTTAGGTTATTACTTATCTTCCCATTAATGTTTAGGTCCGGCATCTCTGTGATGTTTTTAAAGATTTGCTCAGTGTATAGATTGAACAAGCTTGGTGATAGGATGCATCCTTGACTTGCTCCTCTTTTTATATCAATGGGTGTAGAGTTCTCTTTGTTATATTTGTATTATTGTTGTTTGATCCCAATATAAATTACATATTAGTCGTATGTCAATGTCATCTAGACGCATATCATTTAGACAGTCTATATGTTGTTTATAGTGTAGTCTATCAAAAGTTTGCTTTAGTCTATGAAGTAAGTATATATAGGGTTTGTTAATTAGAAATAAAGTGAATAACGGAAGTAAAGTAAGTAAAGTAAATGAAGCAAATAAGGTAAATAAAGTTAGTGAGATAAATTAAGTAAAGTAAAAAAAAGTTGGTCAGGTAAATAAAGTAGGTAAAGTAAATAAAGTAAGGTAAATAAAGAAGTAAGGTAAATAAAGTAAATAAATAACGTAAATAAGGTAAATAAAGTAAGTAAGAAATTAAGGCCAGTGAGGTAAATAAGGTAAGGTAAATAAAGAAGTAGGGTAAATAAAGCCAGTAAGGTAAATAAAGAAGTAGGTAAATAAAGCAAGTAAACAAAGTAAAGTAGGTTATGGTTATGGAAGGCCCCGGTATCATTGCAAACAAATTAAAATCAATAATTGCTCAACCGCCCGTGCTAGTGGAATTATCCGAATTACTAACTCATCTCCCAAACAATGAAAGGTAGCTGCAGTCCCCATCATAGCAGGCTCAGCATATGCCAAAAGACATGAGGCGAAACCGCACAGAAGGTGAACACAGCCAACTGTTCCTTGCCATACAATATCATCGTTCATTGTAAACAATTGGAATATCGAAACACGATCAAAACTGATATGAAACACACAGTTCACAGTGTGCACAGAGCACTTAACTCAGTAGCTCCTGCAACAAGCCGGACTTGGAATATGAGGAAACTGCAACAAGGAACACTTTTTATACACAGCCTTCAATGGTTCCTTCCGCCTATCTAAAATATTGACCGGAAGTTCACATCCTCCCGAAAATGATGATCGTCATTTTTTTTTAAATGTATAGCGCTTGATGATGTTAGGACATTGTTTTTGACTCAAATTCCGAACATATAAAACATTGTTACTCGTCGGATTATCCCCGTCGTACATCAAACAACAGACCGTAAGATCTTCCCGCAATGTCAATTTGTGAAATTATAAACCACATATTGAAATTATAAAATCACATGTCTACCCGGAGGTGAAGTCGCACCTCACAGCACCAGAGTTGAAAGTTGTCAGCGACCCACAGCTGATGGCTTGCGCCAGGATCGGTGAACCAGAACCATCCAGACCCTGCTCCACCTCTCCGTGGTGCCTCTTTTAACAGACTAACCTGTGTAGTCTGGCCAAGCGAGTTGGGATCGAAGAGGGAAGAGAACCTGATTCTCAAAAATGTCGTGTTAAGTCGGATGTGGCGCGACAATTTTGGCGCAAATATCACAATTATACTGCAAGCCACAACACAACGCAGACACTTCCACATAACGTCCTTTTAAGGCCGGATGATGAAGAGGTGTTCTCTTTTAGTCATCGAACGCAGCAAGCAAGCAAGCAGCATGCATGTCTACCCTAGATCTCACTGTAGCCCTCTTGAATTTAGACAACATCCTTCCTGACTAACATGAAACTCCAAAAGTCACCCCGGTGTCTTTCAACATTAGCGTATGACCGGTCTAGGAATATACGATGAGCCATTATGATGACGTAGCACATACAACAATGGCTGCGCCCATAGATTACCGATTACCTCTGGTGAATGCATCCTGCAACGAATGAAACACGGTGCAAATTCCCTAAAGTGAAAACTTCGGTTGACTTGACGGAGCTGTCCACATTAATGAGTTGTAAAACGTAAATAACTTGCGTCAAACAATTCGAACAACGGCAATTGAACAGAACTCAATGTGTTGACGTAAACCGCAGATCAACTCTAGGTCGCATCATTCACAACACTTGACTTGTTAAAAAGGAATATTGCCGTGTGTACTACTCCACTTCATCGGCGCAGATTTGTTAAGTAGAACCTCATTTTGACTTTAACGCAGAAAATTGCACTGGAGAGCCGAAATTAATCAGTCCTCAAATGCAATTTCTGCAGCGCTCTAGAGAACATGAACTTTGTTCCACTATCTCAGAAACGGAAGTCCATGTAAAGAAGGTAAATAAAGTAAGTAAATAAAGTAAAGAAGGTAAATAAAGTAAGTAAATAAAGTAAAGAAGGTAAATAAAGTAAGTAAAACAGACTTTAGAAGAAATTGATTTGCATCCGGAGCATTCCCGTATCTGCACAGTCCCCGTTCCAGAAACCAACAAAGTGTTCATCCTGATTGTTTATACTGTCCTACTTCTAGTGAACGTGCCGCGGTCTGAAAAAAGGAGCGCATCCCATGATGCACACTTATGGGGCAAAAGTTAAGCAAGGGTCCTCATCAAATCCTAAAGCTGATGTGAAATTGTGTTTTTATCCAAAATGGCAATGATTAAAGATACATTTCATGCGTAACATGGTCGTTATTACGTTCGGCCGACGCCACATTTTTCACATTATGCAGACGCTTTCACGCCAGACCGAGGCCACATTATATGCGTGATGTTGTCGGTATCACGCCAGACTGCCACATTTTATGCGTGATGTGGTCGGTATCACTCCACACCAACGCCATATTTTCAAAGAAAAAAAAACGTATCTATACAAATATTCTGAACCTGGTTTACTCCAAGGTTATGTCCGTGAAACATAAAAAAAAAAAAAATGCTAGCTCTAAACTCTTACCGATTGGGCGGCAACGAGCTTACTAACCAATCAGCTATCACGATTTCATTACAAACAATCATCATCAAGTACCGTGCCTGCTGGCGTATGTGATCATGTCTCTCCACAACTTTCGATCTCGACAGTTATTTATCATTTCTGTTGTTGACCTTCTGTCAAGCCATTCTCTTAAGCTGTCTGGTATTTTTTCTCTTTGCTTCCCTCTATCTCTTCGTCCCTCAATTTTCCCAGTTGTTACAATATATTCCAGATGTTCTCTTCTCATTAAATGGCCAAAAAATGATGATTGTTTCTTCCTAATATTGGTAATTCGCTCTCTTTTTGCTTTGGCTTCTCTCAGAACATTTCCATTACTCTTCGTCCATGGTATTCTTCTGTAAAACCACATTTCTACAGACTCCAGTGATTTTATTTTCTGTTTTCCTATTGGTCATGATTCGCATCCATATGTTAAGACTGGCTCTACGTAACATTTAAGAACTCTTTTTCTTGTTTCTATTGTCAAGAATGGATGGCCCAGTATCTTCCTCATTTTTTGGAAAGCTGCTTTTGCCTGAGCCATTCTGCATCTCACCTCTGATGTACATCTACCATCTGAGGTTAGCATTGTTCTCATATGTTGCTACCATTACTTCTGTCTTTTTGCTATTAAGTCTGAGTCCTTTATTTTTGCTTTCCTTCACTATAATGCCCAACATTTCTCGTAACTTATGTGTGTGAACGTGGTATACAAATGAGTGATTTCCTGTAATAACCAATTGCGCGTTTTGGGTCCCTGCTTATGGATTTTATTATTACTACTATATTCAAGAGTAACGGAAACGCTCTTAAAAAGGCCAAAGCAAAAATAGAGATGATTTCCAATATTAGGAAGAAAGAAGAACTGTGTCATCGGCGTATCTGAGAGGACTGTTTCATCAGCACATCTGAAAGGTGGACTGTGTCATCAGCATATCTGCGAAGAGGACTGTGTCATCGGCGTATCTGAGGAGTGGACTGTGTCATCGGCGTATCTGAGGAGTGGACTGTGTCATCGGCGTATCTGAGGAGTGGACTGTGTCATCGGCGTATCTGAGAGGTGGACTGTGTCATCGGCGTATCTGAGGGGTGGACTGTGTCATCGGCGTATCTGAGGGGTGGACTGTGTCATCGGCATGTGTGGGAGGAGAACTGTGTAATTGGTGTATCTGAAAGGAGGAATGTGTCGTAACTGGGAACTCTTATGATGGTCTACGTTACTGGCAACTCTCATGATTATCTATGAAACTGGCAACTCTCATAATGGTCTACGTTACTGGCAACTCTCATGATGTTCTACGTTACTGGCAATTCTTATAATGGTCTACGTTACTGGCAACTCTCATGATGTTCTACGTTATGATAACTCTCATGATATTCTACGTTACTGGCAATTCTTATAATGGTCTACGTTACTGGCAATTCTTATAATGGTCTACGTTACTGGCAATTCTTATAATGGTCTACGTTACTGGCAATTCTCATAATGGTCTACGTAACTGGCAATTCTTATAATGGTCTAAGTTACTGGCAATTCTCATGATGTTCTACGTTACTGGCAATTTTTATAATGGTCTACGTTAATGGCAATTCTTATAATGGTCTACGTTACTGGCAATTCTCATAATGGTCTACGTTACTGGCAATTCTTATAATGGTCTACGTCACAGGCAATTCTTATAATGGTCTACGTTACTGGCAACTCTCATGATGGTCTACGTTACTGGCAACTCTCATGATGTTCTACGTTACTGGCAACTCTCATGATGTTCTACGTTACTGACAACTCTCATGATGTGCTACGTTACTGACAACTCTCATGATGGTCTACGTTACTGACAACTCTCATGATGTTCTACGTTACTGACAACTCTCATGATGTTCTACGTTACTGACAACTCTCATGATGTTCTACGTTACTGACAACTCTCATGATGTTCTACGTTACTGGCAACTCTCATGATGTCTCTTAGAAGCCTTCTCATAGCTGCAGTAATAATAGTTGTAGTAGTAATAGTGGTAGTAGTAATAGTTGTAGTAGCGATAGTAGTAGTAGCAGCAGTAATAGGTATAGTAGTAATAGTGGTAGTAGTAATAATCGTCGTAGTGATCGTAGTAGTAGTAGTAATAGTAGTAATAATAGTAATAATAGTATTAGTAATAATAATAATAGTAGTAGTAATAGTAGTATTAATAATAGTAATAGAATTAGTAATAGTAGGAGTAATAATAACAGTATTAATATTAGTAGTAGTGGTAGTAAAAGTGATATTAATAGTAGTAGTAGTAATAGTACTAGTCGTAATAGTAGTAATATTAGTGATATTAGTTGTAGTAGTAATGGTAGTTGTAGTAATAGCAGTTGCAGGAGTAATAGTAATATTAGTACCAATTGTTGTAGTTGCAGTAGTAGTAATAGAGTAGTTGTTGTAGTAGTAGAAGTAGTAAGTAAAAAGTAAAGTATCTCCGTCACGCCAAGTGGCGTATAGGGAATATGGTGTTAGTGACCATAAATTTTACAGACCTGTTTTTTGGGGTAATGTGGTCGGTATTACGCCCGTGCCGTTTTCCTTTCCCAGAAAAAAATCCGGTATCCATTAAAGGCTGGGTGAACTGGAAGCCGTCGGTTGGGATCGAACCCTACCTCTTGTCCTTTGTAGTCCAGTTCACTAACCACTGAGCTATCGCGACTCCCAATAGAAATAGTATTATTAGTAATATTAGTAGTAGCTGATGTAAAAAAAAAAAATGAAGTAAAATGTACAAGGAGTACACAGTAAAAGATTCAGAAATAGAAGGACCGGGAAAAAATGGAAAGAAGGAACAAAAGAAAGAAAGAATGAAAAGAAAGAAAGAAAGAAGAATCAAAGATGAAGCATAAAAAGTAGCTGTAAAAAATATCTCATCAACTACCTCAAAACCAACTCGTACACACAATAAAGAAAGCACGATCTTCCAAGCAAGAGACAGATCAATACAACAAACGTTTCGTCCCGCTCAGACAAACCAAACCAAAGAGTTAACTCCTGGGAGGCAGTGACATCAATTAATTTATCGATAAGCGCAGACAAAAGTCTAAATTTAAATTACCATTACAAATATAGACCGGCATTTGTGAGTTAAAATTGGAATGTTCAGATCGCGTCTCAAATTAAAATAGTTCCGGTATCAGAAACTCCATCTTTTTGGTTTAATCTAAATTAGAATAGAGCTAGCAATCTAATTCTGGAGAGTTAATTTCGTATCCTGATTTAAATTAGAACTGTAGTGGATTTGAAGAATTTATTTCCCTTTGTATTTTTTAAATTACTTCAATGTTTCTATTTTTTAACTGCCTTTTTTGTGTTCATGCTTTTCTTTGTTTGTTTATGTATCCTTGTTTTTTTTTTGTCTTTAATTTTTTTTTTATTCTGTTTTACACTCTCACTCTTTTATCTTTTTCTGTGTGTTTTTATTTTTATTACATTCTCTTATTTCTCTTTCTCTTTCTGTGATTTCATTTAATTTCTCTTTCTCTCTTCTTCTATTTCTCTTACTCCATTTCTCTCTCTCTCTCTCTCTCTCTCTCGCTCTCTCTCTGTCTTTCTGTATCTCTAATTTTCATATGTCGTTTCCTCTGCCTTTTCTGTTAATCCCTCCCTCTCTCTCTCTATAATCTTTTTCTGCTGTTCTTTTATCTTTATGTCATTCTCTTGTTTCTTTCGTTGTCTGTGATTCCAGTTATCTTTAACAAATACTTTTTACCCTTCATCTTTGTTTGTTTGTTTGTTTGTTTGTTTGTTTAACTCTTCTTGTATTTATCTTGCTCGATTTGTTCTCTGTCTTTCCGTCTATTCTTGCTTCAGCTGTCTTTTTCTATGCCATTTTTGTTTAAATCTTTCTTTCTCCCCTTGTTATCGTTCTGCTTTTATTTCATGCACAATTTATTACATTATCTTCTGTCACTCACTGCGGGTGTTAGAAAGCCTGGGTAGTTTCGGAACGTGTAGATATATATCAGTGTTAATAAATGTCAGTGTTATTATATCAGTGTTAATAAATGTCAGTGTTATTATATCAGTGTTAATAAATGTCAGTGTTATTATATATCAGTGTTAATAAATGTCAGTGTTATTATATATCAGTGTTAATAAATGTCAGTGTTATTATATATCAGTGTTAATAAATGTCAGTGTTATTATATATCAGTGTTGATAAATGTCAGTGTTATTATATATCAGTGTTAATAAATGTCAGTGTTATTATATATCAGTGTTAATAAATGTCAGTGTTATTATATATCAGTGTTAATAAATGTCAGTGTTACTATATATCAGTGTTAATAAATGTCAGTGTTAATAAATATCAGTGTTATTATATATCAGTGTTAATAAATGTCAGTGTTATTATATATCAGTGTTAATAAATGTCAGTGTTATTATATATCAGTGTTAATAAATGTCAGTGTTATTATATATCAGTGTTGATAAATGTCAGTGTTATTATATATCAGTGTTAATAAATGTCAGTGTTATTATATATCAGTGTTAATAAATGTCAGTGTTATTATATATCAGTGTTAATAAATGTCAGTGTTATTATATATCAGTGTTAATAAATGTCAGTGTTATTATATATCAGTGTTAATAAATGTCAGTGTTATTATATATCTGTGTTGATAAATGTCAGTGTTATTATATATCAGTGTTAATAAATGTCAGTATTATTATATATCTGTGTTGATAAATGTTAGTGTTATTATATATCAGTGTTAATAAATGTCAGTGTTATTATATATCAGTGTTGATAAATGTCAGTGTTATTATATATCTTCTTCTTCTTCCTCTACTTCTATCCTTCCTCTGTTGCCGTTGGCGTCGAGGGGAGAAACAATCTGCGATTCTTTGCTCTTCTGTTGGCCTCTTCTGGTGTTATCCCTCCTAGTGACTCTAGTATTCCATTTATCCATCTCTTTCTCGGTCTTCCTCTTAATCTGACGTTTTCGTAGCGTTTGTTTATGGCTCGTTGATTCATTGTTAGTTCTTTCTGTCTTGTTATGTGGCCGAACCAATTTATCTGTTGTTTCTTTATGTATTCGATGGCTGGTTCAATTTCGAGTTTCTTCCTCAGGTCAGTGTTTCTTACTCTGTCCCTTAAGCTGTTTCATGTCATTCTTCTGACACATTTAATTTCTGTGGTCGTTATCTTTCTTATTGTTCTAGAGTCCAGCGTCCAATTCTGGCACTGATAGCACAGAGTTGGTAGAACAATTGATTTGTATATTGCCCTTTCTGCTTCCGTAGTTATTGCTTTGTTTTTCAATGGTGTTGATACTTGGCCTATAACTTGGCATGCTTTGTTACACCTTATATCTATCTCTGTTTCTTGGTTATTGTCTTGTGTTAGCGTGCTACCCAGATATTTAAAATTGTCAACTTGCTTCAAAGATGTATTATCTATTATGATGTTTAGTTTTTCTTTCTTTCTTATTATATATCAGTGTTAATAAATGTCAGTGTTATTATATATATTAGTGTTAATAAATGTCAGTGTTATTATATATTAGTGTTAATAAATGTCAGTGTTATTATATATCAGTTTTGATGGAAAACAGTGTTGATAGATATAAGCTTTGATAGTTATCAGAGTTGAAGCTAATAAGTTTTGATGGACATAACTTTTGAAATATATCAGAGTTGGTAGATATAAATTTTGATAGATATCAGTGTGCATGGATATCAGTGTTGACGAATATTTTGTTATGGATATCGGCGTTTATAAATATCAGTGTTGATGGATATTAGTGTTGATAAATATCAATGTCGACGGGTATCAGTGTTGATGGATATAGGGTTTGATATATTTCTGTGTTGATAGGTATCAGTGTTGTTATATATCAGTTTTGATGGACATACGTGTTGATAGATATGTGTATTAGTTTATGTTTGGGTTGATAGATATGTGTATTAGTTTATGTTCGGGTTGATAGATATGTGTATTAGTTTATTTTTGGGTTGATAGATATGTGTATTAGTTTATGTTTGAGTTAATAAACTAATACATATGTGCATTAGTTTTTTGTTCGGGTTGATAGATATATGTGTTGGTACTAGTAGCATCCGTCAATCATAGTTGACTATGGATTTTGCAGCGACCTTAAGAAATGCTATTTTTTTTCTTTTCTTTCGCTTTGTATTCTTTTTTTTTTCTATGAATCTGTCTGCTTCTTGCTTGAGTTTGGAGCTTTAGTGTATGTTTCCAAAGACTGCGGTCTGCAGCTATTTCTTCCCAGGCTGCAGGGTTTATGTTCAAAGTCTTCATGACTTATTTACATACGTCTATAAATCGGAGTTTTGGGCGCCCATCAGTTATTTTGCCATTTTCTGGTTAATGTGGTGGTAGATGACCTGCTTAATAGATATCTGTGTTGATAGATAACCGGGTTCTTGTATATCACTAATTATAGATAGCTGGATTTGTAGATATTGTGTTGGTAGACAGCACATTTGATCGATTCCAACGCTGCTTGATAGCCACATTAATGAATAGCTGAGTTGGTAGATTGTTAGGTTGAAGATTATTTGTTAGTTTGGTGAGTAGCTGAATTCATGTTGGTAGATAGACGGTGTTTGTAGGTGTCCATGTTGGTAGATAGCAGTGTTTGTAGATGTCCATGTTGGTAGATAGCAGTGTTTGTAGATGTCCATGTTGGTAGATAGCCGTGTTTGTAGATGTCCATGTTGATAGATAGCCGTGTTTGTAGATGTCCATGTTGGTAGATAGCAGAGTTTGTAGATGTCCATGATGGTAGATAGCCGTGTTTGTAGATGTCCATGTTGGTAGACAACCGTGTTTGTAGATGTTCATGTTGGTAGACAGGCGGCTTTGTTGATGTCAATATTGGTAGACAACCGTGTTTGTAGATGTTCATGTTGGTAGACAGGCGGGTTTGTAGATGTCCATGTTGGTAGATAGCCGTGTTTGTAGATGTTCATGTTGGTAGATAGCCGTGTTTGTAGATGTCCATGTTGGTAGACAACCGTGTTTGTAGATGTTCATGTTGGTAGACAGGCGGCTTTGTTCATGTCAATATTGGTAGACAACCGTGTTTGTAGATGTTCATGTTGGTAGACAGACGGGTTTGTTGATGTCAATATTGGTAGACAACCGTGTTTGTAGATGTCCATGTTGGTAGACAGGCGGGTTTATAGATGTCTGTGTTTGTAGATGTTCATGTTGGTAGATAGCAGAGTTTGTAGATGTTCATGTTGGTAGATAGTCGTGTTTTTAGATGTCCATGTTGGTAGATAGGCGGGTTTGTAGATGTCCATGTTGGTAGACAACCGTGTTTGTAGATGTTCATTTTGGTAGACAGGCGGCTTTGTTGATGTCAATATTGGTAGACAACCGTGTTTGTAGATGTCCATGTTGGTAGACAGGCGGGTTTATAGATGTCTGTGTTTGTAGATGTTCATGTTGGTAGACAGGCGGCTTTGTTGATGTCAATATTGGTAGACAACCGTGTTTATATATGTTCATGTTGGTAGACAGGCGGGTTTATAGATGTCCATGTTGGTAGACAGGCGGGTTTATAGATGTCCATGTTGGTAGACAGGCGGGTTTGTTGATGTCAATATTGGTAGACAACCGTGTTTATAGATGTTCATGTTAGTAGACAGGCGGGCTTGTTGATGTCAATATTGGTAGACAACCGTGTTTATAGATGTTCATGTTAGTAGACAGGCGGGTTTGTTGATGTCAATATTGGTAGACAACCGTGTTTATAGATGTTCATGTTAGTAGACAGGCGGGTTTGTTGATGTCAATATTGGTAGACAACCGTGTTTATAGATGTTCATGTTAGTAGACAGGCGGGTTTGTTGTGATGTCAATATTGGTAGACAACCGTGTTTGTTGATGTTCATGTTAGTAGACAGGCGGGTTTGTTGATGTCAATATTGGTAAAAAACCGTGTTTGTAGATGTTCATGTTAGTAGACAGGTGGGTTTGTTGATGTCAATATTGGTAGACAACCGTGTTTGTTGATGTCCTTGTTGGTAGACAGGCGGGTTTATAGATATCTGTGTTTGAAGAAATGTCTGTGTTTGTAGATATCTGTGTTTGTAAATATCTGTGTTTGTAGATATCTGTGTTTGTAGATATCTGTGTTTGTAGATATCTGTGTTTAAAGATATCTGTGTTTGTAGATGTCTGTGTTTGTAGATATCTGTGTTTGTAGATGTCTGTGTTTGTAGATATCTGTGTTTGTAGATATCTGTGTTTGTAGATATCTGTGTTTGTTGATGTCTGTATTTGTAGATGTCTGTGTTTGTAGATATCTGTGTTTGTTGATATCTGTGTTTGTAGATATCTGTGTTTGTAGATATCTGTATTTGTAGATGTCTATGTTTGTAGATATCTGTGTTTGTAGATATCTGTGTTTGTAGATATCTGTGTTTGTAGATGTCTGTGTTTGTAGATGTCTATGTTTGTAGATATCTGTGTTTGTAGATATCTGTGTTTGTAGATATCTGTGTTTGTAGATGTCTGTGTTTGTAGATATCTGTGTTTGTAGATATCTGTGTTTGTAGATGTCTGTGTTTCTAGATATCTGTGTTTGTAGATGTCTGTGTTTGTAGATGTCTGTGTTTGTAGATATCTGTGTTTGTAGATATCTGTGTTTGTAGATATCTGTGTTTGTAGATATCTGTGTTTGTAGATGTCTGTATTTGTAGATATCTGTGTTTGTAGATATCTGTGTTTGTAGATATCTGTGTTTGTAGATGTCTGTATTTGTAGATGTCTGTGTTTGTAGATATCTGTGTTTGTAGATATCTGTGTTTGTAGATATCTGTGTTTGTAGATGTCTGTGTTTGTAGATGTCTGTGTTTAAAGATATCTGTGCTTGTAGATGTCTGTGTTTGTAGATATCTGTGTTTGTAGATGTCTGTGTTTGTAGATATCTGTGTTTGTAGATATCTGTGTTTGTTGATATCTGTGTTTGTAGATGTCTGTATTTGTAGATGTCTGTGTTTGTAGATATCTGTGTTTGTTGATATCTGTGTTTGTAGATATCTGTGTTTGTAGATGTCTGTATTTGTAGATGTCTATGTTTGTAGATATCTGTGTTTGTAGATATCTGTGTTTGTAGATGTCTGTGTTTGTAGATATCTGTGTTTGTAGATATCTGTGTTTGTAGATGTCTGTGTTTGTAGATATCTGTGTTTGTAGATATCTGTGTTTGTAGATGTCTGTGTTTAAAGATATCTGTGTTTGAAAAATGTCTGTGTTTGTAGATGTCTATGCTTGTAGATGTCTGTGTTGGTTGATAGCCGTGTTTGTAGTAGTCTGTTTTTGTAGACATTCATGTTTGTAGATATCTGTGTTGGCAGAGAGCCGTGTTTGTAGATATAGATGTCTGTAACATTAACATTACATGTTAAATTATGTTACACTTTAAATAAAACCTGTCTCTTGCCTACTCAAGTTCATGCCTTAACATGACTCAGTGATATCCAATACACGCAAAGAAAAAGCATTTGTATTTTACTTATTATTCTAAGTCATTCCACTTTACATTTTTCAATATTTTTCTTGCAACAGAGCATAGAGTGACGCCCTCCTGCGATGATAGAGAAGCCTGACGCCAGCATGACAGCCTTACACCAAAGCTCCAACATGCCAAAGGCACCAGTAAAACAATCTCTGACATTTTCTATCGACAGTATCATGAACCGAACGTCAACAGCATCCACGAACTCTTCGGTATCCTCCACGCCGCCGATCCAAACAACATCAACCTTCCACCAGAGCTCATCTCCAGAGTTACCAGAATCGACTATAGATGCTTCCCATAGTGCCCATAACGGAAATAACCTCTATGCAGCCGCATCACGAAGTGCCATCGCTCACGACACAAACGGAGATTCAAGCGCCAGAAAGAACGTTTACGAATCCCGTCTTCCATCAACAAATTCCTCTTCCAAACACGACCAGATAAGCACTTCTGGCAGCATGGACAGAGAAAATAAATTCTACTCTGAACCTGATTCCTGTCAAACTCCGATCCGATTTTTCCCCAGATCGCCTACCATGTTGTCCCCATTCTCTCCAAGAGATTCCAACAGCCGTTGTTTCTCTCACTTCACCAGAGACGCTTTCGAAAGACTCCACGATTCACCTCATGGGCAAGCGACATCGCTGTCCACCAGCTTTAATGGAATTCACCCGTGTCTTCCACGAGATTTAAGAAATTTGAGTCAAATGTATCACTTATTCCATCCTGCCTTTGTGGGAACAGCACAAGCAGCTCCATCTCTAGAAAACTATCAATCCCAGTTGCTAAGAAACTATCCCTGGATGAATTCCTGTTTTTTTGGAAATTTGAACGGGGGACATTTCTCCAATATTCCAACGGACGTATTTGAATCAACGAGACAAACAGATCTGGCTCACAGTAAGGAGAAACATTCAACAAGCAACGGTTGTAGCGCAGACACAAGTAGAAATGTGAATGGAATGATAGCTTCTGCTCATGATAGGGTACCAGCTCTTAAAAATGGTGCTGGCAATAATGAACAACCTTGCATGGAGTCATCCTCTAGAGCTAAACAAATGACGTCATACAATTTAACTATTTCAAAACCACCAGAAGACCGCTGTGACTTCTATGATTCTCAGAAATGTCTTCCTAGCCACGAAATATCGGTGAAAACAGATGATAATAACGTGGATGATGATGATGATGATGATGATGATGATGATGAAAGCGAAGACCTGTCGTCCCCAAGCAGTACTGACGACTGTAAGTCAAAAAAGTCAATTGTCAAATCTCAAAAGACATTCACCTGCCCGGAATGTGGGAAAGTCTTTAACGCTCACTACAATCTGACACGTCACATGCCAGTACACACAGGGGCACGTCCATTTGTCTGTAAAGTCTGCGGAAAAGGCTTCCGCCAAGCCAGTACTCTCTGTCGACACAAAATCATCCATACTTCAGAAAAGCCCCACAAATGTGCAACCTGTGGAAAAGCCTTTAACCGTAGCTCAACGTTGAACACACACATGAGAATCCATCAGGGATACAAGCCCTATGTCTGTGAATTTTGTGGAAAGGGCTTTCATCAGAAAGGGAACTACAAGAACCACAAGTTAACACATAGCGCTGAGAAGCAATATAAGTGTAGCGTGTGTTCAAAGGCGTTTCACCAGATTTACAATCTAACATTTCATATGCATACCCACAATGACAAGAAACCGTACACGTGTCACGTCTGTGGGAAGGGGTTTTGTAGGAACTTTGACCTGAAGAAACACTTAAGGAAACTTCATGATGGGAGTCACGTGAGCAGCTCAGGAAATTCCTCAAGCCCTCGCAGTCCTCAGTCACCGCAGACTTCTCAATCAATGTCAAGGTCACCCCACTTACATCTGTTTCCAGGACAAAATAGTTTCGGACACTCCTCGTTTCTTGCTCGGTCTTCCATTTTTACACATCACGAGGCAGTGTCTTGTCAGAGACGGCTCTTGTCTCCGTTCATGATAGGGGCCAACACGGCCAGTCTTCTACATAAAATATCCTCAATGATTTAATTTCTTGTAAAACAATGTTTCTCATATTTTTTTTCACATTATTTAAAAAAATAACGTTACACGAACACTTATAATCTATATTAGATGCAATTTTGTTTCGTTTTAATTTTTGTGTAAACTGGCATTTGAACCGCGGACCTTCAGGTCGGCAGGCGAGTGTTTTAACCATAGCACCATCGGATTCTCTTGCCGACCAGGACAAAATATTAATAAATTTGTTCACATAAACGCCTGTAATCTGTATCAGATTTACATTTATTTCGTTTTAACTTTTCTATGACTAGGATATATTGTAACACAATGGAAAATTGAGGGACGAAGAGATAGAGGGAAGCAAAGACAAAAGATACCAGACAGCTTAAGAGAATGGCTTGGCAGTAGGTCAACAACAGAAATAATAAATAACTGTCGAGATCGAAAGTTGTGGAGAGACATGATCACCTACGCCAGCAGGCCCGGTACCTGGTGATGATAATGATGACTACGATAAACAGTTATCTTGAAAATCAACACAGGACATCAGCTGACAAAGACAGCCCCCACATCATACTCTATCTCCCCTGGTAACAGTCTGCACTATAAACAGGCTTGATAATAGAAGCTAAAATCGTTGTGTCTGCCTTTGTGCTGGCTTTGACTGGTATGGAAGTATTGCAGTACCTCTAGACAGGACAAGTCACACAGTTCTCCAAACATAGTTTGGAACTAGACCAACTCCATATTCTCCAGTACAAGCCAGGAATATCAAGACAGACAATATGACCTGCAAATTGCCGTACTTGAACTCAGGGCTTTCACTGATGACATTAGTACAACAATAACAACAATAACATCAACAACAACGCCAAGAAAAACAGCAACAGCAATAATAATAACAATAATAATAACAATAATAATAACAATAACAATAATAATAACTAATAATAACAATAATAATAACAATAAAACTAACAATAAAACAACAACAATAATAACAACAATAACAACAATAATAACAATAATAATAACAACAATAAAACAACAACAATAATAATAACAACAACAACAATAATAACAACAATAACAACAACAACAATAATACCAACAATAACAACAACAACAATAATAATAACAATAAAACAACAATAATAATAACAACAATAAAACAACAACAACAACAACAATAATAACAGCAATAACAACAATAACAACAACAACAACAATAATAACAACAATAACAACAACAACAATAATAATAACAATAAAACAACAATAATAATAACAACAATAAAACAACAACAATAATAACAACAATAATAACAACAATAACAACAACAACAATAATAACAATAATAATAACAACAATAACAACAACAACAATAATAACAATAAAACAACAACAATAATAACAACAACAACAATAACAATAATAACAACAATAACAACAACAACAATAATAACAATAATAATAACAACAATAAAACAACAATAATAATAACAACAATAAAGCAATAAAAACAATAATAACAATAATAATAACAACAATAATAACAACAATAATAACAATAATAATAACAATAAAACAACAACAATAACAACAACAACAATAACAATAATAATAACAACAATAATAACAACAATAATAACAATAATAATAACAATAAAACAACAATAACAACAATAATAACAATAATAACAATAACAACAATAATAACAACAATAATAGCAACAATAATAACAATAATAGCAACAATAACAACAATAATAACAACAATAACAACAATAATAGCAACAATAACAACAACAATAAAACAACAACAATAATAACAACAATAATAACAATAATAATAACAACAAAAAGCAACAACAATAACAACAGTAAGAACAACACCAACATAATAAACGGAACTAATGTATGAATAAAATTTAGGTTATATATATCAGCGAATCAATTCAGAGGAAGAGGTATGTTTACAGCACTCGGAAAAAAAATGACAAATAATCAACAACAGAAAGAAAAAAAAATAATAATATATGGATCAAAGCAGTACTAGTGGCAGTGTTCCCTAGCGTTGCTTTTCGTGGCAAGGTGCTTTGCCACTGAGTACGAGTTCGATCCTACTTGGGTCCATATATTGTTCTTTGTTGTTTTTTTCTGTTGTTGATTATTTATCATTTTTTTCGAGTGCTGTAAACATACCTCTTCCTCTGAATTGATTCGCTGATTATCGCCTCGGAAGTTTCCCTCTGTAATAATATTCATTTATTATTATTTATCTCCTTGTATATATATATATATAATCTGTACAAATTTATGCTAAACTATCATACCCCTCTGTACAAATTTATGCTAAACTATCATACCCCTCTGTACAAATTTATGCTAAACTATCATACCCCTCTGTACAAATTTATGCTAAACTATCATACCCCTCTGTACAAATTTATGCCAAACTATTATACCCCTCTGTACAAATTTATGCTAAACTATCATACCCCTCTGTACAAATTTATGCTAAACTATTATACCCCTCTGTACAAATTTATGCTAAACTATCATACCCCTCTGTACAAATTTATGCTAAACTATCATACCCCTCTGTACAAATTTATGCTAAACTATCATACCCCTCTTTACAAATTTATGCTAAACTATTATACCCCTCTGTACAAATTTATGCTAAACTATATACCCCTCTGTACAAATTTATGCTAAACTATTATATCTCTCTGTACACATTTAGGCTAAACTATTATATCTCTCTGTAAACATTTAGGCTAAACTATTATATCTCTCTGTAAACATTTAGGCTAAACTATTATATCTCTCTGTACACATTTAGGCTAAACTATCATATCTATTTGTACACATTTAGGCTAAAGTATCCTATCCCTCTGCACACATTTAGTCTAAGCTATCATATCCTTATGTACAGATTTAGGTTAAACTATCATATCCCTCTATACACATTTAGGATAAAATATCATATACCCATTTATATCATCAGATCTTTAGTAAAAAGACCCATAGAGGTGAAAACAGATCTATACATATGTTTCATAGATGACACCAAGGCATTTGACAAAGTAAAGCACCAAGAAATAATCAACATTTTAGAAAGCATAAACATAGACAGCAAAGATCTAAGAATAATAAAGAACATGTACTGGCAACAAACAGCGGCCATAAGAATTGGAAACCAATTTGGAATGTTTCAACAAATAAAACAGAGTGTAAGACAAGGTTGTGTGCTGTCATCAATTTGTTTAATATTTATAGTGAGATTATTTTAAGATCCATAAGGGGCATGCCTGGAATAACAATTGGAGGTCATAATATAAATAATCTTAAGGTATGCTGATGATAGTCTTAATCGCTAAGAGTGAAAATGAGTTACAAGAAATGTTGGACATTATAGTGAAAGAAAGCAAAAATAAAGGACTCCGCCTTAATAGCAAAAAGACAGACGTAATGGTAACAACAAAGAAAAAGACATCATCTCAGTGCAAAATAAAGACAAGTGGAACAATATTAAAACAGGCAAATGAATTTAAATATTTTGGAACTTTGTTAACCTCAGATGGAAGATGTACAAAAGAGTTGAGATGCAGAATGGCTCAAGCAAAAGCAGCTTTCCAAAAAATGAGAAAGATACTATGCAATCCATTTTTGACAATAGAAACAATAAAAAGAGTTCTTAAATGTTACGTAGAGCCAGTCTTAACATATGGATGCGAAACATGGACAATAGGACAACAGACAAGAAAATCACTGGAGTCTGTAGAAATGTGGTTTTACAGAAGAATGTTGAGACTTTCTGCCAAGCCATTCTCTTAAGCGGTCTGGTATCTTTTTTCTTAGCTTCCCTCTATCTCTTCGTCCCTCAATTTTCCCAGTTGTTACAATATATTCCAGCTGTTCTCTTATCATTACATGGCCAAATATTGATGATTGTTTAATCTAAAAATGATGGGTGTGAATCATGGACAATAGGACAACAGACAAGAAAATCACAGAAGTCTGTAGAATTGTGGTTTTACAGAAGAATGTTGAGAATACCATGGACAGCTAAGAAGAGTAATGAAGATGTTCTGAGAGAGGTCAAAGCAAAAAGAGAGCTAATTTCCAATGTTAGGAAGAAACAATCATCATTTTTTTAGCCATGTAATGAGAAGAGAACAACTGGAATATATTGTAAAAACTGGAAAAATTGAGGGACGAAGAGATAGAGGGAAGCAAAGAGAAAAAATAACAGACAACTTAAGAGAATGGTTTGGCAGAAGGTTAAAAACAGAAATGATAAATAGCTGCCGAGATCGAAAGTTGTGGAGAGACATGATCACCTACGCCAGCAGGCCTGGTACTTGATGATGATGATGATATACACATTTAGGCTAAATCATCATATCCCTTTTGTACACATTTAGGTTAAACTATTTATTATATACCTTTGTACACATTTAGGCTAAATTATCATATCCCTCTGTACATATTTAGGTTAAATCATCATATCCTTTTGTACACATTTAGGTTAAACTATCATATTAAACTATCGACTACTGTCCTAAACTCTGCTCCCGAGTGATGCTAAAGGAGAGTGACTTGTTGGCTTGTCTCGTGACGCGTCCAGATGAAGATACATGAAACGTGCGATGGTCGTCGTATAATTTATATTCTGTGATACTTTAGACTTTAGAACTTTAGACTTGGAGACGCACCAAGATGGGCGCTTGTTTGCGTTTGAACAAAGCCCAACGGCCAAGATCTGAATTTGCAGAATTTCGTTCATTCTCAACGGTGGCCGTTATAGTTTAGCTTTTGCTAGCACAATGCCTGGAGTATAAGCTCGGACCACCATCTTATCGTGCTTTCTCCCTGCATCGTGGACTAAACGGACGCTGTCTAGATGAACCAAATTAGCAAATAACTTTGATAAATTGAATAAACTTCAATAACAGCCACTGTTGTTGCTGCTGAGGTAACACCAAATGAGATAGGTCTGGAGAAATGTTTGCCAAGTCCAAGGCTGATGTTCTTGCACATAATAACCTACTTTGACTTGGTAGTAACGTTGCTACTACCGCTGATCGCCATTACTGTCATGCTCTTCACGATCGTTCTGTCCATCATACACAAGTTCCGGTGGAAGAAGCTCAGTGGCCTACCGATGCTGGAAGTTTCCGAGCTGAAACCGATCAACGATCCTAGGTGGAACTCAGTGCGAGCAAGCGCCCAGGTTCGTGTGGCTAGGCTGCTCTTTGCTTTGTCTCTATCTTACATCATCATGAACGCACCCAGCCGCGTGGCCAGACTGTACTATCAGAAGCGGACTCAAGATTAAGGGGACATGAAATTGGCATTCTCTGAAGGTCTTATCCGGCTGATCTTCCAGCACGTTAGCCATGCCCAACATGCCTGCAAGTTTTGGATGTTCGTGGTCGTCAGTAGAAACTTTACCAAGAACCTCAGACAAACTTTAGTGGAAGTTACCAAGTGTATATGCTAGTCGTAGCTTATATCTTGGTGGGTGTATGTGCTGGCCATGGCTGATATCTTGGTGGGTGTATGTGCTGGCCATGGCTGATATCTTGGTGGGTGTATGTGCTGGCCATGGCTGATATCTTGGTGGGTGTATGTGCTGGCCATGGTTTATATCTTGGTGGGTGTATGTGCTGGCCATGGCTGATATCTTGGTGGGTGTATGTGCTGGCCATGGTTTATATCTTGGTGGGTGTATGTGCTGGCCATGGCTGATTTCTTGGTGGGTGCATGTGCTGGCCATGGCTCATATCTTGGTGTGTGTATGGGCTGGTCATGGTTCATATCTTGGTGTGTGTCTGGGCTGGCCATGGTTCATATCTTGGTGTGTGTCTGGGCTGGCCATGGCTCATATCTTGGTGTGTGTATGGGCTGGTCATGGTTCATATCTTGGTGTGTGTCTGGGCTGGCCATGGTTCATATCTTAGTGTATATCCGTGCTAGCCATGGCTCATATCTTGGTGGGTGACTGTGCTGGCCAGGGTTCATATCTTGGTGTGTGTCTGTGCTAGCCATGGCTCATATCTTGATGTGTTTCTTTGCTAGTCATGGTTCATATCTTGGTGTGTTTTCGAGAAGCCACGGATCATAACTTAATGTGTTTCTGTGCTAGCCATGGCTCATATCTTAGATTGTGTGTGTGTGTGTGTGCTGGTCAAGTCTCATATCTTGGTGTGTGTCCGTGTTCATCATGTTTCATATCTTTGTGTGTGTCTGTGTTTAGTCATATCTCATATCTTAGTGTGTTTCTGTCTTAGTCATATATTATATCTTTGTGCGTGCATGTCTGTGTTAGTCATATCTCATATCTTTGTGAGCATGTCTATGTTAGTCACATCTCATATCTTTGTGTGCTTGTCTATGTTAGACATATCTCATATATTTGTGTGTATGTCCATGCTAGTCACATCTCATCTTCGTGTGTGTCTGTCTATGTTAGTCATGTCTCATATCTTTGTGTGTTTGTGTTTAGTCATATCACATATATTTGTGTGTGCATGTCTATGTTAGTCACATCTCCTATCTTTATCTTTGTGTGTGCATGACTGTGTTTGGTCATATCTTATATCTTAGTGTTGTATCTGTGTTAGTCATATCTCATATTTTAGAGTGTGTCTGTGCTAGTCACATCTCATATCTTAGTGTGTGTGTGTGTGTGTGTTAGTCATATCTCATATTTTGGTGTGTGTCAGTGTTAGTCATGCCTCATATCGTTGTGTGCATGTCAGTGTTAGTCACATCTCATATCTTTGTGTGTGCATGTTTGTGTTAGTCACCTCTAGTGACTCGGGCAGATGGTGCTCGTAAACCTGGGAGGGCAGACCATCTAAGGGCAGAATCCCCCTACAGAAAAGACAATCTGCTGCCTTGCAGGAAGATTGGGGACAACCAAAGGCTATGGAAAGCAAACCTGAACAAAATGCTGGCTGAAATCGGATGCACTGGACCACTGGCGCAGAACACAGTGCAACGTTTTAACAGGTGTTCAAGCAGAGTGGATCTAACTCTCTAATTGACTTTAATTATGATGTCAATTCACTTAAACAGACAACTGCCTTCACGTGAGAGTCTGGAATCCTACTCTGATTGAGTCCTGATCGCAGAGAGAGAGAGAGAGACTTTAGAACGAAATGGCTTCACTGCAGGCAAGACATTGCCATATCTGTTCAGCCCCCGTTACAGGAACCAACAAAATGTTCATCCAGATTGTCCATACTGTTCTATTGAACATGTTGCGTTCCGAAAAATGGCGCGTTTTTTAAGTTCAAAAACGGTTCTATTGAACGTGCCGTATTAAATTGTACAAATGTCGTGCAATTCAAAATGGACACTTCCTGGTCGTTGTAATGGTCGTCACGGACAGCATAATCTCCATGCGCCCGCGCCAATTCCGATACAGACTTTATAATTAGTAGGCGTGCCCCAAGAATCGCTGTCCCAACAAATGAAGTCAGGCTGAACTTTGGTGTAACACTCGATTCGACCGCAGTCCAGCTGGTGGTATATTTGTAGTTTAACACAGATCACACATCCTGTCCCAGGGCAAAACCGGAACCAGTACCGTTCCACTACGCTCCACGGTCAATCAGTCACCTGAAGCATTATCTCAGCGCGTGTGTACCAAAATCATGTTGATTTGTGTTTGGGTAATGCGACTGGACTACTGCTGTCTCCACTCACGAAAATCTAAACCAGAAAGAATCAATTGAAACTACAGTGCAGCAAAATTGTTATTAGTCCTGAACCTGGTTCAACTAAGTAGCCAACTAGGCCACTGTACCAATCGGAAGTCCAGCCACTGCTTATAGGCCACCACTCATATCCCACCACCTGCTGAAGTCGGATGTATTGGGCCGAAAGGCGCAAATATCACAGCTATACTGCAAACCACAACACAACGCAGACACGCCCACTTAACGTCTTTTTAGGGGCGGATGATGAAGAGGTGTGTTCCTTTAGTTATCGGGCGAACGCAAGCAAGCAAGTAACCAAGCAAGCATATCCAACCCACCACCTTATTCCCACTTAAAGCGACGGCAAGGGGAATACCTTCATCTTATCAACAGCAGATGATATAATACGTCTTTTAGAAAGAACTATTACGTCACAATCAAACTTTGCGGTTAAACAAATAAATATGAACATAGATGAAACTATGTATAATGTAATGGTTCAAGTATTCAGATCATAATGTCAACCTTGGGGTTTGGGGTATAATGTCAACAGGGTAAAAATAACCACAATGTGAACATAAACATCACAATTTGAACACGTGCAAATACTAGTTCACCAACATAAACAATTCTATATTCTGGGATACATAAAGAATAATGGATTATTTCATACCATCGTAGATTTGGGAACGGATTAGCGAAGCTGGAGGGAACTATCTTGCCACTTGTAAAACACGGGGGTTCGAAATAGGTCATTCAGGCTAGGTAGGTGAACCAGGAAGTGACATCTGGAATTAGGGAACAAAAGGAAAGATATCAATGATCAGCACTACCACAGAGTAGGGCCAAAGAGAAGTAAAGGTCTTACATTTCATTTTCAAATAGTAACAGTTGTACCATCACCACCAGCATCACTATCGACACTACTACTACCACCACCATCATCACCATCACAGCTACCATTATTATAAATATAAGAATTATCAACACTACCACCACAACCATCATCATAACCACCAAAATCATCAATACTATAAACATCATCACCTTCAATGTCATCATAACCACCAAAATCATCAATACTATAATCATCATCACCTTCAATATCATCATAACCACCAAAATCATCAATACTATAATCATCATCACCTTCAATGTCATCATCACCACCAAAATCATCAATACTATAATCATCATCACCTTCAATGTCATCATAACCACCAAAATCATCAATACTATAATCATCATCACCTTCAATATCATCATAACCACCAAAATCATCAATACTTTAATCATTATCACCTTCAATATCATCATAACCACCAAAATCATCAATACTATAATCATCATCACCTTCAATATTATCATAACCACCAAAATCATCAATACTATAATCATCATCACCTTCAATATCATCATAACCACCAAAATCATCAATACTATAATCATCATCACCTTCAATATCATCATAACCACCAAAATCATCAATACTATAATCATCATCACCTTCAATATCATCATAACCACCAAAATCATCAATACTATAATCATCATCACCTTCAATATCATCATAACCACCAAAATCATCAATACTATAATCATCATCACCTTCAATATCATCATAACCACCAAAATCATCAATACTATAATCATCATCACCTTCAATATCATCATAACCACCAAAATCATCAATACTATAATCATCATCACCTTCAATATCATCATAACCACCAAAATCATCAATACTATAATCATCATCACCTTCAATATCATCATAACCACCAAAATCATCAATATTATAATCATCATCACCTTCAATATCATCATAACCACCAAAATCATCAATACTATAATCATCATCACCTTCAATATCATCATAACCACCAAAATCATGAATACTATAATCATCATCACCTTCAATGTCATCATCACTACCATCGTCGTCGCCGTCGTCGATGCAGTTGATCACGTCTCTCCACAACTTTCTCTGTCCAAAATTGCGTATTGTCCTGTTGTTGACTTCCTACTAAACAATTCTTTTGCTGATTCCCTCTCAATGCGATATTCCTGAAAGTCATGTGATCCCATCTCACTGCGATATTCCTGGAAGTCATGTGATTCCCTCTCACTGCGATATTCTTGGAAGTGATGTGATTCCCTCTCACTGCGATATTCCTGAAAGTCATGTGATCCCATCTCTCTGCGATATTCCTGAAAGTCATGTGATTTCCTCTCACTGCGATATTCCTGGAAGTGATGTGATTCCCATTCACTGCGATATTCCTGAAAGCCATGTGATCCCATCTCACTGCGATATTCCTGGAAGTGATGTGATTCCCTCTCACTGCGATATTCCTGAAAGTCATGTGATCCCATCTCTCTGCGATATTCCTTGAAGTCATGTGATTTCCTCTCACTGCGATATTCCTGGAAGTGATGTGATTCCCATTCACTGCGATATTCCTGAAAGTCATGTGATCACATCTCACTGCGATATTCCTGGAAGTGATGTGATTCCCTCTCACTGCGATATTCCTGAAAGTCATGTGATCCCATCTCTCTGCGATATTCCTGGAAGTCATGTGATCCCATCTCACTGCGATATTCCTGAAAGTCATGTGATTCCATCTCACTGCAATATACCTGGAAGTGATGTGATTCCCTCTCAATGCGATATTCCTGGAAGTGATGTGATTCCCTCTCACTGCGATATTCCTGGAAGTGATGTGATTCCCTCTGACTGCGATATTCCTGGAAGTCATGTGATTCCATCTCACTGCGATATTCCTGAAAGTAATGTGATTCCATCTCACTGCGATATTCCTGAAAGTCATGTGATTCCATCTCACTGCGATATTCCTGGAATTGATGTGATTCCCTCTCACTGCGATATTCCTGGAAGTGATGTGATTCCCTCTCACTGCGATATTCTTGGAAGTAATGTGATTCCCTCTCACTGCGATATACCTGGAAGTCATGTGATTCTCTCTCACTGCGATATACCTGGAAGTCATGTGATTCCCTCTCACTGCGATATTCCTGAAAGTGATGTGATTCCCTCTCACTGCGATATTCCTGGAAGTGATGTGATTCCCTCTCATTGTGATATTCATGGAAGTGATGTGATTCCCTCTCACTGCAATATTCCTGGAAGTCATGTGATTCCCTCTCATTGCGATATTCCTGGAAGTAATGTGATTCAATCTCACTGCGATATTCCTGGAAGTCATGTGATTCCCTCTCACTGCAATATTCCTGGAAGTGATGTGATCCCCTCTCACTGCGATATTCCTGGAAGATGTGATTCCCTCTCACTGCGATATTCCTGGAAATGATGTGATTCAATCTCACTGCGATATTCCTGGAAGTCATGTGATTCCATCTCACTGCGATATTCCTGGAAGTCATGTGATTCCATCTCACTGCGATATTCCTGGAAGTCATTTGATTCCATCTCACTGCGATATTCCTAGAAGTCATTTGATTCCATCTCACTGCGATATTCCTGGAAGTCATTTGATTCCATCTCACTGCGATATTCCTGGAAGTGGTGAGGCAAACAAGTGGTATACGCTACCAGCCGATAAAAAAGTACAATCTGTGAGGAATCAAAGAGGTTTATAATTAACAAATATATCAACAAATGAAATACAGAACACAGGGGCTACCCCCAAAAAAATATGTACATTTTTAACTTAATAGAAAATAACACGTAACGATTTTAAAACAGAGAAGGCCACAACACAACCGCAGACACGCCCACTTAACGTCATTTTAAGGGCGGATGATGAAGAAGTCATGGACAGTAGACAAACAAATGAAAAGACGATTAGAGGCCACAGAGATAGGATTTCTCAGAAGAATGTTGAAAGTTCCCTGGACAGATAAAAAGACCAATGAAGAAGGTCTCAAAGAGGGCAACACAAAATGGGAGCTCTTAAAAAACATCAGAAAGAAGCAATCAACATTTTTCGGGCACATCATGAGAAGAGGAAAGTTGGAATATTTGGTTACAACTGGCAAAATAAAAGGAAAGAGAGATGGCGGACGACAAAGAGAGAAAATACTGGATAGCTTGGTGTCATGGCATGGAAAACAGTCAACAACAGAACTGATACGATGCACTGTAAATAGAAGATTGTGGAGGGGCATGATCACCTACGCCAACCGGTATGGCACATGATGATGATGAAGAGGTGTACTCCTTTAGTCATCAGGCGAACGCAAGCAAGCAAGACTGAACAGGCCGCAACAGAATGAAGTACCATCTCTTCAAATCCTAAGGTAGAAGCTTCTAATGAATGTGACCGTGGGGTAGGCAAAAAGTCTGTTGAACATCTGCTACAATCGTTCCCAACTTGTAATGAACAGAAACTGTTCTTGTGGCTTTGACCAGTACCATTATGAGACATGTTGTATGGAGATGTCGAATACCTTCTTCGAACTTATCACGTCTAGAGGTGTACGTCATCATCATCATCAAGTACCGGGCCTGCTGGCGTAGGTGATCATGTCTCTCCACAACTTTCGATCTCGACAGTTATTTATCATTTCTGTTGTTGACCTTCTGCCAAGACATTCTCTTAAGCTGTTTGGTATTTTTTTCTCTTTGCTTCCCTCTATCTCTTCGTCCCTCAATTTTTCCGGTTGTTACAACATATTCCAGTTGTTCTCTTCTCATTAAAGGACCCCAAAAAATGATGATTATTTCTTCCTAATATTGTAAATTAGCTCTCTTTTTGCTTTGACCTCTTTCAGAACATTTTCATTACTCTTCTTAGCTGTCTGTGGTATTCTCAACCTTCTTCTGTAAAACCACATTTCTACAGTAAAAAAAAAGTAAAGTACCCCCCGTCACGCCAAGTGGCGTATAGGGAAATATGGTGTTAGTGACCCTATATTTTACAGACCTTCAGCACATGATTTTTGGGGTAATGTGGTCGGTATTACGCCCGTGCTGCTTTTACTTTCCCAGAAAAAATCCGGTACCCATTTAAGGCTGGGTGAACCCGGAGCCGTCGGTTGGGATCGAACCCTACCCCTTGTCCGTAGTAGTCCAGTTCACTAACCACTGAGCTATCGCGGCTCCTACTAATTTTTAGGGAATTAGTAAAACCCAGGTGTCCTCGCCAGGATTACGAACCCCGGCTGTTGCCGTGGTAAGCCAACCGCCTATCGATTGCGCTAACCGGACACCCCATTTCTACAGACTCCAGTGATTTTCTTGTCCATTGTCCTACTGTCCATGATTCACAGCCATATGTTAAGAGGTGTACGTAGAAGCAGCAGAAGAATCAATTTTTTAAAAACTTTTTATTTTATTTCTACTTCCCATGAATTTTCTTCTTCGCTCAATTTTTCAAGTTTTTGCAATATTTCGACTTTTCCCCTCCCTGTATATGAACCACATACATTTTATTTTTTTTTCTTCAAATGTTGAAAATTAAGTTTTCTTTCTGATGGGCTTCCGGCGTCCTTGTTACTCCTTTTTAGGTTACCGAGGTTTTTTTTTTTTTAACAAAAAGCAATGATAAAAGATCTTCATCATCATCATCATCACCAGGTCGCATCTCCTTTAAAGTACGTTGCATTCACCACAGCCCGTCTTAAAGAATCTCTGTCTCTAGCCAGATCTCCCACAGAACGTTGCATTCACCACATCCCGTCTTAAGGAATCTCTGTCTCTAGCCAGATCTCCCACAGAACGTTGCATTCACCACATCCCGTTTTAAAGAATCTCTGTCTCTAGCCAGATCTCCCACAGGACGTTGCATTCACCACATCCCGTCTTAAAGAATCTCTGTCTCTAGCCAGATCTCCCACAGAACGTTGCATTCACTACATCCCGTCTTAAAGAATCTTTGTCTCTAGCCAGATCTCCCACAGAACGTTACATTCACTACATCCCGTCTTAAAGAATCTTTGTCTCTAGCCAGATCTCCCACAGAACGTTGCATTATGGACAACACACGCTGACATAGAAACTCCTGTTTATCTCTCATGGACGACACACGCTGGCATAAACTCTCCTGTTTATCTCTCATGGACGACATACGATGAGATAGACTCTCCCGTTTATCTGTCCTTGCTGGCACAGGCTGTCATAAACTCTCCTGTTTATCTCTCACGGACGACACACGCTGTCACAGACTCTCCCGTTTATCTCTAATTGACGACACGCTGCCATAGACTCTCCTGTTGATCTCTCATGGACGACATACGCTGTCATAGACTTTCCTGTTTATCTCTAATTGACGACACACGCTGTCATAGACTCTCCTGTTTATCTCTCATGGACGACATACGCTGTCATAGACTCTCCTGTTTATCTCTAATTGACGACACACGCTGTCATAGACTTTCCTGTTTATCTATAATTGACGACACACGCTGTCATAGACTCTCCTGTTTATCTCTAATTGACGACACACGATGTTATAGACTGTCCTGTTTATCTCTAATTGACGACACACGATGTCATAGACTGTCCTGTTTATCTCTAATTGACGACACACGCTGTCATACCTCTCCTGTTTATCTCTAATTGACGACACACGATGTCATAGACTGTCCTGTTTATCTCTAATTGACGACACACGCTGTCATAGACTCTCCCGTTTACATCTAATTGGCGACACGCTTCCATAGACTCTCCTGTTTATCTCTCATGGACGACACACGCTGTCATAGACTCTCCTGTTTATCTCTCATGGACGACGCACGCTGTCATATACTCTCCTGTTTATCTGTCCTTGTTGGCACACGCTGTCATAGACTCTCCTGTTTATCTGTCCTTGTTGGCACACGCTGTCATAGACTCTCCTGTTTATCTGTCCTTGTTGGCACACGCTGTCATAGACTCTCCTGTTTATCTGTCCTTGTTGGCACACGCTGTCATAGACTCTTCTGTTTATCTGTCCTTGTTGGCACACGTTGTCATAGACTCTCCTGTTTATCTGTCCTTGTTGGCACACGTTGTCATAGACTCTCCTGTTTATCTCTCGATGTTTTCTTCAACCCCATTTAGTCATTGCCTCTATCTCGTTTACCTTGCATTTTCCATTCATTCTCTTTCCCTGTATTTTGCCAGTTGCAATCGAGTATTCTAACTTTCCTATTCTCATGATGTGCCCAAAAATGTTGATTGTTTCTTTCTGATGTTTTTTAAGAGCTCACTTTTTGTGTTGGCCTCTTTGAGAATTTCCTCGTTGGTCTATTTAGCTGGCCATGAACTTTCAACATACTTCTGAGAAATCCCATCTATGTGGTCTCTAATTGTCTTTTCATTGGTTTATTTATGTCCATGATTCGCTCCCATAGGTGAGAATTGGCTCTATATAGGACCGATGAACTCTCTTTCTCATTTTATTGATAGATTTGTTGCATAAAGGTTTTTTTTTTTCTCTCTGAAATGCTATTTTGGCCTGAGCTGTTCTGCATTTATTTATGTGGTGCATCTTCCATCTGATGATATCTTTGTGCCCAAGTATTTGACTCTACACTTGTTTCAGATTTGTCCTATTTTTTTTTTATGCTGCATGATGGTGATGATTTTGTCTTTGATATGACCATTACTGTTTCTATGCGTTCAAAAAATAAATCTCATTTGGCTTGTTCAATTTATATTTTAAAATGTTGTCTTCATTTTCAGCTGCCTCAAAACTTCATTACTTGTGTACTTGTCTGAACATTCACTTATTCCCACTCTACTACAAATCCACAAGTGTACAATGTCGAGCTACAAACTAACCTACACAAGGGGAGATAATTGTCCACGCGCCTGGACATGTCAAACGTGACAGATTGTATATCATAAAGTCTCTACTGCTAGCCCAGCGTTAGGAATAAAGGCCCGTAATGTAAAGACATGAGAGGTCCCTATTGGGAATAAGCTTCTGTCCAGGTGGTACATTAATTGCTTTAACCCCCACACACTTGTTATAGTCCGTTCAGAATCGTTTGCCGAGATGTTATGATTTATAATTCAAAAAGTTCTTGATGATTTCACATGATTTTTGGCATACGGTGTTAAAATGTCCATGTCACGAGAACATATGTGTTACTCGATGTCTAGCTATAACGGTTTTCTTAAAGCGGCGAATTCCTTTGATCTTTGCCCATGTAATTATTATTTTGACCCTAATCAAAATGTTTTACAGTAATCTAGTGCAACGATGACCCATAGGCGTGTCCATACAATTTTACTTGGTGGCAAGTATACAAATTTTAAATTATATATAGAACTTTTGTTCGTAGAGTCAATTTGATATAGTTCCATGCTCTTGGTGTGAGTTTCCCAAATGTTGTCGCTGCCTTTCAAATACGTACATTTAGTTCCTCATCTAAGGAAAGTGTGGCTGTAATAGTGGATCCAAGATAGCTGAACTTCTGTACTGACTCAAGCAGGCTTCCATTCAAAGTAATGGTTGTTGGTTTGCTTATAACATATTTTTGATTGCTTGGGTGGTCTTGAACAATAAACTGTTTAACAAATCAACTAGGAAATATTGCAAATCAAACTATTTATCTGTAGACTTAATCAGAGTAATGATCATTCAGAATCAGACGAGTCAAATAGGTCGATTACTGCTTTCGGCTGAACAAACAACAAACCATCCTTTTTCCAATATTCCTCTTCTTGTCGTAACACATGATCCTCACATTTTACCCAGTAGTCTTTATTTATATTTGATAGAGCCTGATTTGTAAGTGTCTCAACATCGCATAATTTGAAAGTTTTATTTGTATATGCTACGTGTCCTTTAACTTTTGCCCAAACTAGTTCTATAGGATTTAAGTGTGCATGATATGGAGGTAGTCTCAAACATCTATGGCCATGTTCTTGAATTAACTTGTCTATTTTAAATATCTTTGTACGTTGTGTCTGTTTTACAAGGCTAAGCAATTCGGGTTTCAAGTAGCTGTCGTTAACTTGTATGTGTTCTTTTATGAGCCACGTTTTGATTGCATCTTTTGTACTTGATGATGTTGGGATTCTATCTTCTACGTTAACTACGTTATGGTATGAAGCATTGTCCATTATCAGACAAGAAGATCGATCTAATATTGGAAGGATACTTTTCTCGATCCAGTCTTTAAATATGTGCCCATTCATTTCGGAGTGGTAGTCTCTATTGTCTATGGATTTTGAAATGAAAACGAGATGAGCATTCTGCAACAACCCATTATGTCTGCTACCTGCATGTGCAACTATCAAACGTTGCCCTTTACTGCTTGGTACTGATCTTTTAATACTTCCATCTGCTAACTGCCATTCCTTTTCATTTGTATGATGAGCGTTGATCCAAGTTTCATCTAAATAAACAATATCATAATCATTTTCGCGCATTTCCTTCACTTCACGTAAATACTTGCTTCTAATAGCTACTAGATGTGGCTTCTCACAAATAATGTTTTTCCCACCAGCATACTTTCTAAAGGTGAAGCCTGCACTTCTTAATATTTTCCATAATGAAGTTTTTGATATTTCAATGTCGTTGTTAGTTTTCAGCCAAAGCTTCAACTTTCTAAGTGTCACTTCTTCGTTTATATCAAACATTCGACAGATTTCTCTTTTTACTAGGTCCTTATCAAAACTGTCTAACGTTTCTTTCCTTCCTTGCTTTCTTGCATTTGTTGGCAATAAATATCCGCTTCCTTTAACTATTCGATCAAATGAACGTTTACACAAACCTAAAATATGCATTGTTCTCTTCTCAGGGTTTGATAAAGAACAATAAAGATGTCCCTTTTTACGCTCTCTGCAGAAGTATTGATACATCTTTATAGCAATATTATGCTCAGTAAAATATTTTGCCTTTATATTCATTCTCACATAGACTTGCAGAAGATAATATGGATAGTGCCGCCTCCTTTCTGTAAATATTGAGATTTGCCTCTGAATTATGACTCGAACTCGAGTCTACGGCCGTGATTTTGACGTCACATAATTTCCGGTTTCGGCTAAAATGTCATTTTGTGCTAAACGGGAAATTTCATATGTAACATTTCTTTATAAAAATTTATAGTGGAAACATAACTATTTTAGGACGGTGCGCATTCAGCCGTGAAGGTCATGCCTATATGTTAAAGAATCAGCTGTGAGATGTAAGCATCTACATAATCCCGCCGGTGTTTATAATATCGATTAACTTTTTTTTAATATAGGTTAAATAAGGCATCTTTGAAACTGGATCACATTTCTTTGATAAAAAATATTTTTATAGCGACATTAGTATTCTAAACCTAACTTCAAAAGATCAATGCAAATGAACAATAAGTTTTTGAAAAAAATAAATTAATGTCTAGGCAAACGAATCTGAACGGACTATAGAAGCGTATCTACATAGTGCTTAATTGTGGGTGTTGTTCGTTATGTGTATTTGCAAACATGAATTCAATTGGTTACAATTAGTGTGGCCGTATTTCTCAATGATTTTGTCAACATGGTACACCTTTTTCTTATTCGTATTCTTCACAAGTTGTAACAATTCGGGTTTTAAATATGTGTCGTCAAATTTGACATTTTCATTCGCAAGCCATGTCCTAATTTGCTCTTTTGTATTTGATGCAGTAGGCACTTTGTCCCATCTTGAATTCCCTAAGGAAGTGCGGATATAGTAAAACAGTAACCTTTTGCATAGTTATAAATTTGCATTTCAAACTCATTGTAATTTAGATATAAATGTTGGTATTTAAAGTCAACAAATTGTCTACTGAGTCTTCACAAAATTAATAAAGATACGCCTTCACTTAGGTAATTAATGCCCAGGCCGTGGTGCGTCATGTCGTTCAATAACAATTCAGTTTTGTGCACGGGATTTTCCTGAACTTAGTGTTTCTGCAATAGCCAAACTATTTTACGTGAACGACCGCACCAAATTAATGTATATATCCTAAAATGGTATCAAATTCGAACAGGGTGAATTTAATATAGCCTAAAGAAGAAAACTTTTAAACTAGATCAAATTTCTCAGAGCAAAAAATATTTCTATAACGACATCAATATTATAAGATTACATGCAAAAGTTGAAAGCAAAATAACAAACGGTTATCACGTAAAGCTAATTCAAGTGTGGTTATGAATTTCTGAACGGACTATAGTTATTGATACTTACATTTATTTGCTCATTTGTGACTTTTATCATCATCATCATCAAGTACCGGTCCGGCTGGCGTAGGTGATGATGTCTCTCCACAATTTTCGATCTCGACAGATATTTATCATTTCTGTTCTTGGCCTTCTGCCAAACCATTCTCTTAAGCTGTCTGGTATCTTTTATATTTGCTTCCCTCTATCTCTTCGTCCTTCAATTTTCCCAGTTGTTGCAATATATTCCAGTTGTTCTCTTCTCATTACATGTAGGCGTATAGGAAATATGATGTTAGTGACGATAATTTTTATAGACCTTCAGTACATGATTTTTGGGATAATGCAGTCGATATTTAGCCCGTGCCGCTTTACTTTCCCAGAAAAAAATTCCGGTACCCATTTAAGGCTGGGTGAACCTGCAAGCCGTCGAACAGGATCGAACCTGACCTCTTGTCCGTTATAGTCCAGTAAAAAATAAATAAAACTAGGAGAATTACCTCTACTAGACGTACAATCTTACATATATCTGGACAGTAATATAGATAAAGAGGGAGGAACAGAAAATGATACCAAAATAAGGATATCAAAAGCAAGAGGAGCTTTCATTGCACTGGGAAACTTATGGAAATCAAAAGAACTTAGGTTAAATTCAAAAATAAAATTTTCAACTCAAATGTTAAGTCGGTCCTATTATATGGCTGTGAAACATGGAGAACAACAAAATTGACAACCACGAAGATACAGACTTTCATTAATGGATGCTTACGCAGAATCAAAGGATGGAAATGGCAGGACAAAATCACTAACATATAATTATGGAAATGTACCAGTCAAACACCAGTGGATAAAGAGATACAGCGAAGACGATGGCGCTGGATAGGACACACATTACGGAAGCCAACTGAGAGTATTACACAACAGGCCCTTTTTTGGAATCCCCAGGGGAAAAGACAAAGAGGAAGACCAAGGAATTCTTGGAGAAGACAGATTGAAGCAGAGATGAAGATGATGGGGAAGACATGGAATGATCTTAAAAGAATGGCAAAAAACAGAACGACTTGGAAAGTGTTTGTTGAAGACCTATGCTCCACTGGGAGCTAAAAAGGTAGAAGAGGAAGAATATTGAAGATTAGCTCACTTCTTGCTTTGACCTCTTTCATAACATTTCCATTACTCTTCTTAGCTGCCCATGGTATTCTCAACATTCTTTTGTAAAACCACATTTCTATAGACTCCAGTGATTTTCTTGTCTGTTGTCCTATTGTCCATGATTCACATCCATATGTTAAGACTGGCTCTACATAACATTTAAGAACTTTTTTTCTTTTTTTTTCTGTTGTCAAAATGGATTGCATAGTATCTTCCTCATTTTTTGGAAAGCTGCCTTTGCCTGAGCCATTCTGCATCTCACCTCTTTTGTACATCTTCCGTCCGAGGTTAACAAAGTTCCCAAATATTTAAATTCATTTACCTGTTTTAACATTGTTATCTATCTATTGACCTTTCGAGCCGTAACCGGCCCATAGGGCGTAGACCAAGATACACCTTCTCCTATATGAATTTTTGTTCTAGCAGTTTTCTTTTAAAGATATTTTATCAAATCTCGCCATCTGTCTCTGTTCTGTGCAAGCAGTTCTATCTCATTGAGGGAGCCGATTCCTGCTGCTCTTGCCTCTCTCATCAATGTTCTTCTCAGTGTCTCCCTGGGTCTTCCTCTTTTTCTTTTACCTGTTGTTTCCCATATGAGGGCTTGCTTTGCTATTCGATTATTATCTCTTCTCATCACATGTCCAACGTATGACCATCGTCTTTTCTTTATTACTGAAGATATTAGTGGTTGATTGGCGATTTCTCTAATTTCCTCGTTTGTTTTGAATTCGTTCCATTCTATACCAAGTATTTTCCTTAGACATTTATTTTCGAATGCGTTCAACTTTGTTTCTATATCTCTTGTTGTTTTCCAGCTTTCACACGCATACGTAAGGGTTGATAGTACATTTGATTTGAATAGCCTAAGTTTTGTGTTTGTGCTAATGATTTTTGATTTCCACAACTTTTCATGGCTTCTGAAAGACATTGCTGCTTTAGCCAGTCTGATTCTAATTTCTTTGCTCGTATCCCCTTCTCGATCAATGTGACTTCCAAGATAGATGAAGTGATCGATCTCTTCTACTGGTTTGTTTTCCATGTATATTTTGTCACTTGTTGGAATTAAACTTTTCATGACTTTAGTCTTTTCATGATTGACCTCAAGCCCAATTTTGCTGGCTATTGATGATAGTTCATTTGTGTTTTCCTGCATCGTTTTTATCTGATTGCTGATGAGAACTATGTCATCAGCAAAGTCCAGGTCCTCCAAATGGTCTCCTTGTATCCATTCGATGCCTTTATTACCAGTGCAGCATTTCTTCATTATGAAGTCCATAACAATTCCAAATAACAAGGGCGATAAAATACATCCTTGTTTAACCCCAGTTTCTATTGGGAAACATTCGCTCAGTCCTTCCTCTGTTCGAACTGCACATGTGTAACCATCATACATGTCTTTGATAATATTTATGATTTTTGATGGTAAGCCATATTGCTTCAGAATTTTCCACAAGGAATCTCTATGAATACTATCAAATGCTTTTTTGAAGTCGATGAAGTTAAGTACAAAAGGTTTTTGCTTTTCAATGTGTTCCTCCAATATAAGTCGTAGAGTGAAAATGTGGTCAAGACAGCTTCTCCCTTTTCTAAACCCAGCCTGTTCTTCACGCATTACTGTATCTATTGAATCCTTTATTCTATTTAGGATGATTTTACAGAATAATTTTGAGGCAACTGACAAAAGTGTCACGCCTCTCCAATTGTTACAATCTCTAAGATTGCCCTTTTTTGGGATCTTAACAATGATTCCTTTTTTCCATTTATGAGGCGTCTTCTCTGTTTTCCAAATGATGTTGAACATTTTTTGGAGATGTATTAAATTATGGCTATCAATTGCCTTGAGGATCTCATTGTTAACATTGTTATACTTGTCTTTATTTTGCACTGAGGTGATGTCTTTTTCTTTATTGTTACCATTACTTCTGTCTATTTGCTATTGAGGCCGAGTCCTTTATTTCGTGTACATTCACGCAGACGTAGATGGGTACATATTTTTTTTATGGAGAATGAAATACAGCACTGGTGTTGTGCTGATAACGTTACATAAGAGTACAGATGCTCTAAATAATATGGGCACAAGCACCATAGTCTCTGCTCGCAATGTGGAGGCACGGGGTCTCTTTCTTTTCTTCCTTTCAGCTTCTTTACCAGCGAGATGAGAATGTGGAGTGACGTGTCTCGGGTCAGTATACTCGATATTCCACCTGGAGCAAGTGGCACCCGCTGTGAGTTTGTTCACGTCCTTGGGGTAATCCTTTATCCCCATATCCTCGTTCTCGCAAGGGGAACAGGAAAACAGAAAATAAATCCTTGGCACTTCCAGGCCGGGTAAGAATTACTTCATTCCTGTGGTTTCTTTGTGAGCAGGTAATGTGTCCAGGTGTTAGGGGGTGTCCTTTACTATACCTTCGTCAAGGTCGTATTGTATAGGTGTCACAATCATATATATACTGGGCAGTTGTATTTGAAATAAACACCTTCTAACTCCACTTTGGAACATAAGCCATGGACAAGGCATCCACATTCATTCTTATTCTTGGATATTCTCTCTGTTTCAATGACTACAGAATTGTAATGATTTCTTCATGTAAGCTTATGCCTTCCCCGTGTTCTGTTACCTTGTGTGTTCCATGACAACGCTGGTCTTACTTTTTGATATGACTGAATGGCATATTGCACTCTGTTTCCATAGTCATTATATTTTCCAACAGTTGATTACTCTGATTCTTTCTCTGTTTTCAGTCACTCTATTTTCCAACAGTTGATTACTCTGATTCCCTTCTCTGTTTTCAGTCACTCTATTTTCCAACAGTTGATTACTCTGATTCCCTTCTCTGTTTTCAGTCACTCTATTTTCCAACAGTTGATTACTCTGATTCCCTTCTCTGTTTTCAGTCACTCTATTTTCCAACAGTTGATTACTCTGATTCCCTTCTCTGTTTTCAGTCACTCTATTTTCCAACAGTTGATTACTCTGATTCCCTTCTCTGTTTTCAGTCACTCTATTTTCCAACAGTTGATTACTCTGATTCCCTTCTCTGTTTTCAGTCACTCTATTTTCCAACAGTTGATTACTCTGATTCCCTTCTCTATTTTCAGTCACTCTCAGTCATATTTCCAACAGTTGATTACTCTGATTCCCTTCTCTGTTTTCAGTCACTCTATTTTCCAACAGTTGATTACTCTGATTCCCTTCTCTGTTTTCAGTCACTCTATTTTCTAAAAGTTGGTTACTCTGATTCCTTCTCTGTTTCCAGTCACTTTATTTTTCAAAAGTGTGTTAATTTGCTAATTGTTTCCTTATAACTTGTGCAATTTGACTGTACAGCTGATAAGTCAGGCTTATATGCCAACATCTATAATCGCCTTATAGGGAGTGCTTGATATGCTTAGGTTTCGTGTCTCTATTCTTTGCTAGGGGAGCACAAACGAGCAGCGTCGACGGCCAACAGCTGACCAAGACCTAGCCTCGACCACCTAGTCAGTATCTCCAAATGTAACAGCATTTAGCAGATCAGGCTGGTTAACAGAAGCTAAGTTCGCTGTGTTCCCTGTAGTGGTGTCATTTACTGAAATAGAAAACTTAGTATTGCAGTACCTGCAGGCAGGACAAGTCACACAGTTTTGCAACCATAGTCTAGAACTGGACTAACTCAAACTCCTCGGTAAAAGAGTGGACTATCAAGGAAGTAAATACAAACACCTCCCCCCACCCACAAACCATATTTTGCATCAAAGGGCTTCTGCTCGTATCAACTCATGATGTTAGCACAACAACAACAACAATAACAACAGCAGTAGCAGGGAAGGCGAGGGCGCGTCTCCCAGCACCAGAGCTGGAAGTTGTCAGCGACCCACAGATGATGGCTTGCGTTAGGATCGGTGAACCAGAACCATCCAGACCCTGTTCCACCTCTCCGTGGTGCCTCTAGTAACAGACTAACCTGTCTAGACTGGCCAAGCGAGTAGGGATCGAAGAGGGAAGACAACCCGGTACTCAAAAATGTCATGCTAAAGTTGGATGCGTTGGGCTGAAAGGCGCAATTGTCACAGTTATGCTGCAAACCACAACACAACGTAGACACGCCCACTTAACGTCCTTTTAAGGACGGATGACGAAGACGTATACTCCTTTAATCATCGGGCGAACGCAAGCAAGTAGTAGCAGGACCAACAGCAACAACAACGAAAAGCTCTATTTTTAACTCTTTGGTAGGTCTCTTTCTTAGCGTTCACCCGTTTAAATTGGCGTGAGTGCGTTCAGTTACTAGTTATGGCAAAGCAATGATATGAATGCCGCATTCGGCATGATTTACGCATAGTTAAGGCAAAGCGATGGTATGAATGCCACCTTCGGCATGATTTACGCATAGTTATGACAAAGCAATGATATGAATGCCGCCTTCGGCATGATTTACGTATAGTTAAGGCAAAGCGATGGTATGAATGACATCTTCGGCATGATTTACGTATAGTTAAGGCAAAGCGATGGTATGAATGACATCTTCGGCATGATTTACGTACTAGTTCGTTTCCCCGGGCAGCAGCAATTATGGTTTACCATTTTCGGCTCTTAACTGCTAAGGGATCTTGCACAAGTGCTCACGGGACATCCTTTTATCCGTCGCAATCAGAGAGGACTAGACATCTGTTCTCACCACCCAGAGACTAGGGAATATAAAGCCACGAAGAACCAACCAAATGCTTGTGGCAAGAATCGAACCCACTACATCATTTAGTCCCCATATATATGTACCTACATATGGTCATACAAGAGCTATATGTGAGCAACAAGTTCCTTCTATTTGTTAAAAGCCTTGGAGAATATGGTTTCAGTGACAAAATGTTTAATTCATCAACGACACATTTTATGGTTGATGTGGTCAATATTACGTCAGGCCGCCCTAATAGGAATTCATTTTTATAATATGAATTGTATAAGGAACCGCGATATCTCAGTGTTTAGGAAACAGGACTACTAAGGACAAGTGGTCGGGTTCGATACTGATCGACAGCTTCCGGGTTCACCCAGTTTAAAATGGGTAACGGATTTATTTTTTTTATGTGAAAGTAAAGCGGCACGGGCGTAATACTGACCACATTGCCCCAAAAATCTTGTGCCGAAGGTCTGTAAAAATGATGATCACTAACCACATATTCCATATAAGCCACTTGGTGTTACGGTACTCTTTACCTGTCTTTACTTTTGTATAAGTAGCCATAACTTTATATTTCAAAAAGCCTACATTGGTTGGAACAAAGAACCACTAACATAAAGCGACAAAGTATTTACATGACCAGGAAGAATAATAATAGAAAAGTAAAAAAAACATATTCCCTTCACGCTTTGCTAGGCGTATGGGAAATATAGTGTTAGAGACCATATTTTTCTATAACCACAGCATATTTGTGGGTGATGTGGTCGGTATCACGCCAGGCCGCCTTTACTTCCCAGAAAAATCTGTGGTACCCATTTTTAGAGCCTAGGTGAACTCCGGAGCCTAGTCAGTCTGAAAAAAAAAATCCGCTACTGCTGGGGATCGAATCCGGACCCTCCTGGTCAGGAAACGGGCACACTAACCACTCAGCCACCGAGGCCCCATGATTAATAACACCAGAGTAGTAGCGGTGGCTGTGAATGCAACAGAAAAGTGGAATAACATGCACCGAAATACAATAGATTTGGCACCGACTTTGCACCGACTTTGCACCAAAACGGTGCCAAAAAAAAAAATTATTTTTTTTTTCGAATTCGCGATTTTTTCGAACTTCATTATTTTTTGGGGGAATTTTTTTTTTTTTGGTGTTCGTCAGTTTGTCGAATCACTGAGAGCTTAACTCAGGTAAATTCAATAGAGACTCGGTGCTAATCCGTGTCCGGTGATCGTCGCCTCGCTCGTGTTAGATGAAAATGAAAGAGTATTTTAAAAGAGTATGTGAAAGTAAACAGAATTATTTAAAAAATATGTATTTGTGAAAGTAAACTCAGAATTATTAAAAATAAAAAAATAAAAAAAAAACAGTCTCCCTTCAGGATTCGAACACGGGTCTACTACGTGACAGGGCAACATGTAAAAAAATGCTGACAAGCAATAACATTGAAAGGTTAGTTTTGTCGAACGGTCTCCTGTGTTTCTGAGAGCTTAACCGCAGGTAAATTCAATAGAGACTCGGTGCTAATCCGTGTCCGGTGATCGTCGCTCGCTGTGTGTTAGAAATTTGTGAAAGAGTATTTTAAATTCCGTTAGCCAACTCAGGTAGAACCCCGATTGAAAAGAAAACGGACTTATGTTAAAAATAGTAAAATATAAGTGGTCGTGTGTGTTATCGCTACCAACATCATCATGTGTCGTGTAGTAAGGTGTGCTAATATTAAATAGTGACGCTCGCTCTTTCTCATTCAATGTAAAGCAAAACAAAATTCTATATTTCACAATTTTATTAATACATCATATATATATATATATATATATATATATATATATATATATATATATATATATATATATATATATATTACTGTCCGGATGCTGATAATTTTAACCGTCTGGGTTTCCTACACAACCGCCCTCCATTTTGACAAAACCTTGATCAAAGCTGGAATAGGTAATCGGTGACTTTGCTGAAACATCCTGGGCAGCCACACTGGCTGCCGGAGCTGTCGTCTGATTAACAAGAGTGAGGTCCCCTTGGTTAACAAAAAAGGGCGTGTAGTTGATGTTAGCATAAGCGTTTTCGAGACTGCCTTAACGCCATCTATAGACAATGGAACTACCCCCTCTGCCTTCATGTCCTATCATCATCATGTGCCACCCTCAACACCATCACCCCTTCATGTCCTATCATCATCAAGCCACACAAAGTATCAACCCCTTCATGGCCTATCATCATCATGTGCCACCCTCAACACTATCATCATCATGTGCCACCCTCAACACTATCATCATCATGCGCCACCCCCAACACCATCATCAAACCTTCATATCCCATCATCATCTTGTGCCCTACCATTAAATAGTGACTCTCTCTCTCTTTCTCTATCGCATATCCAAGCTAACTCAAGTAAAATAAAAATCATCACCAAGCCACACAAATTGACACATCATCATCATAGGCCACCCTCAACACTATCATCATCATGTGCCACCCTCACTCTCTCTCTCTCTCTCTCTCTCTCTCTCTCTCTCTCTCTCTCTATCGCATATCCAAGCTAACTCAAGTCAAATAAAAATCATCACCAAGCCACACAAATTGACACATCATCATCATGTGCCACCCTCAACACCATCATCAAACCTTCATGTCCTATCATCATCATGTGCCACCCTCAACATCAAACCTTCCGGCTTGGACGGAGGAACTGTTTTCCATCAGTCGAGTAAATGAAACAAACCCCGTTACATATGTGTTGAAAGACGATAAGGGCGATGAGATAGAGGGGTCATTCTACACACCGAAAATTCAAAAAGTTGGAGACAAACTCATCATCCCTGCATGTCCTATCATCAACCCACACAAAGTATCAACAAGCGAAATTCTCTCTCTCTCTCTCTCACTCTCTCTCTTTCTCTCTCTCTCTCTCGCTCTGTCTCTCTCACATTCATGATAAACCAAAACAAAATAGGCTCATATTAAAAAAGTCGACCTAAAACCGTAAAATATTCCACTACAACACAGACCGCTAGACTGAACAGTACTATGAAAAATAAACGTCCGTGAATCAAGCGCGCTTATAACACGAAGTCTCACATCCGACTAGTTTAAATATAATCCGGTAAATCAAAGTTAGGAGGCAAGGGCAGAAACTTAGGAGGTAAGGGCAGAAACCAAAGAGGCAAGGTCAGAAAACAAGGAGGGAAGGTCAGAAATCTAAGAGGCAAGGGCAGAAACCTAGGAGACAAGGGCAGAAACCTAGGAGAAAAGGGCAGAAACCTAGGAGACAAGGGCAGAAACCTAGGAGGCGAGGGCAGAAACCAAAGAGGCAAGGGCAGAAACCTAGGAGACAAGGTCAGAAATCTAGGAAGCTGTGTTAGAAAACAAGGAGGGGAGGTCAGAAATCTAGGAAGCTGTGTTAGAAAACAAGGAGGGAAGGTCAGAAACCTAGGAGGCATGGTCAGAAATCTAGGAAGCTGTGTTAGAAAACAAGGAGGCGAGGGCAGAAACCTAGGAGACAAGGGCAGAAACTTAGGAGGTAAGGGCAGAAACCAAAGAGACAAGGTTAGAAAACAAGGAGGGAGGGTCAGAAATCTAAGAGGCAAGGGCAGAAACCTAGGAGGCGAGGTCAGAAACCTAGGAGGCGAGGTCAGAAACCTAGGAGGCGAGGTCAGAAAACAAGGAGGGAAGGTCAGAAACCTAGGAGACATGGACAGAAAACTAGGAAGCAAAGGCTGAAAACCAAAGAGGCAAGGTCAGAAATCTAGGAAGCTGCATTAGAAAACAAGGAGGGAAGGTAAGAAACCTATCTACTTCCATACTGATACTAGTTAGACACATCGATCAGATAGTTACATCCAAATCGCAAACATTTTACCCCAGAACACAAAAATTTAGGGTCATACTCAAAAAGTCGACCTAAAAATCCCAAAAGCTACTCACATAGTCATACTAGTTAGACACAACGAGCAGGAAGGCTCCAATGTCACGTTGACATCAAATCTAGCGTCGCAAATATCGTCGTTATCGAGAGATTCGTAGCGAATCCAGACATCACCCTCTATTACATTGAAATAATTTAGCGGAAATTGTATCTCCACCAGTGCGATCTCATACTGCGTCGAAAATTGCCTCCAGCGTTCTCTAACATTGCCTCGATCGTTCTTTAACATTACCTCCAGCGTTCTCTAACATTGCTTCGATCGTTCGTTAACATTGCCTCCAGCGTTCTCTAACATTGCCTCCAGCGTTCTCTAACATTGCCTCCAGCGTTCTCTAACATTGCCTCCAGCGTTCTCTAACATTGCCTCCAGCGTTCTATAACATTGCCTCCAGCGTTCTCTAACATTGCCTCGATCGTTCTATAACATTGCCTCCAGCGTTCTCTAACATTGCCTCGATCGTTCGTTAACATTGCCTCCAGCGTTCTCTAACATTGCCTCCAGCGTTCTCTAACATTGCCTCCAGCGTTCTCTAACATTGCCTCCAGCGTTCTCTAACATTGCCTCCAGCGTTCTATAACATTGCCTCCAGCGTTCTCTAACATTACCTCGAGCGTTCTCTAACATTGCCTCGATCGTTCTTTAACATTGCCTCGATCGTTCTTTAACATTGCCTCCAGTGTTCTCTTCACAAGTTTCGTAAGGGAAACATTTGTCGTACTGGGAGAAAAACTCGTTTACCCTATCCATTTTAACGACCCCTTCTAATGATGACTCGCTGAGTGCCAAGTACAGACTATCTGTATCCATTTCACAGAGTCGAAAGTCGGACCTCTCTACGAATCTATCCAGGAAGTCATAGTAAAATTCCAACATTCCCAATTTGGTGTACTGGTAGACGAAAAAACCAAGCTGTGAAGGAAGATCCCACAGGATACTTCGATTTCCAAGCGACACCTCATACAGGTCTTCACCAATAGGCGTCATGGTTTTAAACAGGGGGGTTAATTACCAACTTTGTTGTATTGGCCCCCTCTTTAACATAGGTCACGTTCACATGTTTCCCCAAATTCGTCAAGGTCTTCCCATAGGCCGAGAAAAATATTACCACCAGATCACAAAAATGTAGGCAGAAACCTAGGAGGCAAGGTCAGAAACCTAGGAGACAAGGTCAGAAACATAGGAGGCAAGGGCAGAAACCTAAGAGGCAAGGGCAGAAACCTAAGAGGCAATGATGGGGGCTATTCCTAACTTTCTTCTCAGTTCTTCATTTCTGAGCTTATCTCTCAGACTGTTTCCTGTCATTCGTCTAACACATTTCATCTCTGAGATCACAAAAATTTAGGCACATACTCAAAAAGTCGACCTCAAAACCATAAAAAGCTACTCCCACATTCATCTAAAAGTTACACCAAAACCGCACCAGATTTGCACCGTGCAAAAACATGCACAAGTTTGACACGCGCACCAGTTTGGCACAATGCACCAATATACATCCCCATACCAAAAATTTACTTTGATAATCACTTTTATGATTGATACGCCCCTTACGAAGGCTGATTGTTACGCCCCTTACGAAGGCTGATTGTTACGCCCCTTCAAACTTGTGCGTTACGCCCCTTACGAAGGCTGATTGTTACGCCCCTTACGAAGGTGCATTGTGCCAAACTGGTGCGCGTGTCAAACTTGTGCATGTTTTTGCACGGTGCAAATCTGGTGCGGTTTTGGTGTAACTTTTAGATGAATGTGGGAGTAGCTTTTTATGGTTTTGAGGTCGACTTTTTGAGTATGTGCCTAAATTTTTGTGATCTCAGAGATGAAATGTGTTAGACGAATGACAGGAAACAGTCTGAGAGATAAGCTCAGAAATGAAGAACTGAGAAGAAAGTTAGGAATAGCCCCCATCATTGCCTCTTAGGTTTCTGCCCTTGCCTCTTAGGTTTCTGCCCTTGCCTCCTATGTTTCTGACCTTGTCTCCTAGGTTTCTGACCTTGCCTCCTAGGTTTCTGCCTACATTTTTGTGATCTGGTGGTAATATTTTTCTCGGCCTATGGGAAGACCTTGACGAATTTGGGGAAACATGTGAACGTGACCTATGTTAAAGAGGGGGCCAATACAACAAAGTTGGTAATTAACCCCCCTGTTTAAAACCATGACGCCTATTGGTGAAGACCTGTATGAGGTGTCGCTTGGAAATCGAAGTATCCTGTGGGATCTTCCTTCACAGCTTGGTTTTTTCGTCTACCAGTACACCAAATTGGGAATGTTGGAATTTTACTATGACTTCCTGGATAGATTCGTAGAGAGGTCCGACTTTCGACTCTGTGAAATGGATACAGATAGTCTGTACTTGGCACTCAGCGAGTCATCATTAGAAGGGGTCGTTAAAATGGATAGGGTAAACGAGTTTTTCTCCCAGTACGACAAATGTTTCCCTTACGAAACTTGTGAAGAGAACACTGGAGGCAATGTTAAAGAACGATCGAGGCAATGTTAAAGAACGATCGAGGCAATGTTAGAGAACGCTCGAGGTAATGTTAGAGAACGCTGGAGGCAATGTTATAGAACGCTGGAGGCAATGTTAGAGAACGCTGGAGGCAATGTTAGAGAACGCTGGAGGCAATGTTAGAGAACGCTGGAGGCAATGTTAGAGAACGCTGGAGGCAATGTTAACGAACGATCGAGGCAATGTTAGAGAACGCTGGAGGCAATGTTACAGAACGATCGAGGCAATGTTAGAGAACGCTGGAGGCAATGTTATAGAACGCTGGAGGCAATGTTAGAGAACGCTGGAGGCAATGTTAGAGAACGCTGGAGGCAATGTTAGAGAACGCTGGAGGCAATGTTAGAGAACGCTGGAGGCAATGTTAACGAACGATCGAAGCAATGTTAGAGAACGCTGGAGGTAATGTTAAAGAACGATCGAGGCAATGTTAGAGAACGCTGGAGGCAATTTTCGACGCAGTATGAGATCGCACTGGTGGAGATACAATTTCCGCTAAATTATTTCAATGTAATAGAGGGTGATGTCTGGATTCGCTACGAATCTCTCGATAACGACGATATTTGCGACGCTAGATTTGATGTCAACGTGACATTGGAGCCTTCCTGCTCGTTGTGTCTAACTAGTATGACTATGTGAGTAGCTTTTGGGATTTTTAGGTCGACTTTTTGAGTATGACCCTAAATTTTTGTGTTCTGGGGTAAAATGTTTGCGATTTGGATGTAACTATCTGATCGATGTGTCTAACTAGTATCAGTATGGAAGTAGATAGGTTTCTTACCTTCCCTCCTTGTTTTCTAATGCAGCTTCCTAGATTTCTGACCTTGCCTCTTTGGTTTTCAGCCTTTGCTTCCTAGTTTTCTGTCCATGTCTCCTAGGTTTCTGACCTTCCCTCCTTGTTTTCTGACCTCGCCTCCTAGGTTTCTGACCTCGCCTCCTAGGTTTCTGACCTCGCCTCCTAGGTTTCTGCCCTTGCCTCTTAGATTTCTGACCCTCCCTCCTTGTTTTCTAACCTTGTCTCTTTGGTTTCTGCCCTTACCTCCTAAGTTTCTGCCCTTGTCTCCTAGGTTTCTGCCCTCGCCTCCTTGTTTTCTAACACAGCTTCCTAGATTTCTGACCATGCCTCCTAGGTTTCTGACCTTCCCTCCTTGTTTTCTAACACAGCTTCCTAGATTTCTGACCACTAGGTTTCTGACCTTCCCTCCTTGTTTTCTAACACAGCTTCCTAGATTTCTGACCTCCCCTCCTTGTTTTCTAACACAGCTTCCTAGATTTCTGACCTTGTCTCCTAGGTTTCTGCCCTTGCCTCTTTGGTTTCTGCCCTCGCCTCCTAGGTTTCTGCCCTTGTCTCCTAGGTTTCTGCCCTTTTCTCCTAGGTTTCTGCCCTTGTCTCCTAGGTTTCTGCCCTTGCCTCTTAGATTTCTGACCTTCCCTCCTTGTTTTCTGACCTTGCCTCTTTGGTTTCTGCCCTTACCTCCTAAGTTTCTGCCCTTGCCTCCTAACTTTGATTTACCGGATTATATTTAAACTAGTCGGATGTGAGACTTCGTGTTATAAGCGCGCTTGATTCACGGACGTTTATTTTTCATAGTACTGTTCAGTCTAGCGGTCTGTGTTGTAGTGGAATATTTTACGGTTTTAGGTCGACTTTTTTAATATGAGCCTATTTTGTTTTGGTTTATCATGAATGTGAGAGAGACAGAGCGAGAGAGAGAGAAAGAGAGAGAGTGAGAGAGAGAGAGAGAGAATTTCGCTTGTTGATACTTTGTGTGGGTTGATGATAGGACATGCAGGGATGATGAGTTTGTCTCCAACTTTTTGAATTTTCGGTGTGTAGAATGACCCCTCTATCTCATCGCCCTTATCGTCTTTCAACACATATGTAACGGGGTTTGTTTCATTTACTCGACTGATGGAAAACAGTTCCTCCGTCCAAGCCGGAAGGTTTGATGTTGAGGGTGGCACATGATGATGATAGGACATGAAGGTTTGATGATGGTGTTGAGGGTGGCACATGATGATGATGTGTCAATTTGTGTGGCTTGGTGATGATTTTTATTTGACTTGAGTTAGCTTGGATATGCGATAGAGAGAGAGAGAGAGAGAGAGAGAGAGAGAGAGTGAGGGTGGCACATGATGATGATAGTGTTGAGGGTGGCCTATGATGATGATGTGTCAATTTGTGTGGCTTGGTGATGATTTTTATTTTACTTGAGTTAGCTTGGATATGCGATAGAGAAAGAGAGAGAGAGTCACTATTTAATGGTAGGGCACAAGATGATGATGGGATATGAAGGTTTGATGATGGTGTTGGGGGTGGCGCATGATGATGATAGTGTTGAGGGTGGCACATGATGATGATAGTGTTGAGGGTGGCACATGATGATGATAGGCCATGAAGGGGTTGATACTTTGTGTGGCTTGATGATGATAGGACATGAAGGGGTGATGGTGTTGAGGGTGGCACATGATGATGATAGGACATGAAGGCAGAGGGGGTAGTTCCATTGTCTATAGATGGCGTTAAGGCAGTCTCGAAAACGCTTATGCTAACATCAACTACACGCCCTTTTTTGTTAACCAAGGGGACCTCACTCTTGTTAATCAGACGACAGCTCCGACAGCCAGTGTGGCTGCCCAGGATGTTTCAGCAAAGTCACCGATTACCTATTCCAGCTTTGATCAAGGTTTTGTCAAAATGGAGGGCGGTTGTGTAGGAAACCCAGACGGTTAAAATTATCAGCATCCGGACAGTAATATATATATATATATATATATATATATATATGATGTATTAATAAAATTGTGAAATATAGAATTTTGTTTTGCTTTACATTGAATGAGAAAGAGCGAGCGTCACTATTTAATATTAGCACACCTTACTACACGACACATGATGATGTTGGTAGCGATAACACACACGACCACTTATATTTTACTATTTTTAACATAAGTCCGTTTTCTTTTCAATCGGGGTTCTACCTGAGTTGGCTAACGGAATTTAAAATACTCTTTCACAAATTTCTAACACACAGCGAGCGACGATCACCGGACACGGATTAGCACCGAGTCTCTATTGAATTTACCTGCGGTTAAGCTCTCAGAAACACAGGAGACCGTTCGACAAAACTAACCTTTCAATGTTATTGCTTGTCAGCATTTTTTTACATGTTGCCCTGTCACGTAGTAGACCCGTGTTCGAATCCTGAAGGGAGACTGTTTTTTTTTATTTTTTTATTTTTAATAATTCTGAGTTTACTTTCACAAATACATATTTTTTAAATAATTCTGTTTACTTTCACATACTCTTTTAAAATACTCTTTCATTTTCATCTAACACGAGCGAGGCGACACAAATATACTCTTTCACAAATAACACACAGCGAGAGGCGATCACCGGAGCGCGATCACCGGATTAGCACACGATCTTTTGAATTTACCTGAGTTAAGCTCTCAGTGATTCGACAAACTGACGAACACCAAAAAATTTTTCCCAAAATTTTTCCCCCCAAAAAAATTATAAAGTTCGAAAAAATCGCGAATTCGAAAAAATAATTTTTTTTTTTTTGGCACCGTTTTGGTGCAAAGTCGGTGCAAAGTCGGTGCCAAATCTATTGTATTTCGGTGCATGTTATTCCACTTTTCTGTTGAGTTCACAGCCACCATCACTACTCACCAGGCAATAACATATCATCAACAAAATATAAATTATTATAATACAGCTAGGATAGATTAAGTCAGTTTAAACATCGTTTGAGGATCAAACAGCGCAACACAAAATATAAATTATTATAATACAGCTAGGATAGATTAAGTCAGTTTAAACATCGTTTGAGGATCAAACAGCGCAACACAAAATATAAATTATTATAATACAGCTAGGATAGATTAAGTCAGTTTAAACATCGTTTGAGGATCAAACAGCGCAACACAAAATATAAATTATTATAATACAGCTAGGATAGATTAAGTCAGTTTAAACATCGTTTGAGGATCAAACAGCGCAACACAAAATATAAATTATTATAATACAGCTAGGAAAGATTAAGTCAGTTTAAACATCGTTTGAAAATCAAACAGCGCAACACAAAATATAAACTAATAACATAGAAGAATGTGTTTTCACGGACACACGATAAAGTGAAGGAAAGAAGAAGAGGATAAACTCGTAAAGAGCCACATCACGACGTGTGGCGTATAGGGAATATGGTGTTAGTGACCATAACTTTTACAGACCTTCAGCTGATTTTTGGGGTAATGTGGTCGGTATTACGCCGGTGCCGCTTTACTTTCCCAGAAATAAAAATCCCGTACCCACTTAAGGAAAAATTAAAAAAAAAATGGTATGTTAGAAGCTTTACGTGATAAGTGCACGACACAGACTAAACGACGTTTCGGCCCAATAGGCCTTCAGCAGGAACAAACAAGAAACACACACACACAAAACTAATAACGAAACATTCAAAACAAAAATAAGCAGCCTTAAGTAGGTAATTTCAACACACACTCCTTTATTGATCGGGTGAACGCAAGCAAGCATGTGTTGAGATTACCTACTTAAGGCTGGGTGAACTCAGAAGCCGTCGATTAGGATCGAACCCGACCTCTTGTTTTCTTTAGCCCAGCTCATTAACCGCTGAGCTATCGCGGCTCCCAAAACAGACAGGCAGGCAGACAAATAGGAAATAAAACTGAGCGGTAAAGGAGAGGAAAAGTAATTTTGAGTGAGAAATATATAGAGCTTTAAACATTTAATGTTTTAAACCAAGGGAGAGAAAGGCGGGAGATGCAGCGATGTAGAATAGAGATGTGATTGGTAGAGAGAGATAAACCTCTGTAGACAGCAATCTGACAGACGTAAGTTGATAGCTACCTAACGATTTGTCAACCGACACAAACCGCGCCATTTTACATCCGCTGTAAAGCAGACGTGGACCAGAACTGGAAGCTGGGTCAATGGGACCGATGACTCGCCCGCTACAACTCTTTGTTTGACCTCACACACCTGGGCGGAAGGGTCAGGTATTGAATCGATATTGGCAGAAACAATTTGATCAACTCATTTAATCGATTTTCAGATGAAACGTTCATTTTATTTATTTCTTTCCATTTTAACTTGAGTATCCATTTATGCGTCCCTCCTGCTCCACACACTTTAATTAACCAAATGAAATATTTTTTTTCTTCATTTTCGGCATCTAGTTTACAATGTTAAAGGAATGCCTAGTCGAATCGGAGTCGGACGATTACAAAAAATTAGGTATCACGTTGAAGTTGGGAGCCGCGATAGTTCAGTGGTTAGTGAACTGGACTACAAAGGACAAGGGGTAGGGTTCGATCCCAACCGACGGCTTCCAGGTTCACCCAGCCTTAATGGGGTACCGGATTTTTTTTCTGGGAAAGTAAAGCAGCACGGGCGTAATACCGACCACATTACCCCAAAACTCATGTTTTCATACTGAAGGTCTGTAAAATATAGGGTCACTAACACCATATTTCCCTATACGCCACTTGGCGTGACGGGGGTACTTTACTTTTTTTTTTTTACGTTGAAGTTGAGCGCGTAGAAGAATCCTTTGCAATTGTAAACACAACCGATGTGTAGATTATGTGTCACTGTCGGGTTTTAAATAAACAAGGTAAAATAGAATTAGTATTTTAATATCTTCTATATTGAGTGATCGCTAAGAGTGAAAAAGAGTTACAAGAAATGTTAGACATTGTGAAAGAAAGCAAAAATAAAGGACTCAGCCTTAATAGCAAAAAGACAGAAGTAATAGTAACAACAAAGAAAAGACATCTCATCGGTGCAAAATAAAGACAAGTGGAACAATAATAAAACAGGTAAATGAATTTAAATATTTGGGAACTTTGTTAACATCAGATGGTAGACGTACAACAGAGGTGAGATGGTAGATGTACAACAGAGGTGAGATGGTAGATGTACAACAGAGGTGAGATGCAGAATGGCTCAGGCAAAAGCAGCTTTCCAAAAGATGATAAAGATACTATGCAATCCATTTTTGAAAATAGAAACAAGAAAAAGAGTTCTTAAATGTTAAGTAGAACCAGTTTTAATATATGGATGTGAATTATGGACAATAGGAAAACAGACAAGAAAATCACCGGAGGCCGTAGAAATGTGTTTTTACAGAAGAATGTTGAGAATATCATGGACAGCTAAGAAGAGTAATGAAAACGTTCAAATTAATGGAAAGATAATCAATAATCAAAGATATAAAAGTAAAGTACCGCCGTCACGCCAAGTGGCGTATAGAGAAATATGGTGTTAGTGACCCTATATTTTACAGACCTTCAGCACATGATTTTTGGGGTAATGTGGTCAGTATTACGCCCGTGCTGCTTTACTTTCCCAGAAAAAAAATCCGGTACCCATTTAAGGCTGGGTGAACCTGGAAGCCGTCGGTTGGAATCGAACCCTACCCCTTGTCCGTGGTAGTCCAGTTCACTAACCACTGAGTTATCGCGGCTCCCACGATACTGTACTACTAGCAGAAAATCCTCATGATCTACAACAATTACTTAATGAAATAAACATGATAGGCAAAAAAATATGGACTAGATATGAATATTAAAAAGACTAAAACTATGATCATAAACAAAGAAAACACTTAAAACCCACAAGTGGATACAAAAATTGAAGGAATAGACCTGGAGACAGTTCAGAACTACAACTACCTTGAACATACTATAACCAGTGATAGAAAATGTACAACTGAAATATACAAAAGAATAGGAATGGCAAAAAGTAATTTTAATGTCATGAAGGACATACTAACATCAAAACAAATAACACCAGGGCTAAAACTAAAAATAGCAAAATGTTACATCTTCTCAATATTCCTATATGGTGCAGAAACATAGACAATAGACAAGAAAACAGAACAGAGAATTGAAGCCTTTGAAATTTGGATATATAGAAGAATAGGAAAACTTGGATGGAAGGAAAAGAAAACAACCGATGAAGTCTTAAAACAACTAAAAATGAAAAGAGAACTACAAAGCACAATTCAAACAAGACAAATGCGATTTTTGGGCCATGTTAAAAGACACAACAGCCTACTAAAAGTAATCCTATTGAGAAAATACAAGGTAAATGAGGCAGACCAAGACTAACATGGACAAGTAACATTAAAAGATGGACAAACCAGTCTATGACAACCTGCACCATCAAAGCAAGAGACAGAGCAGAATGGCGCTTCATGGTAGCCAACCTTTGTTGCGGAGACGGCATTCGATGAAGATGATGATGATGTAGATTAGAAATAGCTCAATGCCTACTCTTTCTCTTATAATATCATTCCTGATTCTATTTTTTCTGGTCATCACAAGCGTTTTTCTCAGATATCGCATCTGTGTGGTGACAAGCTCTCTTTTACGCTTAGACATAAGTGACTATGTTTGGCAGTGGCAGAACAATGTTGGAATGAATATAATCTGTATAAGATGTTTCTTGGTGGTAATAATCCTTATCTCCTATGACCCGTATTAATTACATTTTAATGTGAAAAAAAAATAGCCAAAGTAGCACAGTAGTTTCAAAACTCCAAAAAAAAATATATATACCCTCGGCCACAAGCTCGTTGACATTATCACCCGAGCGCGCCTAGTCCAGCCATTAATGTTACTCACTGTACTAGTACGTCACGCCTGCTTGACAAGCTTCCAGGGATCCGGGTCTAGTTTGCCCATTAGCCGGTCATTGAGGCGTGTCCTGGTTGATTTGATTACAGGCTTTCCGTTGCATTCACACTGGGATTTAGGTCGGGAAGCACCACAAGTCTACCTGATGTTGACACTGCCAAGAGACAATCATATTTTGTGCACTCTCTTGGGTACACTCAACTAATTGTTACTTTCACTTTGAGACACTCCTAACTGTTATCACTACTTTGAGATGATGTACTATCTGGTGTTTTCACTTTGAGACACTACTTATTGTTATTTTCACTTTGAGACACTGTACTTTTTGTTATTTTCACTTTGAGACACTACTTTTTGTTATTTTCACTTTGAGACACTACTTTTTGTTATTATCACATTGAGACACTACTTTTTGTTATTTTCACATTGAGACACTACTTTTTGTTATTATCACATTGAAAACACTGTACTTTTTGTTATTTTCACATTGGAAACAATGTACTTTTTGTTATTTTCACTTTGAGACATTACTTTTTGTTATTTTCACTTTGAGACACTACTTTTTGTTATTTTCACTACGAGACACTTTAATTTTTTGTTATTTTCACATTGAAAACACTGTAATTTTGGGGTTATTTTCCCTTTGGGACACTAATTTTTGTTATTTTCACTTTGAGACACTGTACTTTTTGTTATTTTCACTTTGAGACACTGTACTTTTTGTTATTTTCACTTTGAGACACTGTACTTTTTGTTATTTTCACTTTGAGACACTGTACTTTTTGTTATTTTCACTTTGAGACACTGTACTTTTTGTTATTTTCACTTTGAGACACTGTACTTTTTGTTATTTTCACTTTGAGACACTGTACTTACTATCTATTATCCTCACTTAGGGATACAGTAATAATTGTTATCCCCACTTTGAGACACTACATTAACTTTTGTCATCACTTTAAGATACTGTACTAATGTTATCGTCGCTTTAAGATGCTGTACTAATATTATAATCGTTTTAAGATACTTCACTGTTATCGCCGCCTTAAGATACTGTATAAAATTATCAACACTTTAAGATACTGAGGTAAGTGTTATCAATACTTTAAAATACTGTAATAATAAGTGTTATCAACACTTTAAGATACTGTAGTAAATGTTACCTTCTCTTCTGGACAAATAATATTCTTATATTCATGTTATGAAAGTTTTTGGTGAAGGAACATAACTACTATTATCTTCTCTTAGAGAAACCATTACTACTGTTACCTTCTCTTAGAGAAACCATTACTACTGTTATCTTCTCTTAAAGAAACCAATACTACTGTTATCTTCTGTTAGAGAAACCATTACTACTGTTACCTTCTCTTAGAGAAAACATAAGTACTGTTATCTTCTCATAGAGAAACCATTGTACACAGTAAAGAGTAATGTACAGGGATGACGTTTGAGCGTCACGTTTGCGCAGGCGCTCGACCTTAAGCGGGCACGTGACTTATTTGTTTACTGGATTATTTTGATTATTTGCTTTGCTTATTCACTTGTTAACATACAAGGTACACGTCAATGTATACCACCGCTGACCACGCATCCACCGTGCACGTACCAGATGTATAATGTTCACCTGGATGTACTTAACACGTTCCCCTGTTCTGCTCTTCTAGTGATCTATTACTATTATGTACTTCGCGTTGATGTTTAACTGAATTTGTATTGCAGAGTCTGATACAATGACTCATTCGCCGCGACACTCCAACTTCGTTCTTCGCCACAGCGTCAGACCACGACAAAGTGATAGTTGTAACTCACTGCACACAGAATTCTCTCGTGAAAGTAACATTACATTTATTTACCCGTAACGTGTCCAATGCAACAATATATGTACAAGCCAGCAGGTTACAATTCGCTTGGCCGTTCACACATAGAATGTACTGAAGGCAATCTCTACTGCATTCGTGCCTCAGTTCGTCTCTCACACTCAGTCGGTCCACAATGAATCCATCTAGTCTGTCACCTAATATCTCCTCACTATTCTAACAAACTCAAGAGGTAGGGTTCGATCCCAACCGACGGGAATCCGGTTCACCCAGCCTTTAATGGGCACCGGATTTTTTGGGGGGAAAGTAACGTGGCACGGGCGTAATACCGACCACATTACCCCAAAAATCATGTGCTGAAGGTCTGTAAAATATATGGTCACTAACACCATATTGCCTATACGGCAATTGGCGTGATGGGGGTTCTTTACTTTTATTTTTATTCTAACACACTGACCTGTCTCGTTAATCAACTCGAGACCTACTTCTGCACTAGTCTAACTCTCTGTTACTACTTGGGCTCCAAGAGCCACTGGCTTGCGCCTATCTACTGGGGTCTAAAGTACTCTGTTTGTGGCACCGTTCTCCGGCAGTCCCCCTGTGTCAATCATTGTGTGTGGAGCTCCTGTCTAACATGACTATAGTGTGAAGGTCGGTAAGCCCTGCAGGCTACGACCTCTCGGTGGCACTGTACTCAAGCAGACCCCATGTGTGAATCTTCTCTACCAGCCTCGTACATGGCTTAAAAATGTCGTTTCTAAACCAATCAAATTACTCTACATCATCTCCTGTTTTGTCTCATATCCAATCAAAACCCCCCTAAGTCATCTCCTCATCCCCAAATTTACATTCTCAACAGTCACGAGAATTCCGCTGTCCTGTCTGAACTAATCTCTTCACACTTTCCCCATGAACTCACCTCGTGCTATATTCACCTACTCACCTCAGCCATCACCTACCCTATTTTCACATTCTTCCATTCACTGTTACACCATAACTACTGTTATTATCTCTATCAGAACTTTAATCCTCGTTTGAATGAGAACATTGTATGTAGTAAATTCCATCAAAATTCTAGAAACACTTATATTAAGCGTGTCACGATTATATAGGGACAGAAGCAATATATTTATTTTACGCTGACGGCGATGTTTTTAGTCCTTTCAGAATGGTCTTTGTTGTGTAAGGGAGGTCACCCTTCTGCATAATATTTTCAACTAATTACATACCGCCCCCCCCCCCCCCAATATAGATTCGAGTGCGTTCTGATCTTTACTGTAAAAGAAAGAAAATAAATTACTTGGTCGCGTATCTCGAACTTCTGTCCTGCACGGACCATTTTGGAAGCGGGCTGTGAAAGAAGGAAGAAAGAGAGTTTGACAGAGAAAGAGATGGAAAGATAACATCAAAGAAATGAGCGGTTTTGGCATCGCAGAGTTCCAACGAGTGGCTGAAGGTAGAGGTGGTTGATGAGGTCAGCGCCCCAACGACCCCAGGGTTACGGGAAGCAGAAACGGAGGAAGGAATAATGCAATTTACGTTCTTTGGTCACAGGTCGTCAGCGGTGGAGTGATAGGGCGATTACTTGTCGACAAAGTGAACGTTGGTTTGATTCCAATTTGATGCTATCCTGCCAACCCAGCTAAAAAAAAAAAAAGGAAGGAATTTGTACATGGTACCAAGGATGAGATGAGGAAGGAAAAACACTAGCCTTCTCGATACTCCTTCTTCTGCGATCATGACGTCATTCAGATTAGGACTCCGGACTCTCTTATGAAGGCAGATGTCTGTTTAAGTGATTCGGTTGCCCCGTATAGTTTCTCTTCCACGGAGATGGGTCGGACCACATTGTCTTCCTCAGGCCTGTGTACTGAGTGCAATCCTGTAGAACGTGTTTTGTTGTCATTTTCTCCAGAGTACATTGGCACTGGCTGGTTGTTCCTATTTTGAATTTGGTGAACATGTGGTTTCTCATACTGTCTGGTACTGTGATGTTCTCAATCTCCTGCTGCATTATATATTTTACGGGATAATTTGTACCTTGTACCTTCTTTATGTGAAGCATGATAAGATTAAATCTTGAAGAAATTATTAAAACATAAAAAAAATAAGGAAAAGTAGTGAAGATAAAACACAGCTAAAATCACGCGGGTGTTTACGAGTCTTACGTGAAGTGACACCAACACTGAAATTGATAGGAAATAACAAGGACAACATTTTTTGGAGTGACATGATCGCCGTTGCCTGTGTGTGTTGAAAGTGAAGAAAATGATGGAGTAATTTGCTCTACTGGATGGGTCTACTACAGAGGTGAGATGCTGAATAGCTCCGGCAAAAACAGCTTTCCAAAAAATGAGGAAGATACTGCGCAATCCATTTTTGACAATAGAAACAAGAAAAAGAGTTCTTAAATGTTATGTAGAGCCAGTCTTAACATATGGATGTGAATCATGGACAATAGGACAACAGACAAGGAAATCTCTGGAGTCTGTAGAAATGTGGTTTTACAGATGAATGTTGAGAGTACCATGGGCAGCTAAGAAGAGTAATAAAAACGTTCTGAAAGAGGCCAAAGCAAAAAGAGAGTTAATTTCCAATATAAGGAAAAAAACAATCATCATTTTGTTGGCCATGTAATGAGAAGAGAACTGCTGGAATATATTGTAACAACTGGGAAAATTGAGGGATGAAGAGATAGAGGGAAGCAAAGAGATAAGATACCAGACAGCTTAAGAGAATGGCCTGGCAGGTCAACAACAGAAATGATAAATAACTGTCGTAATCGAAAATTGTGGAGAGACATGATCACCTACGCCAGCAGGCCCGGTACTTGATGATGATGATGGATGGGTCTTTTTGCATAACAAATTAAACTATTGAATGAAACGCAGAAATGAGTACCAGGATGGTACTCTGGGAAGGTGAGAAATGCTGCCTCGCATTGTGTGTTTCGATGCTTTGAAGCGACCCTATTCAGAAGTCTCCGAACAATTCTTGGTAGGCAGCCGAGCACGTACGGGTGAAAACTCGCGTGCTATAACGCCGAATCAAGGCTCGTACTTCACCTTTACCTATGAAACGAAGGGACGTCGAGAAAAAAAAATGGCAGCTGAGTGACAGAAGAAGTAACAAGGGAACACGTTAATGAGAAATGTTAACGGTACAAACTAGTCAGAGGGGACAACGTGGGTGAGTTACATTGTCTGGAACACTGTACACACAAACACGTTCACATACACACACACAACACATTCATACACCCTCACATACACTTGCGCACAAACAATAGGGAAAGTGGAGATAAGATATAGCTAGAGGAGAGAGTAGAAGATAGAGAATGGTGGAGAGAAGATATAGATAGAGGAGAGAGTAGAAGGTAGAGCATGGTGGAGAGAAGATATAGATAGAGGAGAGAGTAGAAGGTAGAGCATGGCGGAGAGAAGATATAGATAGAGGAGAGAGTAGAAGGTAGAGCATGGCGGAGAGAAGATATAGATAGAGGAGAGAGTAGAAGGTAGAGAATGATGGGGAGAAGATATAGCTAGAGGAGAGAGTAGAAGATAGAGAATGGTGGAGAGAAGATATAGCTAGAGGAGAGAGTCGAAGATAGAGAATGGTGGAGAGAAGATATAGCTAGAGGAGAGAGTAGAAGATAGAGAATGATGGGGAGAAGATATAGCTAGAGTAGAAGATAGAGAATGGTGGAGAGAAGATATAGCTAGAGGAGAGAGTAGAAGATAGAGCATGGCGGAGAGAAGATATAGATAGAGGAGAGAGTAGAAGGTAGATAATGATGGGGAGAAGAATGTAGTTAGAGTAGAAGATAGAGAATGGTGGAGAGAAGATATAGCTAGAGGAGAGAGTAGAAGCTAGAGAATGGTGGAGAGAAGATATAGCTAGAGGAGAGAGTAGAAGGTAGAGAATGGTGGAGAAAAGATAAAGATAGAGGAGAGAGTAGAAGGTAGAGAATGGTGGAGAAAAGATAAAGATAGATGAGAGAGTAGAAGATAGAGAATGGTGGAGAGAAGATATAGATAGATGAGAGAGTACAAGGTAGAGAATGATGGGGAGAAGATATAGCTAGAGGAGAGAGTAGAAGCTAGAGAATGGTGGAGAGAAGATATAGCTAGAGTAGAAGCTAGAGAATGGTGGAGAGAAGATATAGCTAGAGGAGAGAGTAGAAGATAGAGAATGGTGGAGAGAAGATATAGCTAGAGGAGAGAGTCGAAGATAGAGAATGGTGGAGAGAAGATATAGCTAGAGGAGAGAGTAGAAGATAGAGAATGATGGGGAGAAGATATAGCTAGAGTAGAAGATAGAGAATGGTGGAGAGAAGATATAGCTAGAGGAGAGAGTAGAAGATAGAGCATGGCGGAGAGAAGATATAGATAGAGGAGAGAGTAGAAGGTAGATAATGATGGGGAGAAGAATGTAGTTAGAGTAGAAGATAGAGAATGGTGGAGAGAAGATATAGCTAGAGGAGAGAGTAGAAGCTAGAGAATGGTGGAGAGAAGATATAGCTAGAGGAGAGAGTAGAAGGTAGAGAATGGTGGAGAAAAGATAAAGATAGAGGAGAGAGTAGAAGGTAGAGAATGGTGGAGAAAAGATAAAGATAGATGAGAGAGTAGAAGATAGAGAATGGTGGAGAGAAGATATAGATAGATGAGAGAGTACAAGGTAGAGAATGATGGGGAGAAGATATAGCTAGAGGAGAGAGTAGAAGCTAGAGAATGGTGGAGAGAAGATATAGCTAGAGTAGAAGCTAGAGAATGGTGGAGAGAAGATATAGCTAGAGGAGAGAGTAGAAGCTAGAGAATGGTGGAGAGAAGATATAGCTAGAGTAGAAGCTAGAGAATGGTGGAGAGAAGATATAGCTAGAGGAGAGAGTAGAAGCTAGAGAATGGTGGAGAGAAGATATAGCTAGAGTAGAAGCTAGAGAATGGTGGAGAGAAGATATAGCTAGAGGAGAGAGTAGAAGATAGAGAATAATGGGGAGAAGATATAGCTAGAGTAGAAGATAGAGAATGGTGGAGAGAAGATATAGCTAGAGTTGAGAGTAGAAGCTAGAGAATGGTGGAGAGAAGATATAGCTAGAGGAGAGAGTAGAAGGTAGAGAATGGTGGAGAGAAGATATAGCTAGAGGAGAGAGTAGAAGATAGAGTATAGTAGAGAGAAGATATAGCTAGAGTAGAAGATAGAGAATGGTGGAGAGAAGATATAGCTAAAGGAGAGAGTAGAAGATAGAGTATAGTAGACAGAAGATATAGCTAGAGTAGAAGATAGAGAGTGGTGGAGAGAAGATATAGCTAGAGGAGAGAGTAGAAGGTAGAGAATGGTGGAGAGAAGATACAGCTAGAGGAGAGAGTAGAAGGTAGAGAATGGTGGAGAGAAGATACAGCTAGAGGAGAGAGTAGAAGGTAGAGAATGGTGGAGAGAAGATATAGCTAGAGGAGAGAGTAGAAAATAGAGAATGGTGGAGATAGACATAGCTAGAGGAGAGAGTAGAAGATAGAGAATGGTGGAGATTGATATAGCTAGAGGAGAGAGTAGAAAATAGAGAATGGTGGAGATAGATATAGCTAGAGGAGAGAGTAGAAGGTAGAGAATGGTGGAGATAGATATAGCTAGAGGAGAGAGTAGAAAATAGAGAATGGTGGAGATAGATATAGCTAGAGGAGAGAGTAGAAGGTAGAGAATGGTGGAGAGAAGATATAGCTAGAGGAGAGAGTAGAAAATAGAGAATGGTGGAGAGAAGATATAGCTAGAGGAGAGAGTAGATGGTAGAGAATGGTGGAGAGAACCTGAAGTGGCCACAAAGGAGATTGACATCATGCATGTTGAAGAGGGGATGATGATATTTGAGTTTACGCTAGAGAACACTCTGTTTGCCCTCGCTAATGAAGACCGCTGTTTCGCTAATCCGTGGCTCGCTGACTCTACCTCAAACTAATGGCCACCAATTGGTTTATTGGTCTGTATGTTGAGAGAGGGTTCTGGAAGGAAAGCTAAAGTAGAATGAGATTTCGTTGTCTTTGATTTTTGTCTTTTTTTATTTCTTTAAAAAAGGGAGAAAAATCACTCGTTTGTAAACTTATCTCTCTCTCTCTATCTCTCTCTCTCTATCTCTCTCTCTATCTCTATCTCTATCTCTCTCTATCTCTCTCTATCTCTCTCTCTATCTCTCTATCTCTCTCTCTCTCTATCTCTCTCTCTATCTCTCTATCTCTCTCTCTCTATCTCTCTCTATATCTCTCTATCTCTCTCTCTCTATCTCTCTCTCTATCTCTATCTCTATCTCTCTCTATCTCTCTCTATCTCTCTCTCTATCTCTCTCTATCTCTCTCTCTATCTCTCTATCTCTATCTCTATCTCTCTCTATCCCTCTCTCTCTCTATCTCTATCTCTATATCTCTCTATCTCTATCTCTCTCTATCTCTCTCTATCTCTTTCTCTCTATCTCTATCTGTATCTCTCTCTATCTCTCTCTATCTCTCTCTATCTCTCTCTGTCTCTCTCTATCTCTCTCTATCTCTCTATCTCTATCTCTATCTCTCTCTATCTCTATCTCTCTCTATCTCTCTCTATCTCTCTCTATCCCTCTCTCTCTATCTCTATCTTTCTCTCTCTCTATCTCTATCTCTCTCTATCTCTCTCTATCCCTCTCTCTCTCTCTATCTCTATCTTTCTCTCTCTCTCTCTCTCTCTCTCTCTCTCTCTCTCTCTCTCTTTCTAACGTTCATGAGGAAACTATTACAGAGAAAATCCTTTATCACAATTATCATCACTTGATATACCGGTTGCACAAAGATGTTACGACGGTGGTTTTCTGTTACCTTCCGTCGGTTTGTTTACGGTTGGCTCCGCTAGCCTTTGACTAAAAAGCCTCCCCCACAAGGCAGTGAAATTGTTTTTAAATGCAAAAAAAGATCTAATTTCCAATATTATGAAGAAACAATTATCATTTTGGGCCATGTAATGAGAAGAGAACAGTGGGAATATATTGTAACAACTGGGAAAATTGAGGGACAAAGAGATAGATGGAAGCAAAGAAAAAAAAATACCAGACAGTTTAAGGGAATGGCTTTGTAGGAAGGTCATCAACAGAAATGTTAAATAGCTGTCGAGATTGAAAGTTGTGGAGAGACATGATCACCTACGCCAGTAGGCCCGGTACTTGATGATGATGATGATGATGAGGATGATGATGATATACCGGTTGGTGTAGGCAACCACATCTTTTCACAATTCTCTATCCACAGTGCATTGTATCAATTCTGCTGTTGACTGTTTTCCATGCCATGACACAAAGGTATCCAGTATCTTCTCTCTTTGTCGTCCGCGATATCTCTTTCCCTGTATGTGCCAAAAAATGTCGACTGTTTCAGACAAATGTCGACTGTTTCAGAAAAATGTCGACTGTTTCAGAAAAATGTCGACTGTTTCAGACAAATTTCGACTGTTTCAGAAAAATGTCGACTGTTTCAGACAAATGTCGACTGTTTCAGAAAAATGTCGACTGTTTCAGAAAAATGTCGACTGTTTCAGAAAAATGTCGACTGTTTCAGACAAATGTCGACTGTTTCAGAAAAATGTCGACTGTTTCAGAAAAATGTCGACTGTTTCAGGAAAATGTCGACTGTTTCAGAAAAATGTCGACTGTTTCAGAAAAATGTCGACTGTTTCAGAAAAATGTCGACTGTTTCAGGAAAATGTCGACTGTTTCAGGACAAGTTTCATCGTTTTTTTATGGGATTCAAACCTGGGATCCTCTTGGCGAATCAATTCCGGGGAATAAACATGTTTACAGCACTCGGAAAAAAATGGCAAATAATCAACAACAGAAAAAAAACACAACAAAGAACAGTATATGGTCCGTAGCAGGATCGATCCCGTACTCCTTGGCACAACCCCTCGGAAGTTTCCCTCTATAATAATATTCGAATGAACTCAGAGGAAGAAGTATGTTTACAGCACTCGGAAAAAAATGAGAAATAATCAAAAACAAAAGAAAAAAAACAAAGAACAGTATATGGTCCGAAGCAGGATCGAACCCGTACTCCTTGGCACAACCCCTCGGAAGTTTCCCTCTATAATCATCATCATCATTGAGTGCCGTCTCCGCAACGAAGGTTGGCTACCATGGAGCGCCATTTTGCTCTATCTCTTGCTTTGATGGTGCAGGTTGTCATCGGTTGATTTGTCCATCTTTTGATGTTACTCGTCCATGTTAATCTTGGTCTGCCTCTGCCTCTTTTACCTTGTATTTTCCCCTCCAGGATCACTTTCAGTAGGCTGTTGTGTCTTTTAACATGGCCTAAGAATCGCATTTGTCTTGTTCTAATTGTGTTCAGAAGTTCTCTTTTCATTTTTAGTTGTTTTAAGACTTTGTCATTTGTTTTCTTTTCCTTTCATCCAATTCTACCTATTCTTCTATATATCCACATTTCAAAGGCTTCAATTCTCTGTTCTGTTTTCTTGTCTAATGTCCATGTTTCAGCACCATATAGGAATATTGAGAAGATGTAACATTTTGCTATTCTTAGTTTTAGCTCTGGTGTTATTTGTTTTGATGTTAGTATGTCCTTCATGACATTAAAATTACTTTTTGCCCTTCCTATTCTTTTGTTTATTTCAGTTGTACATTTTCCATCACTGGTTATAGTATGTCCAAGGTAGTTATAGTTCTGAACTGTCTCAAGGTCTATTCCTTCAATTTTGATATCCACTTGTGGGTTTTGGGTATTTTCTTTGTTTATGATCATAGTTTTAGTCTTTTTGATATTCATATCTAGTCCATATTTTTTGCTTGTCGTGTTTATTTCATTAAGTAATTGTTGTAGGTCTTTAGGATTTTCTGCTAGTAGTACAGTATCGTCAGCATATCTTAGGTTATTGATTATCTTTCCATTAATTTGTAGGCCTGGCATCTGATGTTTTTAAAGATTTGCTCAGTGTATAGATTGAACAAGCTTGGTGATAGGATGCATCCTTGTCTTACTCCTCTTTTTATATCAATGGGTGTAGAGAACTCTTTGTTATATTTTATTATTGCTGTTTGCTCCCAGTATAGATTGCATATTAGTCGTATATCCATGTCATCTAGATGTATCTCTTTTAGGCATTCTATAAGTTGTTTGTGGTGTACTCTATCAAAAGCTTTGGTGTAGTCTATGAAGCAGGCATATATTGGTTTGTTTACTTCTGTGTATTTTTCGATTAATGTTCTCATGCAGAATATGGCTTCTTTTGTCCCGCTATTTTTCCTAAATCCAAATTGCTGCTCATCTAATTCAGTATCGATTTTATTCTGAATCCTTCCTTGTATAACTTTTAGCAAGATTTTTGTAACATGGCTCATTAGGCTTATTGTTCTAAAGTCACTGCATTCAACTGCACCATTCTTTTTAGGCAATGCAATGAAAGTTGATGTTTTTAGTTCATTTGGTATGTATCCTGTGTGGTATATGTCGTTGCATATGTCTGTAATCACTTCAATGCCAAAATCTTCAAGTGCCTGTATCATCTCTATCTGTATGCTTTCAGGTCCTGCTGCTTTTCCCCTTTTCATTGTTTTTATAGCTTTTTCCACCTCAGATTTTAAGATTTTATAGCCTGATGTACATTTTATAACTGGTTTCTTGTCCCTTTGATCATGAAATAGTTCTGTTATATATTCCTGCCATCTATCTATGATATCCTTATTGTCTGTTAGCATTTTTCCTTTTTTGTCTGCAATGCATCCACCTTCTGTGGCTTTTTTATTTTTATTAGTCATTCTCTTTATTTCTGTGTGCATTCCTCTTAGGTCTTGTTTGCTTTCCATAGTTTCTATTTCTCTACATTTTTGGCTGAGCCAGTCTTCTTTTGCTTTTTTGCACATTTTGCGTATCTCATTATCTATTTTATTGTATTGGGCAGTGTTCTTCGCTTGTCTCCTTTCTTCCATTTTTTCTAAGATGGTGTTAGTTATCCATTCCTTCTATAATAATATTCTTTTATTATTACTTTGTCTCCGACACTCTTGGCCACAGATTTATGCCTCACTTCTAAACCACCCAAACCGTCTCCCCCCTTCGAACAGCATCCCATGAGGGTGTTTGGGCTAGAAGCATTTAATTTTGGGGAACGGGGACAAAGACACAACACACACATACATGTATACATATGCATGCATACACACATGCTTACACACATACACACACACACACACAAATCTACACGTGTCGTGTCAAAGCGACAGAACAAATGCAAAAAAAAAAAAAAAAAAAAAAAAAAAAAAAATCAAATTGTTAAATAACAAAAAGATTGCGATAAATCCTGTACTCGTGCAATCATCTGCTAACTCGTTTGCCAATAACATCAACCGGCTTAGCACGATGTCGATTGAAAATCATTGAAACCTTCATAGCTATTGGTCAAATCTCGAGGGCACTTCTTGCATGCCCTCGATCACGTGCTCGCGCTTCATAACTAAATGGAAAAGCAACAAAGGGAGAGATGGTTGATGATGTACTCAGTCAGCAAGCAAACCAAGATCTTATCTCCCGGAGTTCAGTATTCCCAAACACATTACTGGCAATATCAGACATCAGTCGCCCGCCTACAAGTCTCGTCAGAGACTGAGATACGATACAGGAAGCAGAAGTGTCATAACTCGATTCTAATGGCTGTCAGCAGGGCCAACAATTTTATGGGAGTTTCTCCCCTTGAATATAACTTTCATTTTGATTATCGCCCTTATTGGTGCAGCGATGGGAAAGGGGAAGTGACTGATGCGTGAAATGCTCTCGTTTTTGTGTATCACTACAAGTCATCATCCAACGACAGTCTCCAGCAGTGCTGGGAAGTTTATCTCTGGTAACTTCGGCGATCCATGTCCATCTCTGGCACAATCACAGCTCACAGAACCATCCAATAAATGCGTGTTCTGATCAAATGTCTAATCATGCGCCGTCTCCTCCATCATTTATCATCGAGCGTTTAACTTAATCACGAACTGTTAAACTGAGATATAAACAAATAAAACAGTTAACAAAAAAAAATTAAATGAATTAAACAAATAACTATAAAATCTGGCTGTTTTCGTCAGGAGCAGAGAACCATAATTGATCAAGATCCTGCTTCACTCACGGTTGTGTGTATGGAATTGTACTAAACAGTCTGGCCAAGCCATTAGATTTTGCCTGAGCCATTCTGCATCTCACCTCCGTTGTACATTTTCCGTCTGAGGTTCCCAAATATTTAAATTCATTTGCCTGTTTTAATATTGTTCCACTTGTCTTTATTTTGCACTGAGGTGATGTCTTTTTCTTTGTTGTTACCAATGCTTCTGTCTTTCTGCTATTAAGGCTGAGTCCTTTATTTTCGCATCCTTCACTATAATGTCCAACATTTCTTGTAACTCATTTTCACTCTTAGCCATTAAGACTGTATCATCAGCATACCTTAGATTATTTATATTAAGAACTCCGATTGTTATTCCAGGCATGCCCCTTATGGATCTTAAAATAATATAACTATAAATATTAAACAAATCTGGTGACAGTACACAACCTTGCCTAATAACCTGTTTACATACGGAAACTTTTTATCCATGCAACGGAAGAGATTTCAGAGACAGTATATTTCATGGTTTTAAGAACATATTTATATTTATCGAACATATAACATATTATACATGAATTTTTAGATAATTAAACAAGGAATTAGATTTCACCAAAACCAAGACAATACAAGACGTGTAAGAGAATATGGATTGATGACTGTTCACACTAATCAAATTTGAGAGTGACGCACTTCGCGTCAAACGCACGCGGCCGAAATTGGTGTGACGCTCCGTGCGGCCGAACGTTCAGAGAAAATTAAGGGAGGCTGTATCTTAAAATTTGAAAAATTGATATTTTATGGAAGTGGTTTCCATTTTTGACACCAGACACACAAAAACCATTCTAGAGAGGAAGTTAAAATACTATGATCACGCTAAAAGAAACAACGGGCAGGAAAGATCAATAATGGGAGGCAAGGTTTCAGGACGACGCATCGGGGGCAGGCCAAGAAGAAGGTGGTTTCAAAACATCAAGGAGACCTTGAACATGACAGCAGTTGAAGTGGTGAATGCAACGTTCTCCAAGGGACATACGAACTGACGATGATGATACACAAAACAACATTTTATCAAATAAATATAATTCTGTATGAAATATACCTTAGTAGTTAATGTTTCAACAAAAAGACTGCCAAATATTGGGGCGTCAGGGATACAATATTCCTCCCTTCCCCCCCCCCCCCAAAGGATTTAAAAAAAAATACATGCTCATCTAATTACTTTATAATAGAAGAATTGGAAATTAGCTCTCTTTTTGCTTTGGTCTCAATGAGAAAAGTTTCATTACTCTTCTTAGCTGTCCATGGTATTCTCAACATTCTTCTGTAAAACCACAATTCTACAGACTCCTGTGATTTTCTTGTCTGTTGTCCTATTGTCCATGATTCACACCCATCATTTTTAGATGAAACAATCATCAATTTGTGGCCATGTAATGAGAAGACAACAGCTGGAATATATTGTAACAACTGGGAAAATTGAGGGACAAAGAGATAGAGGGAAGCTAAGAAAAAAGATACCAGACAGCTTAAGAGAATGGCTTGGCAGAAAGTCAACATAAGAAATGATAAATAACTGTCGTGGTCGAAAGTTGTGGAGAGACATGATCACCTACGCCAGCAGGCCCGGTACTTGATGATGATGATGATGATGATGATGATGATGGTGATGATGATATAATAAAAGAAGCATGTATACTCCATCTTCATGGAAAGACACACACACATGAGAAAATGAACTAACATGTATTTCATTAAAGTATGACCAGTGACAAACAACTTTGTTCTCAACAGATGATCTGTTCTCCCACATGGCAGCTGTCTGTTATTATTTATTGATCTTCTATCTACAGGTCACGGAGCCACTGTAAGCAATTCTCTATGCCAGCACATGTTTAACAGTTCTCTATTTCTAGTTCTTTTGTGTGCGGCTTGCCTAGGATTGGTGGGATGCAGTTGTGGGAGAAACTATCAGTCAATATGTTGTTCCACATCAAATCTACGCCGATGAAGCGGAGTAGTACACTGGACAATATTCCTCTTTGACAAGTCAAGTGTTGTGAATGCGACCTTCCCCCGTCTAGAGTTGATACGTGGTTTACGTCAACACATTGAGTCATGTTCAATGTCCGTCGTTGGAATTGTTTGACGCCAATTATTTATATGTTTCAACTCATTAATATGGACTGCTCTGTCAAGTCAACCGAAGGTTTTACTTTAGGGATCTTGCACTGTGTTTCGTGCGTTGTTGGCTGCATTCACTAGAGTAATTTATGGGCGCAGCCATTGTTCTGTGGGCTACGTCATCATGATGGCAGATCGTATATCCCTAGACCGGCCGTACGCTAATAATGAAAGGCGAAATGACGGAGCTTTGTTCATGACTTTGAAGCAGCGAGGTGACTCCCGGAGTTTCATGTCAGTCTGGACGGATGTTGTCTAGATTCGAGAGGACTACTGTGAGATAGAGGGTAGACATGTGAACTGGTTTATAATTTCACAAATTCACATTGTTTGATGTGCGACGGGGATAATCCGATTACTAACTGTGTTTCAAATGTTCAGATTTGGAGTCAAAAACGATGTCCTAACATCATCAAGCGCTATACATTAAAACAAATATGAGGATCATCATTTTCAAGAGGACGTGAACTTCCGGTATATGGTGGATAGGCGGCGGGAACAATTGAAGGCTATGCATGAAAAGTGTTCCTTGTTGCAGTTTCCTCATATTCCAAGTCCGGCTTGTTGCATGAGCTACTGAGTTAAGTGCTCTGTGCACACCGTGAGCTGTGTGTTTCATCCGTTTTGATCATGTTTTGATATTCCAATTGTTTACGATGAATGATGATATCGTATGACAGGGAACAGTTGGCTGTGTTCACTTTCTGTGCGGTTTCGCCTTATATCTTTTGGCGTGTGCTGAGAATGCTACGATGGGAACTACAGTTACCTTTCTTTGTTTGGGAGATGAGATATAAATTCGGATGATTGCGCTGGCACGGGCGGTTGAGCAATTATGGATTTTAATTCATTTGCAGTGATGCCGGGGCCTTCCATAACAATAACACAAAGCTGATTATAAATGATAAAACGCAGCAAGGTTAACACACAAAACAGTGATAGCAGGCATATAGTCACTGCTGGTTCGTTAGTTGAAAATGATTAACATGAAGTGTTACGATAAACGTGGATTCACATCATGTGACAGTGGAAGGGGGAGGTGATGGGGGCCTCTTATCTCACCTTTTCATGAGATCATATTTGTCGTGTGACAGTAGTCCTTCTCCGCCTGTCAGTCTATCTGTCTTATTTGTCTGCCTTCCTGTCTTCATCCATCCATCCATCCATCCATCCATCCATCCATCCATCCATCCATCCATCCATCCATCCATCCATCCAACAATCCATCCATCCATCTATCTACATAGTCACCTACATACATACCTACTTAACTATCTACCAGACTATCTACCTACCTACTTTCCTGCCTGCGTGTTCACCTGCCTACCTACCTACCTACATACCTACCTATTTATCTGTCTCTCTTATAGTATTTCCAATGTCAATTGACTCATCCACTACTTCTAGTATGACGGAACGTATTACGTTCTACACGATTGTTATGTCTAGTATGAATTCTACATGATTGTTATGTCTAGTATGAATTCTACATGATTGTTATGTCTAGTATGAATTCTACATGATTGTTATGTCTAGTATGAATTCTACATGATTGTTATGTCTAGTATGAATTCTACATGATTGTTATGTCTAGTATGAATTCTACATGATTGTTATGTCTAGTATGAATTCTACATGATTGTTATGTCTAGTATGAATTCTACATGATTGTTATGTCTAGTATGAATTCTACATGATTGTTATGTCGAGTATGAATTCTACATGATTGTTATGTCTAGTATGAATTCTGCATGATTGTTATGTCTAGTATGAATTCTACATGATTGTTATGTCTAGTATGAATTCTACATGATTGTTATGTCTAGTATGAATTCTACATGATTGTTATATCTAGTATGAATTCTACATATATTGTTATGAAGAATAAATTCAATCCTTTTCTTTCTGTATGAAGAAGCTATTCAATCCTTTATCTTTCCATCTTTCCAAAAACTCCTTTTATGAGATATCTTTTGCACCACCTTTTTGTAATTTTTGAATAAAAGAACTTTTACTCTGAATTTATTATGGTTATTCTTCTGCTTCTTCTGCTTCTATCCTTCCTCTGCTGCCGTTGGCGTCGAGGGGAGAAACAATTTGCGATTCTTTGCTCTTCTGTTGGCATCTTCTGGTGTTATCCCTCCTAGTGACTCTAGTATTCCCTTTATCCATCTCTTTCTCGGTCTTCCTCTTAATCTGGCGTTTTTCGTAGCGTTTGTTTATGGCTCTTTGATTCATTGTTAGTTCTTTTTGTCTTGTTATGTGGCCGAACCAATTTATCTGTTTTTTCTTTATGTATTCGATGGCTGGTTCAATTTCGAATTTCTTCCTCATGTCAGTGTTTCTTACTCTGTCCATTAAGCTGTTTCCTGTCATTCTTCTGACACATTTCATTTCGGTGGTCGTTATCTTTCTTTTTGTTCTAGAGTCCAGCGTCCAATTCTGGCACTGATAGCACAGAGTTGGTAGAAAAATTGATTTGTATATTGCCCTTTTTGCTTCCGTAGTTATTGCTTTGTTTTTCAATAGTGTTGATACTTGGCCTATAACTTGGCATGCTTTGTTACACCTTATATCTATCTCTGTCTCTTGGTTATTGTCTTGTGTTAACGTGCTATCCAGATATTTAAAATTGTCAACTTGCTTCAAAGACGTATTATCTATTATGATGTTAAGTTTTTCTTTCTTTCTCGCTATTGCCATTACTTCGGTTTTGCTCATGTTGATCTTCATGTTGTATTGTTTACAAGTGTTGTTTAGCCTGTTGATATGTTCTTGTAGGTCCTCAGTTGTTTCATGTATCAGAACTTGGTCGTCTGCAAATAGTATTTCATTTATTTCTTCCATGGTTATTATTAATTTAATTAATTTATTTCAACTTTGCTTAAACCAATAACTAAGACAATAACAAAGAAATAATAACAACCGGAGCCGTTGGAAAGTGAATGAAACGTGAAAGAATGGACATAAATTTGCAAGTAGCAGCTTTACTGAAAGGAAGCAGTGCACAGTTATAAACGTTTTGGCTACAGGTCTTCATCAGTTTTACAAGACATAGAAGAAATTCGGATGTATAGGTAGTTAGAGCCTCGGTGGCTGAGTGGTTAGTGTGTTCAATTTCTGAACAGAACGGCTTGTGTTCAATCTCCAGAAGTGGCGGATGTTTTTTTTTTCAGACTGACAAGGCTTTTGGGTGCACCCAGTCTCTAAAAATGGGTACCATAAATTTTTCTAGCAAAATACAGGCGGCCTGGCGTGATACCGACCCACATCACCCAAAAATATGCCGTGGTCATATGACAATATGGGCACTGCACCTGATGATATGGACACCCCCGGGAGCCGCGATAGCTCAGTGGTTAGTGAACTGGACTACAAGGGACAAGATGTAGGGTTTGATCCCAACCGACGGCTTCCGGGTTCACCCAGCCTTAAATGGGTACCGGATTTTTTTTTCTGGGAAAGTAAAGCAGCATGGGCGTAATACCGACCACATTACCTCAAAAATCATGTGTTGAAGGTCTGTAAAATGTATAGTCACTAACACTATATCCCCTATACGCCACTTGGCGTGACGGGTCACTAACACTATATTCCCTATACACCACTTGGCATGACAGGGGCTCTTTACTTCTACTTACCTGATTCCCTATACGTCTTGCAAAGCGTGGAGGGAACCTTCCCCTCCCCCCACCTATTTTTTGTTGTTGTTTACCTTTTATAGATCTCCACTCAGCAATAACGGGCCTACTGGATAATTTCACGGACCGTATCAGACACGTGAGCCAAATGTTGCTGATCGCTATTTTTAGGATTATGATTCTTTTTACATTGTTATCACCTCAGTATTTTAATGACATAAATTCTTGATTCATATGCTGTAGTTCTATATCTCAATCTGTTATTTAGTCCTTGATCTCCAATATAGTAACTGCTGAACGATGATTAGCTGTTCTCCGTAAAATATTACAATGGAGACTGCCAAAAGGGGATCGAAGGAAGACTAGCAATGGCAATGCAAACATTTGGCTGGCTGGCTTGCGTTCGTCTGATTACTAAAGTATTCTAGAGTATTCGTAGACTGTAGAATTCTTCTTCATCATCCGTCCTTAAAAAGCCGTTAAGTGTACGTTTCTGCGTTGTGTTGTGGTTTGCAGTATAACTGTGACATTTACGCCTTTCGGCCCAACACATCCGACTTCAGCACGACATTTTTGAGTACCGGGTTATCTTCCCTCTTCGATCCCTGCTCGCTTGGCCAGACTAGACAGGTTAATCTGTTACTGGAGGCACCGCGGAGAGGTGGAGCAGGGTCTGGGTGGTTCTGGTTCACCGATCCTGGCGAAAGCCATCAGCTGTGGGTCGCTGACAACTTCCAGCTCTGGTTCTGGGAGGCGCGCCTTCGCCTCCATCAAACAATTAATGTCTTGTAGAAGATTATGGCCCCATACCAACAAGGCAGTAACCTTAAAGCTTCTGATAGCATGTATCTTCTCAATGGAAACGTATGGTTCTCAGTCATAGAAATATCGCAAAAAAATGAAGAGAATTGGTTCATTCGAAACAAAAAACCTGCAGAAAAATTCCTAAGATACATTGGATTGTGAAAAGAGAGCAAAGCAGACATATTTTTTTTTTCGATCGCCAGCCTATGATGAAGTCGCTATAGACTAGGAACTGAATTTTGCGTTCAGAACTGAATTTCAATTTTTCCCTGACAGCTGTGTGCGCAGGCGCCCCTCGCCGCATAGGCAGATAATTCCGACTTCGGAGGTACTCAAATTTTTTTCCGTCGCTGACGTTTCAAGTCGGGTCTCGCTGCTGAGACCAGGGGTGGTTGCCGCAGAGAGAAATCATAAATAAAAATCCCAACCGGTGCAGCCGGGATTTGAACCCACAACCTCTCTGTCTCGAGGCCGGCGTTTTGCCTCGAGACCAACCCATCACCCAAAGCAGACATAGTAAAAGAGTTAAATATTGAAAAAAAAATACTTCTTACAAACAACATCTTATAGAGAAAGTTAAAATATGGCAAAGTCAAAAGACACAACGGGATGGAATGAACAATAAATGAAGGTATGGTTCCTGAGCGACTCATCTGGGCTAGACTATGAAGAAGGTGGCTTCCTGACACTAAAGATACAGTGTGCGCGACAGCAGAAGAAGTGGGAGATCTAGCTAGAGACAGGGACGCTTTCTTACAGGCTGTGTTGAGTGCAACGTTTTGTGGGAGATCTGGCTAGAGACAGGGATGCTTTCTTACAGGCTGTGATGAGTGCAACGTTTTGTGGGAGATCTAGCTAGAGACAGGGACGCTTTCTTACAGGCTGTGTTGAGTGCAACGTTCTGTGGGAAATGTGGCTAGAGACAGGGACGCTTTCTTACAGGCTGTGTTGAGTGCAACGTTTTGTGGGAGATCTGGCTAGAGACAGGGATGCTTTCAGACAGGCTGTGATGAGTGCAACGTTCTGTGGGAGATGTGACTAGAGACAGGGATGCTTCCAGACAGGCTGTGATGAGTGCAACGTTCTGAGGGAGATGTGGCAAGAGACAGGGACGCTTTCATACAGGCTGTGATGAGCGCAACGTTCTGTGGGAGATCTAGCTAGAGACAGAGACGCTTTCATACAGGCTGTATTGAGTGGAACTTTCTGTGGGAGATCTAGCTAGAGACAGAGACGCTTTCATACAGGCTGTGATGAGTGCAACGTTCTGTGGGAGATCTAGCTAGAGACAGAGACGCTTTCATACAGGCTGTGATGAGTGCAACGTTCTGTGGGAGATCTAGCTAGAGACAGAGACGCTTTCATACAGGCTGTGATGAGTGCAACGTTCTGTGGGAGATCTAGCTAGAGACAGAGACGCTTTCATACAGGCTGTGATGAGTGCAACGTTCTGTGGGAGATGTGGCTAGACACAGAGACGCTTTCATACAGTCTGTGATGAGTGCAACGTTTTGTGGGAGATCTGGCTAGAGACAGGGATTCTTTCAGACAAATTGCGATGAGTACAACGTTCTGTAAAGGACGCGCAACCCGATGATGATGTAATTGTTAGAACGCCATGTCAAAAGATCTCCTTTATTATCCTTTCAAATTTAAAGGTTAAAGTTCTCTAGATCAATGTACCACGTTCGAATTTAGTCTAAGACAACGAGACAGAAGTCTGCCATATCGCGAGCACGCTCCCGAGAGCTGGTTTCCTTGCTTTTTTATATTCAAATAGGCCCTTGAGTATATGCTCAATGAAACGCACGTGTACGTTGTTTAATGAGACTGTCTAAGAGATAATGTAAAAGCAACATCAGACGATGTTCTTTAATGAATCATTATATCCGTAAGAGCAAGACTTCTGAGGGACGCAAAGAAAATTAAAATTAAGGGAAAAAAATAAAATAATTAAGGAGAAGATAAGGTTAAGTTTAATAGAACAAGCACTGTAGTTATGACTCATAAGACCACAGATGATTTTTTAAAAATGTTATTTAAAATACCGACTCATAATTAAATTGAAGATTTAAAAAAAATAAAATCTAACTCAACAATTCAGGTACATATTTTCAGGTGTATTAATTACGGGATAGTGGTTGGCCGAATAGATATCTTGTCTGTGTGCAAACCAGAAAAACGTGTGTTTTACTACCTGTAAGGTCAAAAGTGTTTTTTTTTTCTAATGGGGGGTGAAATAAAAACTCGGAACGAACACCTCTCGACGACTATATTGGACAAACACTCGTTAATTCTCAGGTCCTATTAAGTCCCTCCCGGAAAATTCAGTAATGGGAAAATGCCGTAAAGATATATATTTATATTAAGTTAGTTTTTCATAATTAAGTCTTTGGGATTATCATGCTTTATCAATGAGCAAATGTTCAGACGTTCTCGGGGCCAGTAGTGGGGTGTAACGCACACTCCTACAAAGTAGGGCCTTCTTCAGTGACCGATGACAACAACCAACAAACGATGAGGCACGGATAAATGCTGCTACATCCAGGATGATTGGGACTGGTAAGTGTGAGGAGAAGTGGACAGAGGGATAAGAGATGAGAAAGTGACACGAGAGAGAGAGAGCGAGAGAGATGTGTTACATGTTGCAGGATAGATCATCATCATAAAGTACCGTGCCTGCTGACGTAGGTGATCATGTCACCCACAACTTTCGATCTCGACAGTTATTTATCATTTCTGTTGTTGACCTTCTGCCAAGCCATTCTCTTAAGCTGTCTGGTATCTTTTATCTTTGCTTCCCTCTATCTCTTCGTCCCTCGATTTTCCCAGTTGTCACAATATATTCCAGTTGTTCCCTTTTCATTGCATAGCCAAAAAATGATGTTTGTTTCTTCCTAATATTGGAAAATAGTTGTCTTTTTGCTTTGGCCTCTTTCAGAATGTTTTCATTACTCTTCTTAGTTGTCCATGATATTCTCAACATTCTTCTGCAAAACCACATTTCTACAGCCTCCAGTAATCTTCTTGTCTGTTGTCTTATTGTCCACGATTCACATCCATATGTTAAGACTGCCTCTACATAACATTTAAATAGCAGTATAGGTAAAATGTGGACATATGAAAGTATGAGTCAAAAATGGCTATATCCAAAATCTGTCTCCTCACAATGATGGAAGGCTATCAAATGCTTGCTGGTCAGTCTCCGATTAAGTGTTTTCGAGATCTCCTTGTTCCCACTATCACGCCATCTTAGAGAACGCTCGAGCCTCGAGTCCTATTAGTGAACGTTGAACACTATGATCGTGTTCACATTTGAACCGTAACGGAACCGATTTCTTCTAATTTCGCAAACTACTCTTTTTTGTTATTTTAATGTTTATGTCCATTTCAACTCGTTTACTCTTGTTTGTTTGTGTTCGCCAGCTTGATATCTCTATCGAAGTCCCGATTGGCTTAATTTTCGCATGAATATCAGTTTCATTCATATCGGCAGCCGTAAATTGACAGTTAGATATTCTCCGACTTCAGAGATAGTCTCGTAAATTTCATCGTCGAGAGTTTCAAAGTTTTGGGGATATTTTTTCCGATTAATTTTTCCCGGCAGCAGGCTTTTGATTTTCAACTGCCACTTGTTCTTTAAGAGAGCCACGATAGCTTAGTGGTTAGTGAATTGGACTACAAAGGGCAAAAGGTAGGGTTCGATCCCAACCGACGGTTTCCGGGTTCACCCAGCCTTAAATGGGTACCGGATTTTTTCTGGGAAAGTAAAGCGGCACGGGCGTAATACCGACCACATTACCCCAAATATCATGTGCTGAAGATCTGTGTAATGTATGGTCACTAGCACCATATTCCCTGTACATCACTTGGCGTGACGGAGGCTCTTTAATTTTTATTATAGAGGGAAACTTCCGAGGCGATAATCAGAGAATCAATTCAGAGGAAGAGGTATGTTTACAGCACTCGGAAAAAAATGACAAATAATCATGAGCAGAAAAAAAAAACCAGAAAAAAACAAAGAACAACATATGGACCGAAGCAGGATAAAATCCTGCTGTTTGTCCTACTTTGTTTTTTTTTTCTGTTGTTGATTATTTGTCATTTTTTCCGAGCGCTGTAAACATACCTCTTCCTCTGAATTGATTCACAATGACACACTTTATTCTGTTGAAAAAGCTTGAAAATAAAAGAAACCTTGTTATACCCTGACCCCTAGCACAGTTACTCTCATGACCAATGTTCTGCAGTTCTCACGTTCTTCAGGAAGGAGGCGTTACCGAAACCTTTACCCCCGCCTGCTGCTCTCAACCAACATAACTGATAACCTGACGCGGAACTCCTAATCCCCCGCGGTGGGAACTACAAGAATACTCGCCCGGTCCTCGGTCGAGATGTTAGTAAATTACAGACTTTCCTCGAGTGTCTAATGTCTTGAGATTTGTCCGGTGAGTTTTTGTTGTGATTCCTGTTAAAATGTTCACCTGCTGAGGGTTGTGATTATTCGCGTGAGGTGACGAGACTGATCTTCGGAATCCGGATTAAGTAATAATCCTCTGCTGTGTGGGTGTTTCTAGCGTTACATATACGAAGTTCAGTTCATTGTGAGGCATCTTCGAGAAGAACTTGAATCGGTTCAGCTTTTGTAAACTGAAGGTAAACGTTAGTAACGAGTAAGGAGTCTTCATATCACTGCACGAGGACCAGTTTAGGCCCACGGGGGCGAATTATGTGGTTCTTGAAGCATCATAGTTCATCTACTTTACTTAGTCTGAGGTCACTCTTTGGCATAGTACCAAACGTCTGGCCCAAACTTGTTCTCTCGTTGGTGTTGCCATACAAGGCGCAATGAGGTGTACCAAAAGTCTAGTGCTTTGACGGTTCGTGGTTTAGTTAACTAATTAAAAACTTTTCAGTATACAAATACGAAAACTATTATCATCATCATCATCACCATCGTCATTACTGTCGTCGTCGCCATCATCATCATCATCATCACCATCACCATCACCATCACCATCATCATCAACATCATCATCGTCATTATTGTCGTCATCATCATCATCATCACCATATCATTATTGTCGTCGTCATCATTATCATTATCATCACCATCATCTCCATCACCATCACCACCACCACCATCATCATCATCATCATCATCATCATCAACACCTTCATCATCATCATCATCATCATCACCATCATCATTATTATCATCATCGTCATCATCACCATCGTCACCATCACTATCACCATCATCATCATCACCATCGTCACCATCATCGTCACCATCATCGTCACCATCATCATTATTATCATCATCATCATCATCATCATCGTCACCATCACCATCATCATCATCACCATATCATTATTGTCGTCGTCATCATTATCATCACCATCATCACCATCATCACCATCATCACCATCACCATCATCATCATCATCATCATCATCACCATCATAATCATAATCATCACCATAGTCACCATCACCACCATCATCATCATCATCACCATCATCATCATCATCACCATCACCATCATCATCATCATCATCATCATCACCATCACCATCGTCATCATCATCATCACCATCATGGCCATCATCATCATCATCGTCACCATTATCACAAACATATATGCATTACGACTTGAATCGTGGACAATCAACCTCACCAACAGCCATACGACTCTTCAACACTTCCATTCCATCATCAATATTTTATATAATTTAACTTCTGCATCCCCAACCAAATTAAGGAGCCACGATAGCTCAGTGGTTAGTGAACTGGACTACAAAGAACAAGAGGTAGGGTTCGATCCCAACCGACGGCTTCCGGGTTCAACCAGCCTTAAATGGGTACCGACTTTTTTTCTGGGAAAGTAAAGCGGCACGGGCGTAATACCGACCACATTACCCCAAAAATTATGTGCAGAAGGTCTGTAAAATGTATGGTCACTTACACCATATTACCTATACGCCACTTGGCGTGACAGGGACTCTTCGCTTTTTTTTTTTACTTATCCCTCACCAATTTTCTTTTCCTCCCTATTTCGTTTCCCCTGCTTTTCCTGGTTTCTCCCGACTCCAGTCTCTTCAGTTGTATCTATACTTTTAAGATCTTCCAACCTAAGTATTTCCTTGTAGCTTACTTGTCTCGTTCTTTTGTTGTCATTGTCATTATTTATGCTGAACGGGTGGCTGAGTGAACAGGGCCTTTCCTTTTTAAACAGGTAAGTACGAGTTCAATTCCTAGTAGGGTTACAAATCAGGAGAAAAAAAAATAGAAATTGATCAGAACATCACATGCAGTCTACATTGTCTAGCGTCTATAAATGTCCATTCGGCAAACCCCAAACATGAGATAGATTGCTTACTTGCTAGCTTGCTTGCTTGCTATCTTGCTTGCTAGCTTGCTTGCTTTCTTGCTATCTTGCTAGCTTGCTTGCTTGCTTGCTAGCTTGCTTGCTTGCTTGCTTGTTAGCTTGCTTGCTATCTTGCTTGCTAGCTTGCTATCTTGCTTGCTTGTTTGCTTGCTTGTTTGCTTGCTTGCTTGCTTGTATTCGTCTGATGACAAAAGGAGTACACCTCTTCGTTATTTACCCTTAAAGTGACGCTAAGTGGGCGTGTCTGCGTTGTGTTGTGGTTTCCAGTATAACTGTGATATTTACGCCTTTCAGTCCAACACATCCGACTTCAGCACATTTCAGAGAACCAGGTTGTCTTCCTCTTCGATCCCTACTTGCTTGGCCGGACTAGACAGATTAGTCTGTTACTAGGGGCACCACGGAGAGATGGAGTAGGGTCTGCATGGTTCTGGTTCACTGATCCTGGCTCAAGCCATCAGCTTTGAGTCGCTGACAACTTCCAGCTCTGCTACTGCGAGCTGCGCCTTCGCTTCCAAACATGAGACAAAAGTTGTAAAATACACACACACAAATTTTCTTACGTTCTTTAATCAAATCTTTTTGATTTCTTTGCCTTCAGTGATACTCGGTATCAACTTCTGTTCAATCATGAGGTATTTATGATTGTTTGTTCATTACATATTACTCATTATTATATTTCTTTACCTCGATAGCTTAGCATGGCAAAAGACTATTTCTGTAAGTAACTGTTAAAGAAGTGAAAACGGAGCGATAGACAGAAAAAGAGATGGGAAGATAACATTAAAGAATGGAGACAAAAAAATAGAAAAAAAAAAAAACCATACAGAGAAAGCTTTACGTAATAAGTGGGTGACACAAATTAGAACGACGACGTTTCGGCTCTATAGGCTGAAATAGTTTCCTCCTGAAGGCCTCTTGATCCGAAACGTCGTAGTTCTAATCTGTGTCGTCAACTTATTACGTAAAGCTTTCACCGTATCGTTTTGTTTGCTATTATATTTGTTCAGCTTTCTTGCTATAAGTACGTAACTAGTAAGTGACCCCAATCATTTCGAGAATTGCTCTTTATTTGTAAATGTTAAGTATTTAGTAAGATCTCTCCCCTGTTACAATGTCAGTCTGTGGTCAGGAATTGGAAGAAAGTAATGGGCTATACATGGATGAAAAACGCAATTGTTTATGTTTTATATAGTATTGTGTTTAGCTACTTATTCGTATAGCAGCGCCACCTCATGGGCTACGACTTTGGCTGGCTGGCTAAACAAGGAAGGGCATCCTTAAGAAAGGAAATCAGAAATCTTCCTTCAGTACTACATACGACTGGTGGCTGTTCGGTTAAACAAGAAAGGACAAGTTAAGAAAGGAAATCAGAAATCTCCCTTCAGTACTACATACAACTGCTGGCTGTTCGGTTAAACAAGAAAGGACAAGTTAAGAAAGGAAATCAGAAATCTTCCTTCAGTACTACATACAACTGCTGGCTGTTCGGTTAAACAAGAAAGGACAAGTTAAGAAAGGAAATCGGAAATCTCCATTCAGTACTACATACAACTGCTGGCTGTTCGGTTAAACAAGAAAGGACAAGTTAAGAAAGGAAATCAGAAATCTTCCTTCAGTACTACATACAACTGCTGGCTGTTCGGTTAAACAAGAAAGGACAAGTTAAGAAAGGAAATCAGAAATCTTCCTTCAGTACTACATACAACTGCTGGCTGTTCGGTTAAACAAGAAAGGACAAGTTAAGAAAGGAAATCGGAAATCTCCCTTCAATAGTACATACAACTGCTGGCTGTCCAGTTAGACAAGAGAAGGGGGTAAGAAGAGGGGGAGGGGTGTGGCGGGGGTGGGGAGGGCTGGTTGGTCTCGAGACAAGACGCCGGTCTCGAGACAGAGAGGTTGTGGGTTCAAATCTCGGCTACACGAGTTGGCATTTTTATTTTTATTTATGATTTCTCTCTGCGGTAACCACCCCTGGTCTCAGCAGCGAGGCCCGGCTTGAAACGTCAGTTACTCATGGACGGAAAAAAAATATGATTACCTCCGAAGAGTTATCTGCCTGTGCGGCGAGGGACCCCTGTGCACACGGCTGCCAGGGAAAAAACGGATTAACGCGCAAATTTCAGTTCCTAGTCTCTAGGGACTTTGTCAGAAGGAAAAGCTGGCGAGCGCAAAAAAAAAAAAAAAACACACAAGGGAAGACAAGTTAGGAAGAAAGTCTCCCTTCTAGAGCACACACAGTTACCGACAAAAGGCGGAGGATCGGCTCAGTCGACAACAGTCTTGAAGACAGGAGCTTCAAACAGCCTGGTATCGTGTTCTGGGCACTACAGACACCGAAGGTGTTAAGTGACCAGAACCACTGGGAAAGCAACGGGAAACTGCTGATTACAGACTTGCGAGAAATTATGACACAGAAATACCGGAAGTCCTAGTTCCTGAGCGACGCATCATGGGTAGACCAAGAAAATGGTTTGAAGACATTCATAGGAGACCTTGAACATGACAACAGAAGTGGTGGGAGATCTGGCTAGAGAGGGAAATTCCTTCAGATTGACTGTGGTGAATGCAGCATCCTGCTAATGACATGTCACGTGATGATGATGATGATTAATTCGCATATGTGCGTGAGCATTCTCCGCTATTGCCTTAGCGATAATATGATGACGTAGGTGTGCAACAAAACTTGGTTCTGACATCGATGTAACACGCGTGGCAAGTGATGCTCACGTCGGAATCACGTGACCATGAAATGAAACTTTGAGAGGTTTTCCTACCACGTTGCTTGCTTGCCTGCCTGCTTGCTTTCCTGCTTGCTTGCTGGCCTGCCTGCTTGCTTGCCTGCCTGCTTGCTGGCCTGCCTACCTGCTTGCTTGCCTGCTTGCTTGCTTGCTTGCTTACCTCCCTGCTTGCTTGCCTGCCTGCTTGTTTGCTTGCTTACCTGCTTGCTTGCTTACCTGCTTGCTTGCTTATCTGCTTGCTTGCCTGCTTGCTTGTTTACTTGCTTGCTTGCTTACCTGCCTGCTTGCTTGCCTGCTTGCTTGCCTGCCTGCATGTCTTCCTGCTTGCTTGATTGCCTGCTTGCTTGCTTGTCTGCCTGCTTGCTTGACTGCCTGCGTGCTTGCTTGCCTGCCTGCTTGCTTGTTTGCCTGCCTGCTTGCTTGCCTGCCTGCATGCTTGCATGTCTGCCTGCTTTCTTGCTTGTTTGCCTGCTTGCCTGCCTGCCTGCATGCTTGCTTGTCTGTCTCTTTGCTTGCCTGCCTGCATGCTTGCATGTCTGCCTGCTTGCTTACCTGCCTGCGTGCTTGCTTGCCTGCCTGCTTGCTTGCCTGCTTGCTTGCCTGCCTGCCTGCATGCTTCCATGTCTGCCTGCTTGCTTGCTTGTCTGCCTGCTTGCTTGCCTGCCTTCGGGCTTGCTTGCCTGCTTGTTTGCTTGCCTGTCTGCTTTCTTGCCTGCCTGCTTGTTTGCTTGCCTGCCTGCGTGCTTGCTTGTCTGCCTGCTTGCTTGCCTGCTTGCTTGTTTGCTTGCCTACCTGCGTGCTTGCTTGCTTGCTTGCCTGCTTGCATGCCTGCCTGCTTGCTTGTTTGCTTGCCTGCTTGCTTTCCTGCCTGCCTGCTTGCTTGCCTGCTTGCCTGCCTGCCTGCTTGCTTGCGTTTGCCCGATGACGAAGTACACCTCTTCGTCATCCCCCCTTAATAGGACGTTAAGTTGCGTGTCTGCGTTGCGTTGTTTTTTGCAGTCTAACTGTGATAATTACGCATTTCGGCCCAATACATCCGACTTCACCACGGCGTTTTTGAGTACCGGACTGTCTTCCCTCTTCGATCCCTACACGTTTGGCCAGGCTAGACAGGTTATTCTGCTACTGGACCCACCACGGAGAGGCGGAGCAGGGTCTAGTTTGTTCTGGTTTAACAGATTCATGCAGAAGCCATCAGCTGTGGGTCCCTGAGAACTTCCAGCTCTGCTGCTGTGAGGAGCGCCTTCGCCTCCACCTTCTCCGTTAATATAGAACAGTTTCGTTGAATAACTCACTACAGAAATATAACTTTTTAAAGCTGTCAATAAATTGTTGTTATATTACCTTGTATAACGTTGTCAATAAATAAAAATAATATTTAATTCTCAAGTCTATATAAAGTTGAGCATACCGCAATATTTTCAAAGCAATGCTTAATTGAAACTACATAACTTAATTATTTACTATAAAAAAACACAAGTAAAAAGACGATAACAGAAAACTAGTTATTAATGAAATACTAATTATTAACATAGCCGTGACTGACAGTCAATTTTAAAGATTTCTTTTTAGTATAATGCAGTTTTCGTTGTGATATATTTTAATATATTGTAATGTGTTTTTCCCCTATTGTATTATATTTATTTATTGTGTTCTGTTGTACTTTATTACGTTGTCTAGTGATATATTGTATTGGTTTTTATTACGTTGTTGTATTTTACTGTACTGTACTGCAATGCAATGCATTGCATCGAATGGTTTGTCATCGCACTGTACTGTAACGCATCGTATTGTATTGTATTGTATTGTATTGTATTGTATTGTGTTGTGTTGTGTTGTGTTGTGTTGTATTGTATTGTATTGTATTGTATTGTATTGTATTGTGTTGTGTTGTGTTGTGTTGTGTTGTGTTGTGTTGTATTGTATTGTGTTGTGTTGTGTTGTATTGTATTGTATTGTGTTGTGTTGTATTGTATTGTATTGTATTGTATTGTATTGTATTGTATTGTATTGTATTGTATTGTATTGTATTGTATTGTATTGTATTGTATTGTATTGTGTTGTGTTGTGTTGTGTTGTGTTATATTGTATTGTATTGTATTGTATTGTATTGCATTATATTGTATTGTATTGTATTGTATTGTATTGTATTGTATTGTATTGTATTGTATTGTATTGTATTATATTGTATTGTATTGTATTGTATTGCATTTATTGTATTGTATTGTATTGTATTGTATTGTATTGTATTGTATTGTATTGTATTGTATTGTATTGTATTGTATTGTATTGTATTGTATTGTATTGTATTGTATTGTATTGTGTTGTATTGTATAACAGTTCTCCTAGCTTGTGCCACTAGGACTCAAAGTTAGAGAGTCCCTGATATTGTGAAAAGTGGTAGGTTCTAGAAGGAGCTTTATGCCAACGACTAACTACTTCCTCAGGTTCCACCGTCCAGATAATAACCAGTTTATTGTTAAAAGATTACAATGAAGTGCCCCTTTATCCATGTTGCACGACTTGAATTGAGATTGTGGTTGTAGAAAAGAAGATTGGGTAACAGGATTTGTACACTCGGCTCTCCGAGTCCTTAGAGTGGTGGTTGTGGTTTCCATTCGCTTAGAACATAAAAATGTCTTATGCAACAAATCTATGTCAATAGAAGTGAGAAAGAGAGTTTATCGCTGCTATTTAGAGCCAGTTCTGACCTATGGAAGCGAATCATGGACAGTAAACAAACAAATGAAAAGACGTTTAGAGGCCACAGAGATGGGATTTCCCAGAAGAATGTTGAAAGTTCCCTAGACGACTGAAAAGACCAATGTTGAAATTCTCAAAGAGGCCAAAACAAAAAGGGAGGTCATAAAAAAAACATCAGAAAGAAACAGTCAACAGTTTCCGGGCACATCATGAGAAGAGAAAAGTTGGAATACTTGTTACATCTGGAAAAAATACAGTCAAAGAGAAATCGCGAACAACAGAGAGGAAAAAATACAATCAAAGAGAAATCGCGAACAACAGAGAGAAAAAATACAGTCAAAGAGAAATCGCGAACAACAGAGAGAAGAAATACAATCAAAGAGAAATCGCGAACAACAGAGAGAAAAAATACAATCAAAGAGAAATCGCGAACAGCAGAGAGAAAAAATACAGTCAAAGAGAAATCGCGAACAGCAGAGAGAAAAAATACAGTCAAAGAGAAATCGCGAACAGCAGAGAGAAAAAATACATACAAAGAGAAATCGCGAACAACAGAGAGAAAAAATACAGTCAAAGAGAAATCGCGAACAGCAGAGAGAAAAAATACAGTCAAAGAGAAATCGCGAACAGCAGATAGAAAAAATACAGTCAAAGAGAAATCGCGAACAGCAGAGAGAAAAAATACAATCAAAGAGAAATCGCGAACAGCAGAGAGAAAAAATACAATCAAAGAGAAATCGCGAACAGCAGAGAGAAAAAATACAGTCAAAGAGAAATCGCGAACAGCAGAGAGAAAAAATACAATCAAAGAGAAATCGCGAACAGCAGAGAGAAAAAATACAGTCAAAGAGAAATCGCTAACAGCAGAGAGAGAAAATACAACCAAAGAGAAATCGCGAACAACAGAGAGAAAAAATACAGTCAAAGAGAAATCGCGAACAGCAGAGGGAAAAAATACAGTCAAAGAGAAATCGCGAACAGCAGAGAGAAAAAATACAGGCAAAGAGAAATCGCGAACAGCAGAGAGAAAAAATACAGTCAAAGAGAAATCGCGAACAGCAGAGAGAAAAAATACAGTCAAAGAGAAATCGCGAACAGTAGAGAGAAAAAATACAATCAAAGAGAAATCACGAACAGCAGAGAGAAAAATACAATCAAAGAGAAATCGCGAACAGCAGAGAGAAAAAATACAGTCAAAGAGAAATCGCGAACAGCAGAGAGAAAAAATACAATCAAAGAGAAATCGCGAACAGCAGAGAGAAAAAATACAATCAAAGAGAAATCGCGAACAGCAGAGAGAAAAAATACTGGATAGGATAGCTTGGTGTCATGGCATGACAGTCAACAATAGAACTGACACGATGCACGGTGGATAGAAGATTGTGGAAGGACATGATCGCCTACGCCAACCGGTACGACACATGGTGATGACTCGCTTAGTGGAGATGTGGAAAGTAAGTGAAAGTTGTTATGAGTAAAGTAGATTAAAATCAAAGTATATCAAAAGCAAGAGGAGCTTTAGTTGCACTGGGAAACATATGAAAGTCCAAAGAAATTAGGTTAAATACAAAAATAAAATTTTCAACTCCAATTTAAAGCCAGTATTATTATATGGCGGTTAGACACGGAGAACAACAAAAATGACAATCATGAAGATATAGACCTTCATTAATGGATGCTGACGCAGAATAAATAGATGGAAATGTCAGGACAAAATCACTAATATGAAATTATGGAAATGTACCAGTAAAAAATCAGTGGATAAAGAGATACAGCGAAGATGATGACGCTGGATAGGACACACACTGCGGAAGCCAACTGAGAGTATTACACAACAGGTCCTTTATTGGAATCCCCAAGGGAAAAGGCAAAGAGGAAGACCAAGATATTCTTGGAGAAAACAGATGGAAGCAGATGTGAAGATGATGTGGAATACACAGATTAATCCTAAAAGAATGACAAGAAACAGAACGACTTGGAAAGTGTTTGCTGAAGACATATGCTCCACAGGGAGTTGAAAGGTAGAAGAAGAAGAAGAATTCTAGGACCACATCGATGACCACCTCGTTAGCGAGTCTGTTTTAAGCAGCCAATTAGCAAGGAGACCTACCGGGAAGTGGAAATCAGGGGATTATTTGTGGATTTTCTAAGTGCTGTAAACACACATCTTCCCTTGAAATGATTGGTGAATCTATCGCATTGGAAAGTTTACGTTCATAATAATATTCATTTATCATAATCATCATTATCATCATCATCATCACCACCATCACCACCACCATTGGGTTCTGTCTCCTCATCGAAGGTTGGCTACCGTGGAGAGTCATTGCGCTGTCTCTTACTTTTATAGTGCAGGTTGTAGACTGACTTGTCCATTTTTTATGTTACTCGTCCACGTTAATCTTGGTCTGCCTCTGCATCTTTTACTCTGTATTTTCTATATATCTATATATCATCCTTTCGAGCCGAAGACGGCACATAGGGCAGAACCACAATCTTAAAAAAAAAACAGAAACCTTGCGTGCAAAATGGCACATATTGCAGAGATCAATGCTCTAAAATATATGGCGCTGTTTCCATAACAATACTTTTTACAATGACAGCTTGTCAAGCCATCGATCAACCTCCTTAGTCGCCTCTTACGACATGCCTGGAAGGTCACAGTGTCACTATTCTTTACTTTCTGTATTTTACCTTCCAAAATTACTTTTAGTAGGCTGCTATGTCTTTTAACAAGCCCCACAAATCTCATTTGTCTTGTTTGAATTGTGTTTAGTAGTTCTCTTTTCATTTTTAGTTGTTTTAAACCTTCATCGTTTGCTTTCTTTTCTTTCCATCCAATTCTACCTATTCTTCTATAAATTCACATTTCAAAGGCTTCAATTCTGTGTTCTGTTTTCTTGTCTAATGCCCATGTTTCTGCACCATACAGGAATATTGAAAAGATGTAACATTTTGCTATTCTTAGCTTTAGTCCTAGTGTTATTTGTTTTGATATTGATATATTTTTCATGGCATTAAAATTACTTTTTGCCATACCTATTCTTTTGTTTATTTCAGTTGTACATTTTCCATCACTGGTTATAGTATGTTCCAGGTAGTTGTAGCTCTGAACTGTCTCCATATGTATTCCTTCAACTTTGATATTTAATTGTAGGTCTTAAGAATTCTCTTTGTTTATGATCACAGTTTTAGTCTTTTTGGTATTTAAAATTTTGAATATTTTAAATATTTTGATTTTTTTTTCAAACATATTTTTTTCCTTCATTTCTCTTTCCTATGAATTTCTAGCCCTGCAATAGAGACCACAAGTCGCCCAGTCAGTACTCCAGACGAGGGCAAAGATCAGAGGTTAGCGGACCAATTAACTCCAGCGAGTCAAGATTTGAACCCCTATATAATAATGTTCTACAACAACCACGCTACCACAATGACCATCTGCCAGTAACCTTTACCTTGCTCCTAACCTTAAACGTGCTCCGGGTCACAACCTCAAATTCAGCCCGTTCCGCTCCTTTGATCTCCGCTATTTAATAATATGGTGGATTGAATCGAATGCCCGGATGCTGTTATGAGATAATTTCCCACCTGCACCTGTCGGAATTACATCCCCTGGTTTGCTAAATTCTAGAGAACTTGAAACCACGAATTACAGGTAAGGCCAGGTTAAAAAAAAAAAAGTGTGCTAGTAATAAATGTGGCAACGAGAAGGCGAAACAATACAAGAAAAAACATATTGGTATTTGAAAAATAAAACAAACGTTATATATTGTATTCAAAAAGAAGGAAATGAAAGGGCAACATATAAAAACAAAAACAAGAAATAAAATACAACAAAGTTTTGTGTGTGATGGGTTGGTGAGTGGAAGGAGATCGTTATGTGTATGTATGTCTGAATGTGTGTGTCTGTATGTATGTATGTATGTATGTATGTATGTATGTATGTATGTATGTATGTATGTATGTATGTATGTATGTATGTACGTATGTATGTGTGTGTATGTATGTATGTATGTATGTATGTATGTATGTATGTATGTATGTATGTATGTATGTATGTATGTATGTGTGTATGTATGTGTGTATGTATGTATGTATATATGTATGTATGTTTGTGTATGTGTATGCCTGTATGCGAGCGTGTGTGCGTGTGTGTGTGTGTGTGTGTGTGCTCGCTCATGAGTATGTGAGCATATGTGTGTGTGAGTGTATGTGTATGTATGCGCGTATGTATGCGTACGCATGAATGTATGTGCGTATGCGTGCTGCGAGTGTGCGTTGAAGCCCCAGTCACTAGACCCCTCCGTAGATGGGAGACAATAGTGCAGTCAAAGTCAACATTATAAGCTCATTATGTTAGGATCATCGTCACCGCACATACATATGTGCCTGAATCTTCTCCTAAAAATACTGAGAAGACTAGTAAGAACCCTGTCACATGTTCACGAACTCCGATACATGGCATCGGATCCATTTTGGGCACAGTCCTAACTGTTTTGCATCGACAGCGGCAGTTTGGTCCACTATTTTTTTAATAGTAATTACCATAGTCATTTGAGCCGCGATAGCTCAGTGGTTAGTGGACTGGACTGCAAAGGACAAGAGGTTGGATTCGATCCTGATCGACGGCTTCCAGGTTCACCCAGCCTTAAATGGGTACCTCATTTTTTTCTGGGAAAGTAAAGCAGCACGGGCGTAATACCGACCACATTACCGCAAACTCAAAAAATCATGTCCGAAGATCTATAAAAATTATGGTCACTAACACCATATTTCCTATGGCGTGACGGGGCTCTTTACTCTTTACTTCTGTTTACCATAGACATTTAACGTGCACAAAGCTCACACGAGACCTACTACCATTATACGAGAAGGCTAGATCTCAATATCCAGAGACTGGGAAAGTGTAGCGTCGAGAGAAAGCTACATAATTGATGGGAAAATTTCTCACAGTCTATCGAACCCGGGGTCTCCTTCTCCAGAACCCGGGGTCTCCTTCTCCAGAACCCGGGGTTTCCTTCTCCAGAACCCGGGGTCTCCTGCTCCAGAACCCGGGGTCTCCTTCTCCAGAACCCGGCGTCTCCTTCTCCAGAACCCGGGGTCGTACTCTACTAGACCACTTAGACCCAGATCCCACACACCCAACTCCCCCCCCCCCCCCCCCCCAAAAAAAAAAGAAAGAAAGGAAAGAGAAAAAAAAAAGCTAGAGAATTCGTAGTTCAGTAGGTAAGTTAAAAAAAAAAAAAAATATAGAGCCCCGTCACGCCAAGTGGCGTATAGGTAATATGGTGTTAGTGACCATACATTTTACATACCTTCAACACATGATTTTTTTGGGGTAATGTGGTTGGTATCACGCCCGTGCCGCTTTACTTTCCCAGAAAAAAAAATCCGGTACCCATGTAAGGCTGGGTGAACCCGGAAGCTGTCGGCTGGGATCGAACCCTATCAGTCTTTAGGTACTGCAGTTTTTCTGTCCCCACTTAGCAACTGCACATGTTTCTGTCTCTCTTTACAGACTTGTTGTCTGGTTCTCTAGAGAAACATTATTTATTTCTTTCTTTTCAAACTGTCCATGTCTCTCTCTTTACAAAACAATGTTTCTGCCTCTCTTTACAAAACAATGTTTCTGCCTCTCTTTACAAACAATGTTTTTGCCTCTCTTTACAAACAATGTTTCTGCCTCTCTTTACAAACAATGTTTTTGCCTCTCTTTACAAACAATGTTTCTGCCTCTCTTTACAAACAATGTTTTTGCCTCTCTTTACAAACAATGTTTCTGCCTCTCTTTACAAACAATGTTTTTGCCTCTCTTTACAAACAATGTTTCTGCCTCTCTTTACAAACACTATTTCTGCCTCTCTCTTCAAAACAATGTTTCTGCCTCTCTTTACAAACAATGTTTCTGCCTCTCTCTACAAACAATGTTTCTGCCTCTCTCTACAAACTATATTTCTGCCTCTCCTAACAAACTATGTTTCTGCCTCTCTTTACAAACAAACTATATTATTGTCTCTCCTTACAAACAATGTTTCTGCCTCTCTTTACAAACAAACTATATTATTGTCTCTCCTTACAAACAATGTTTCTGCCTCTCTTTACAAACAAACTATATTCTTGTCTCTCTTTACAAACAAACTATATTATTGTCTGTCCTTACAAACAATGTTTCTGTCTCTCTTTACAAACAAACTATATTATTGTCTCTCTTTGCAAACAAACTATATTCTTGTCTCTCTTTACAAACAAACTATATTCTTGTCTCTCTTTACAAACAAACTATATTATTGTCTCTCTTTACAAACAAACTATATTATTGTCTCTCTTTACAAACAAACTATATTATTGTCTCTCTTTACAAACAAACTATATTATTGTCTCTCTTTACAAACAAACTATATTATTGTCTCTCTTTACAAACAAACTATATTATTGTCTCTCTTTACAAACAAACTATATTATTGTCTCTCTTTACAAACAAACTATATTATTGTCTCTCTTTACAAACAAACTATATTATTGTCTCTCTTTACAAACAAACTATGTTATTTTCTCTCTTTACAAACAAACTATATTATTGTCTCTCTTTACAAACAATGTCTCTGCCTCTCTTTACAAACAAACTGTATTATTGTCTCTCTTTACAAACAAACTGTATTATTGTCTCTCTTTACAAACAAACTATATTATTGTCTCTCTTTACAAACAAACTATGTTATTTTCTCTCTTTACAAACAAACTATATTATTGTCTCTCTTTACAAACAAACTATGTTATTTTCTCTCTTTACAAACTATCAAAACGGTGTTTGTCTTATTGCTGCAGCCTGTGGACAATATGACTGAGGCTGAGGGAGAGGAATCTATGAGGCGAGAGCCTAAATGTGCATGCCTAATGCCGTCACTACGTGCTGTTCAAGTTGGAGTTCTTATGTTGCTCTCGATTTAAAAAAAAATAGTTTCGACCAAACAGTTTATGAAACCTTTATCAGGCTTTGTCCACCTTTTCCCAGATTTGTCCATCTGTCTTCACATTTGTCCACCTTTTCCCAGCTTTGTCCATCTGTCTTCACCTTTGTACAGCTTTATCCGACTTTGTGCACATTTCTCAGGCTTTGTCCAAATTTCTCCGGTTTTGTCCAGCTTTGTCAATCTTTCGCCAACTTTATCCACCCTCCTCCAATTGTGTCCAGCTTTCGCCAGCTTTGTCCATCTTTCTACAGGTTTCTCCACCTTTCTCCAACTTTTTCCAGCTTGTCCACCTTTCTACAGGTTTCTCCACCTTTCTCCAGCTTTGTCCAGCTTTGCCCATCTTTCGCAAGCTTTGTCCACCTTTCTCTAGGTTTGTCCTCATTTCTCCAGGTTTGTCCACCTTTCTCCAGATTTGTGCACCGTTCTCCAGGTTTGTCCACCTTTCTCCACATGTATCCACTTTTCTCCAGGTTTGTCTACCTTTCTCCAGGCTTGTCCACCTTTCTCCACATTTATCCACCTTTCTCCAGGCTTGTCTCCCTTTCTCCACATTTATCCACCTTTCACCAGATTTGTCCACCGCTCTCCAGGTTTGTCCACCTTTCTCCCCATGTATCCACCTTTCTCCAGGTTTGTCCACCTTTCTCCAGGTTTGTCCACCTTTCTCTACATTTATCCACCTTTCTCCAGGTTTGTCCACCTTTCTCCAGGTTTGTCCACCTTTCTCCACATTTGTCCAGCTTTGTCCACCTTTCTCGAGGTTTGTCCACCTTTCTCCAGGTTTGTCCACCTTTCTCCATATTTGTCCAGCTTTGTCCACCTTTCTCCAGGTTTATGCCACATTTCTGCAACTTTGTCCATCTCTGTGCACCTTCTCTATTGAGCAATGTCTAAAAATAATGACCCTAAGACAATGTGCATGAGCTGTTGCCATGCTACTCAAATATGAGCTGTTGCCATGCTACTCAAATATACGGCCAGTGACTCATAACTGACTGTCTATGTTATGATCAAAGAACCAGAACTATCCAGATCAGACTGCACTTAACTGCAATGGCCCTTGATTCAAACTAACCAGTCTAGTCTGGCAAAGTGAGTAAGATCAAGAGGGAAGGCAACCTAGTTTTTAAAAAATACCAAGGTGAAGTCGGATGTGTTGGGCCAAAAGGCACAGACCAAACAATAAAACGCATCTACGCCAACTAAACGCCGTTTGAAGGATTGACTATGGTGAGAGCAAATGGAAAATTCGTAAAATAATATACAACGGTTACCCAGGTGTTTGTCATTGCCTCTTTACTTTCTCCTTGACTCGGCACCCCAGGTCTATTGCCCATGAGGGGGCATTATGCATCTGTTGGAGAACCACTCCTCTGCTTCGTAATCAAACAGAAAACAGAAAGAAACCCTCAAACAGGAGTCAGTTGTTTTGACAGAAACATACAAACTCTAACTCCGCATTTCGAGCTTCGGGAGAAATCAAAAAGGCAATGCTTAATTATAGCCCCGGGTTGACAGTCACATGATCAAACCACGTGTCGCTGGGAGGGGCATCATCCACTACTCAATCACGATTGTTGTCGCCTAATTAGTCGCATGGTTAGCTCTACAAATTCAGCTATTATCACGTCCCTATTTTGACCCTCGCTGTTGTCCTCGGGTTTTTGCTTTTACACAAATTCTTCTTTATTATTCATGATGAAAAATGAGATAACAACGAGTGTTAATGTAATAAACGAAACAATACTTTAGACGAGCGAAGGGCGAGGTTCTTTTTGGGGAGTTGATCACAAGAACAAAAAAAAAATGTTAATAATTATAACTCGAAGTCACGTAACATTAGTAATTAATTAAATTATTGCAGTAATGGTGTTGATTTACAAATTTATCAGTTGGTAGTAAAAAAAAGATAATTATTTATAAGTGAAAGAAGTTAAATAAAAAAAATATAAATTATATATATATATATATATATATATATATATATATATATATATATATATATTTATATATATATGATCCTCATTAATGGATGCTTACGCAGAATAAAAGAATGGAAATAGCAGGACAAAATCACTAACATAGAATTATGGAATTGTACCAGTAAAATGCCAGTTGATAAAGAGATACAGCGAAGACAATAGCTGTGGATAGGACAAACACTACAGAAGCCAACTGAGAATATTGCACAACAGGTCCTTTTTTTGAACACCCAAGGAAAAAGACAAAGCCGAAGACCAATATATTCTTGGAGAAAACATATGGAGGCAGAGATGAAGATGATGAGGAAGACATGAAAAGATCTTAAAAGAATTGCAAGAAACAGAACGGCATGGACTGTGTATGTTGAAGACCTGTGCTCTACAGGGAGCTGAAAAGTAGAAGAAGAAGACATATTTTTTTGACGTGTATGTCATCTTTTAGAAACGCACAATTCTGTGTAAACGAGTTTTGTCATGGTTTACTAGGAATATGAATAAAAGAAGTACAATTTTGAAATGTGTGAAGAAATTACATTTTCATTTTTGTATTTTTTTTAAATATTAAGTTGTAAAGAGTATAAATGGTATAATGTAAATAAATTGTAAAGCTTGTAAATGAGAAAATTAAATTTTGGCGCTTATAAACGATGAGCACATATAAAATAATTTTAATGCAATTTTAATGACATAATTTGAACTTTAATGCAATTTTAATGAATGAATTTAAACTTTGATGCATGTAAAATAATGAATTTAAACTTTGATGCATGTAAAATAAATAATTTAAACTTTGATGCATGTAAAATAATGAATTTAAACATTTTGATGCATGTAAAATAATGAATTTAAACTTTGATGCATGTAAAATAAAGAATTTAAACTTTGTTGCATGTAAAATAAAGAATTTAAACTTTGTTGCATGTAAAATAATGAATCTAAGCTTTGATGCATGTAAAATAAAGAACTTAAACTTTGATGCATGTAAAATAATGAATTTAAACTTTGATGCATGTAAAATAATGAATTTAAACTTTGATGCATGTAAAATAAAGAATGTTGAACTTTGATGCATGTAAAATAAAGAATGTTGAACTTTGATGCATGTAAAATAAAGAATGTTGATCTTTGATGCATGTAAAATAAGGAATGTTGATCTTTGATGCATCTAAATGAAAGAATATCTACCATGATGTATGTGTAAAAAAGAATGTGATACATTTCAATGAAAGAAGACAAATGATGAATCTTTTCAATGAAAGAAGACAATGATGAATCTCATAAATAAAGTAATATTTTGAAGCTTAAAATGCAAGTTAGTTCATTTATAAACTTCGGGTGAATGGTTGATCTCGAGGCGAGACGCCGGTCTCGAGACAGAGAGGTTATGGGTTCAAATGTCGGCAGGATCAGTTGGGATTTTTATTTGTGATTTCTCTCTGCGACAACCACCACTGGTCTAGGCAACGAGGTCAGTTACACGTTGACGGATAAAAATATATGAGTACCTCCGAAGATGGAGTTATCTACCTCTGCGGTGAGGGACCCTTGTACACACGACTACCAGGGAAAACGGAAAATGCAGTGCCTAGTCTCTAGGAACTTTGCCAGACGTGAAAGCTGATGAACGCAAAAAAAATTAAAAGCTTCGGATTTAAGTATCATTCATTGATAAACATAACAATTTAACTCTCTTTATATTTGAGGTAGAAGTCCTGGTGCCTCGACACAGCGCCTTGCCGCAAGAAACAAACGCTAGAGCACACGGCCAACTAAGCAACCTACACTCAAGTCATCATGTTAACCGATGGATCTCACTAACCAGGGACCAGGGAAAGGTAAAGCCATCAGGAAACAACAGACTCAAAGTCAACAAAATTCGCAGCACCTGTGACGAAACTCGAACCTGGGATCTTCCTGTCTAGAGGCCAACGTCCTTGCTCTAGACTACTCAGCCCCCTTAACACCCCCACACACACACACACACCAAATAAGCTGTTAAAATGTATGTTAACGATTTATGTTACTGCAAAACGTTGTGAATGTATAAACACACCTGCTGAACACATTACAACTAAATTATAAATTGAAGCTGTTATATGGTCCGGGTTCGATCCCAGCAGTGGCATTTTTCTTCGCACTATCACGGCTCCGGGGTTCACCCAGTCTCTAAAAATAGGATTTTAGGACACCAGAGATTTTTCTGGGAAGTAAAGGCGGCCTGGCGTGATATCGACCACATCAACCAAAAATGTGCCGTAGATATAGAAAAATATGGTCACTAACACCATATTCCCCATACAAACAAGGTAGGGGAGGGAACATATACTTGTTATATGATGAGATACTGCCGCTGTGTCGCGTTCTACTCACAGGGACAAGAGCAATACAAATATGTTTAAATAGAAAGTGTTGTTATAATGCTTGAAGTGGATAAAATAGTCCATTTTGAGTGAAATAAAAAAAAGGGAGTAAGACAAGGATGCATCCTATCAACAAGCTTGTTAAATCTATACACTGAGCAAATCTTTAAAAACATCACAGAGATGCCAGGCCTAAACATTAATGGGAAGATAATCAATAACTTAAGATATGATGATGATACTGTTCTACTAGCAGAAAATCCTAAAGATCTACAACTACTTAATGAAATAAACATGACAAGCAAATTAATATGGATTAAATATGAATATAAAAAAGACTAAGACTATGATCATAAGCAAAGATAATACATAAAACTTACTGGTGGATTTCAAAATTGAAGGAATAGACCTGGAGACAGCTCAGAACTACAACTACCTTGGACATACTATAACCAGTGATGGAAAATGTACAAATGAAATAAACAAAAGAATAGGAATGGCAAAAAGTAATTTTAATGTCATTAAAAATATACTAACATCAAAACAAATAACCCCAGAGCGAAAACTAAGAATAGCAAAATGTTACATGTTCTCAATATTCATGTATGGTGCAGAAACATGGACATTAGACTTTGTCTGATTATAGCCATCAATAGATTTACAAAGGCCTATAGGCTGACAGCAAATTCCTGGAAAGGCCCCAACCAGCGTGACACTTTAAGCTTTATGAGCAGGGGCGGTTGTGAGTAGAACGACGTCAGGCCGTCTACAGCTCCTATAGATGTTAATGTCACGCAAACTTGGAGAGTTTTCCAGGTTTATGTTTGGCTGCGGACCTTTGTAGATCTTTAGATGGCTGTGGTCTGAGAGATCTCTATGAGATGAATATTTTTGTACAATTCTGCTTATTTAGATTAATTTGTAATTCTTCTTCTTATACCTTTTTAGCTCCCAGTGGAGTATAGGTCTTCAACAAACACTTTCCAAGTCGTTCTGTCTTTTGCCATTCTTTTAAGATCATTCCATGTCTTCCCCATCATCTTCATCTCTGCTTCCATCTGTCTTCTCCAAGAATCCCTTGGTCTTCCTCTTTGTCTTTTCCCCTGGGAATTCCAAAAAAGGACCTGTTGTGTAATACTCTCAGTTGGCTTCCGTAGTGTGTGTCCTATCCAACGCCATCGTCTTCGCTGTATCTCTTTATCCACTGGTGTTTGACTGGTACCTTTCCATAATTCTGTGTTAGTGATTTTGTCTAATTTGTACTTCATTTCTACTATATTCTCATTCTGCCTTCTTGCGGCCTGGTTATTTTGTGTAAGTGTATTTTATGTAGCCTCAATTCTGTGAGGGGACATAATTTATCTTTGAAAGTATTTAAAAGATTATGACTTTTGTTTTTTAATAATTAGAAATCTTGAAATGTCATTTATGCAAATTAATGTGGGAAATAGAAAGAAAAAAAAAGATTCATGTTAAGGATAAAAAGAAGTGCGGGACATATTCATTTATTCTGAGGGAGTTTACTTTACAGGAATTATGAGTTAATTTTAATATTTATTGGGAGCCGCGATAGCTCAGTGGTTAGTGAACTGGGCTACAAAGGACAAGGGGTTGGGTTCGATCCCAACCGACGGCTTCTGGGTTCACCAGCCTTAAATGGGTACCGGATTTTTTTCTGGGAAAGTAAAGCAGCAAGGGCGTAATACCGACCACATTACCCCAAAAATCATGTGCTGAAGGTCTGTAAAATATAGGGTCACTAACACCATATTTCCCTATACGCCACTTGGCGTGACGGGGGTACTTTACTTTTTTTACTTTAATATTTATTAACTACTGTTTTCAATCTGAATTACTGAAAATGTATTTTCATAGTAATTTTACAATTATTTACGCTATATATTTTATTAAATAACCATTTCATTAAACTTGCCTGGAAAGAAAATCTCTCTCTCTGCGATCAGGACTCAATCAGAGTAGGACTCCAGACTCTCGCACAAAGACAGCTGTCTATTTAAACCTGTTAGATCCACTCCGATTGAATACCTGTAAAAACATTGCACTGTGTTCTGCGCCAGTGGCCCAGTGCATCCGATTTCAGCCAGCATTTTGTTCAGGTTTGCTTTCCTTAGCCTTTGATTGTCCCTAATCTTCCTACAAGGCAGCAGATGATCTTTCTGTAGGGGGATTCTGCCCTTAGATGGTCGGCCTTCCCAGGTTTACGAGCACCGTCTGCCCGAGTCACTAGAGGTGACTAACACAGACATGCGACTTGTAATATGAGGAAACTGTAACAAGGAACACTTTTCATGCACAGCCTCCAACTGTTCCCGCCGCCTATCCCCATATACCGGTAAGTCACGTCCTCTTGAAAATGATGATCGTCGTAGCACTTGATGATGTTAGGCCATCATTGATGACTCCAATTCCGAACATAGAGACACACAGTCAGACGTCAAATTTTCCCCGTCGCACATCAAACAGCAGACCGTAAGATTTGCGCACGGCCGGTTTAGGGAACCATTACGATGACGTAGCACACACCAATGTCGCCGAACAAATAATCTCGATACCTTTAGATTTCTGTCTGATTACTCAATTGTAAGCAGCCTACGACGAATAAAACACGAAGCAAATTCCCCAAAGAGACAAAATCTGCGGCTGACGAAGTAGTTTAGATTAATTGGAATAGAAAATTCACACAAATGATATAACAGACTCATGCTGGAATTTGGTAAATCATATGCTCAGAGGCGATTCAGAATTATGATGATTTATTGCACTCTGGTGCATTTTTATTGTTGATTTTATTTGATTTTATTATTGATTTCGTTGGCTGTGATTTATTTTTTTAATGTATGTATAATCAATTTGTGTTTTTCCTCATTGTGTTAATATCTGACTTTCCTTTGTTATTAAATTGTAGTTGACCATTTGAGCGCGGCAATAAGAAAGTAAAGGAAAAAAAAACTGATTGTGTACAATTAACAAAAAAATGAAATTAACCCTTTTTTGCATGGTGCAACACCGTTAGAATAAGAAAGATAAGCATTTATGACTACCCGCACAATTAGCAATTGAAACATGCAACTAATGTTGCATGGATACAGATGAAATGGCAGGTTAGACGACTAACTGTGTGTTTATATGTTCGGAATTGGAGTCAACAACGAGGGCCTAAAATCATCACGTGCTATACATTTTTTTTAAAATATGACGATGATCATTTTCAGGAGGATGTGTACTTCCAGTATATAGTGGATAGGCGGCAGGAACCATTGAAGGCTATGTATGAAAAGTGTTCCTTGTTGCACTTTTCCTCATATTCCAAGTCCGGCTTGTTGCAGGAGCTACTGAGTTAAGTGCTCTGTGCACACCGTGAGTTGTGTGTCTCATCCGTTTTGATCATGATTCGATATTCAAATTGTTTACGATGAATGATGATATGGTATGACAGGGAACAGTTGGCTGTGTTCACTTTCTGCACGGTTTCGCCTTATGTCTTTTGGCGTGTGCTGAGACTGCTACTTTTGGGACTACAGTGACCTTTCTTTGTTTGGGAGATGAGATATTAATTCGGATGATTACGCTGGCACGGGCGGTTGAGTAATTATGGATTTTAATTCGTTTGCAGTGATACCGGGACCTTCCATTACCAAAGAACCAATAACCAATAGACAAGAAAACAGAACAGTAAATTGAAGCCTTTGAAATGTAGATGAAGAATAGCACGAATTGGATGGAAATAAAAGAAAACAAACGATAGAGTCTTAAAACAACTAAAAATGGAAAGAGAACCACTAAACACAATTCAAACAAGACAAATGAACTTTTGGCGTATGCTAAAAGACACAACAGCCTACTAAAAATAATATTGGAGGGGAAAATACAAGGTAAAAGTGGCAAAGGCAGACCAAGACTAACATGTACGAGTAAAAGCAAAAGATCGGCAAGTCAAGATATGTCAGTCAGCCTGCACCATCAAAGCAAGAGACAGGGCGGAATGGCGCTCCATGGTAGCCAACCTTCGTTGCGGAGACGGCACTCAATGTTGATGATAAGTCTAAACCAAGTTATTTAATATTAGTTATAATAATAAATTGCAATTCTAATTACTTGTCAGCAACAGAAATGATAAATAAGTGTCGAGGTCGAAAGTTGTGGAGATGCATGATCAGCTACGCCAGCAAGCATGGTAAATAACACAATAATGTTATCACAATGAAATTACTTGATCTAAAGTAGCATTTACAATTTCAGTCAAACAGCCGTCAATTGTGAAAAAGTCTTTTTTTTTAATGGCAACTTTATTTATTTTTTCTTTAATATTTTCATATAATTTGTTCCTGTGTTTTTCTTTTATTTCTTGACATCTTTCTTTTCTAAATATCCTAAACAAGCAAAATAATAATTTCTCAACATGCAACATTTCATTCTTTTTAATTTTTTTTTTTTTTTGGTTGCCTCTTATTTTTTTTATTTACAATTTAAAATATTTTCTTTGTAACATTACACTTCTAGCATGAATGGAAATATTTCAAAACATTTCTCTCTACTTTTATCGTAACTAGTTGTAACATTTATCTTATGTTTGAACTAGTAGCAGAAAACAACGGGTGACACACTGAAAATAAAGCTAATTTGGCGCTTGTTTCTTTTATGTTGGCTCCAACTAATCACGTCTGCCAAAAACGCGGGAGAATATTTTCCCCACTCAACAATGCCCGCAGACATGAGCGTTGCTCCTACATTATTGTATCTCGTCTGGTAGTTCATTTCGAAGGATAGCCTCGAGCAAGATAGTTGCTACATTATGTTTTTTTCCCTGCGCGAAAAAGTTACATTAGATGGTAAGGGGAGGGAATTAATGCATGTAAAATAATGTAGCAGAGCTGTAGAAGATAGAAATGTGAGCTTAAAAGGAAGGACATACCTCGGGCTGATGTTTGTAGGGGTCGTTAACTATGCGGTCTTTTCGGCCGCGAGTTCGGGTTTACAATAAAAAGGACATCCGCTCTGAAGCTGTCTTTGCTGGTGTGCCGAGAGCGTCAGAGGGAGAAAGCCAGACTTGGTTAATTGGTCCTAATGTAGCTGAAGAGCTGTGTGAGAACAGACAGCCTCACAGAAAGCCTCCTCATCCAACGCTTCTTTTCCGAGCAACCCACGACGCTCTTCCTGTAACGCTTTGAAGAATTTTTTCTACCACTCTGCCACTTCAGAAGTCGAGCAATCGGCAGGCAGCTCGTGAGATGACAAACTGAAAGGGTTCGCGTGTATGAGGCCAGAGCATGGTTGTCGAGAGGGCGAGCAAAGAGCAACACCAATTGGGCGTTTCTTAGCAAATACTATTTTTATCTTCAACACACGGAAGGGTAGAGAGCTGATATTTTGATGTTAGACGAGCAAGACTGTCTTCCAGTGGCGTGGCGTGAAAACGTATAAGTGGGCGATAAGGGGGCCACGAAATATACCACTGAGATGTAGGATTAAAGATGTGAAATTTTTATAAACATGACAATATGGTTGTTAAAAGGAATGCCAGAAATGGGATGGGAACACCTTTACTTTGATAAAAGTCGCCACAAAGCAATCCGACTTTTTGACTCGATACAAGCTTTCAACTGGGACACAAACATTATTACAAATAAAAACTTGAGTAATAAACTAACACAAACCACGCTTAAAACAATGAAATAAAATAGTTAATTTGAAAGCCATTTTTAAGCTGTAAAAAAAGATGTTCTTCACAAGATATTTCAGGGTTTAAATGTCCCAACAAAAGGAGTTTTTAAAAATTTTCCCCAAAATGATATTTCACAATCTAAACTGTCTCCACACATGATATTTAAAATACACCCATCCCCCCACATGATATTTCACAATCTAAACTGTTCCCACAAATGATATTTAAAATACACCCATCCCTCCATATGATATTTCACAATCTAAACTGTCTCCACACATGATATTTAAAATGCACCCATCCCTCCACATGATATTTCACTATCTAAACTGTCTCCACACATGATATTTAATATACACCCATCCCCCCACATGATATTTCACTATGTAAACTGTCTCCACACATGATATTTAAAATACATTTCCCCACAAGATGATATTTCAGTATTAAAAATGTCCTGCACAAATTGATTTTCCTTTTACAAATGTACTCACAAAATGACATTTCATATTTTAAAACTGTCCCCCTCAAAATGATCTTTCATTATTTTCCTAAATAGAAAAATGACATTTCACTTTTTTGTTTTTTCCCCTCTTAAAAGATACCATTTTTTTTTCTTACAAACTGGTAATTCATTTTCTTTTAGCTCGTCGCCAAGTGATTTTTCAATTTGTCCATAATATTTAATACTTAAAAATTAGTATATATAGTGATGATTATTTTAAATAAATTCTTTATGAATTTTAATAGCTTGATTTGTACCAGTTTCTCATTTCGAACGCCCCAGACTTTAAAAAAAACTCTGGCTACGCCTTTGGTGTCTTCTCGTGTTTCTGTCCATGAGTCGAGATGAACACGAGAGCTCGAAGCATCCAAGTGGTCATGAGGGGGATAGAAAGCTCTCGCCGAACTCAAACCAGCAGCAAGTCATTTCCTGCACAGCTTCTCAGCAATCTCCAAGTAACTCTTTTCTCAACAAAGTTTACGCTTTTTTTCTTGACTATTTCCAACAATGAAGAGCTCCGCCACTTTTCTCAACCAGTTTCAGTAAAATTGACTCTTTATTCCTGAACTGAACAGAGTTCAAGTAGAGGGAGGTCGTTGAATGTTCTTCTTCAATAACTCCGGATATGCGCACTAATGTACTTACGAGGAGATTTAACTTCCGCTGTAGTATAATTCATATCTTGAAAGAAAAAAAATGCTGTTGCTCTATTCCAACCAATCATTGAATCGACCCTCGTTTTTATCTCCACGCAGAATTCTTGAATATCCGGCAGAATTCGTAAAATCCGGCTGCATCCTTAATTAATTGATTGTGTGCTTAAAGGCTTGTCTTTATTTTGTTGACATTTAGAATGTATTGTCCTTTTACTGTTTGAGCAAGCGCTAATATTGTGATTCTTTAGAAACAATCATCATCATCGAGTGCCGTCTCAGCATCGAAGGTTGGCTACACCATAGAGCGCCATTCCACTCTGTCTCTTGCTTTGATGGTGCAGATTGTCATAGGCTGACTTGTCTATCTTTTGATGTTACTCGTACATGTTAGTCTTGGTCTGCCTCTGCCTCTTTTACCTTGTATTTTCTCTTTCAATATTACTGTTATTAGGCTGTTGTGTCTTTTAACATGCCCTAAAAATTTCATTTGTCTTATTCTAATTGTGTTTAGTAGTTCTCTTTTCATTTTTAGTTGTTTTAAAACTTCATCGTTTGTTATCTTTTATTTCCATCCAATTCTACCTATTCTTCTATAAATCCACTTTTTAAAGGCTTCAATTTTCTGTTCTGTTTTCTTGTCTAATGTCCATGTTTCTGCACCATACAAGAATATTGAGAAGATGTAACATTTCGCTATTCTTAGTTTTAGCCCTGATGTTATTTGTTTTGATGTTAGTATATTTTTCATGGCAGTAAAATTACTATTTGCCATACCTATTCTTTTATTTATTTCACTTGTACATGTTCCATCACTGGTTATAGTGTTTCCCAGGTAGCTGTGTGTCCTAGGTCCCAGACTTTGAACTGTCTCCAGATGTATTCCTTCAACTTTGATATTCAATTGTAGGTCTTAAGAATTTTCTTTGTTTATGATCATAGTTTTAGTCTTTTTGAGACACAATAGGTTTGTCTTTATTATATGTGTACTGTGGAATGACTTCTGTAGACAATTTATCTTTGTTTAGAAATTTTCTTTAGAGTGGATGCAAAAGGGATATGGTTTGATGTCTATATTTAAATCATCAGAAAAAATTTGTTTTGGCTTTGTGGTCAGCACAACGACAGTTCACGGGACCTCGGTAGCCTAGTTGGGAAAACCACCCGACTGGACTACCCACGTTCGGACAACCCGTGTTCGATTCCCGCTGGGAGCAGTGTGAGTTGTAAGCGTGGTTGGAAAGATAAAAATACCACTACGATCGACCCAGCCGTTGGTAGAAATGGGTACCACGGTATTACCCTGGGAAGGTGAGGAATGTCGCCTCGCATCGTGAGTTTCGATGCTTGAAGCGACACTATACAGAAATCTCCGAACATTTCTGGATAGGCGACCGAGCATTACCCCATAAACAAGTACGGTAGCTATTTATAACTGGGTGTATTTAACAGTCGCTGAACAGGCTCGAACCCAACCTCTTGCCAGCAGGAGACAAATTCGCTAACTACTACACTATCACTGCTTTCTGTACTTTACTTAAAAATGTGTACTAAATGTTCTTGTAGATCAGATATAACGGCAGCAAACGTCTCTGTGGTGTGATTATCACAGAGCTACACTGTGCTGATGATCTAGCCCTACAAGTTGACAACGGAACCGAACTTCAACAACATCTGTTGTCCAATAGTAATGTGGTCCATGAATAATGTGGTCCATGAATAATGAGGTCCATGAATAATGTGGTCCATGAATAATGTGGTCCATGAATAATGTGGTCCATGAATAATGTGGTCCATGAATAATGTGGTCCATGAATAATGTATGCAAGATGAAGAATATTAAGTTAAGCACCGATAAAAGAGAAGTCATGACAATCAGCATCATCCTCAAGTACCGGACCTGCTGGCGTAGGTGATCATGTCTCTCCACAACTTTCGATCGTGACAGTTATTTATCATTTCTGTTGTTGACCTTCTGTCAAGCCATTGTCTTATGTTGTCTGGAATCTTTTCTCTTTGCTTTTCTCTATCTCATCGACCCTCAATTTTCCCAGTTGTCACAATATATTCCAGTTGTTCTCTTCTCATTACATTGCCAAAAAATGATGATTGTTTCTTACTAATATTGGAAATTAACTCTCTTTTTGCTTTGACCTTATTACAGAACGTTTTCATTACTCTTCTTAGCTGTCCATGGTATTCTCAACATTCTTCTGTAAAACCAAATTTCTAGTCATGATAATAGGACGACTAAAACAGACGATAAACATAGCTGTAGAACAACACATTATAGAACATGTGGCAGACTTCAAATATCGAGGAACAACATTCTCTGAAGATGGCAAAATAAATAAAGAAATAAACATTCGACGTAACAAGGCAAACCAAATAATATGACATTTATCCCATATACTTCAACACAGGGGAGCCGCGATAGCTCAGTGGTTAGTGAACTGGACTACAAAGGACAAGAGGTAGGGTTCGATCCCAACTGACGGCCCCTGGTTCACCCAGTCTTAAATGGGTACCGGATTTTTTTTCTGGGAAAGTTAAGCGGCACGGGCGTAATACCGACCACATTACCCCAAAAATCTTGTGCCGAAGGTCTGTAAAATATATGGTCACTAACACCATATTCCCTATACGCCACTTGGCGTGACGGGGCTCTTTACTTTTTTTTTTTTTTTTTTACTGCAACACAAGATGGTATATATCACTACAAATGAACGTCTTATACAGAGTATATTCATTCCAAATTTGTGCTATCAATACCACTATCTGGTCACTAACGTCTCAACATAAAAGACAGCTTTTCACCACAGAGGTGAGATGTTTGAGAAAAACGCTTGGAGTAACCAGAAAAGACAGAATCAGAAATGACATTCAGGCGCCCCAGACTGCTGAATACATGCTTCAAGACTGCACTGAATATAGTAGACTGGGGAAAATCCGTTGACCCATAGATACAACACTACAGACAAAACTATATGGGCCACTACATGAATTACAAAAGACAGAAAAATGTATACAGAAAATGACATTGCAGATATAGACAATACTTCGGGCGAACGAAAGATAGATAGATAGATAGATAGATAGATAGATAGATATAGATAGATAGATAGATAGATAGATAGATAGATAGATAGATAGATAGATAGATAGATAGATAGATAGATAGATAGATAGATAGATAGATAGATAGATAGATAGATAGATAGATAGATAGATAGATAGATAGATAGATAGATAGATAGATAGATAGATAGATAGATAGATAGATAGATAGATAGATAGATAGATAGATAGATAGATAGATAGATAGATAGATAGATAGATAGATAGATAGATAGATAGATAGATAGATAGATAGATAGATAGATAGATAGATAGATAGATAGATAGATAGATAGATAGATAGATAGATAGATAGATAGATAGATAGATAGATAGATAGATAGAAATGACATTATAACAGAAAGAGTAGGCTTTGAGTCAATCATAAGCTACATACAGAAATAACAATTAAACAGGTTTGCCCATCAAGAAATAATGCAGTGTGATTTTCTTCCTCTTCCACTTTTCTGAGTCTTCTTCTTCTACCTTTCAGCTCCCTGTGGAGCGTAGGTCTTCAATAAAAACTTTCCAAGCCGTTTTGTTTCTTGCCATTCTTTTAATATCATTACATGTTTTCCCCATCATCTTCATCTCTGCCTCCATCTGTTTTCTCCAAGAAAACCTTAGTCTTCCTCTTTGTCTTTTTCCCTGGGGGTTCCAAAATAGGACATTTTGTGTAATACTCTCAGTTGGCTTCCGTAGAGTGTGTTCTATCCAGCTCCATCATCGTCACTGTATCTCTTTATCCAACGGTATTTGATTGGTACATTTCCATAATTCTATGTTAGTGATTTTGTCCTGCCATTTACATCTTGTGCGCGTTATGCAGCTAAAACCACTGTTCCGCTGGCTGAAAAGCCGGCGTACGGTGTTCGAAGCCCGCAGTAGACAGAAAGGATATTTTCTATCAGGGGTGAAATAAAAATCCGGAGTCTCACACGTCGTGGCGACTGCTTGACCATGCGGCCTTTATCCCTCTGGTTCTATCGTTGTCCCCCCCCCCCCCACCCACCTCGAGATACACCAGCAATGGTACTATGTGTCATAAAGATAGTTTTATTTCCATCCTTTTATTCTGAGTAAGCATCCATTATTGAAGGTCTGTATCTTCATGACTGTCATTTTTGTTGTTCTCCATGTTTCACAGCCATATAATAAGACTGACTTAACATTGGAGTTGAAAATTTTAATTTTTGTATTTAACCTAATTTTTTGGGACTTCCATATGTTTCCCAGTGCAACGAATGCTTCTTTTGCTTTTGATATCCTTATTTTGGTATCATTCTCTGTTCCTCCCTCTTTGTCTATATTACTGCCCAGATATATGTAAGATTGTACGTCTAGTAGAGATATGTGTCCTGTTATTATTTGGTTATTGTCAATTGCATTAATTCTCATAATTGTGGTCTTATCTCTATTTATTTTTAGTCCCACCTTTTGTGATCTCTTATCAAGTATGCTCATTTTATCTTGCATCTGTTGATGGTTGTGTGATAGGAGAGCAGTGTCATCAACAAAGTCCAAGTCATTAAGTTGCTTGATCAGTGACCACTGGATCCCATTTCTGTTGTTTTGAGTTATTTTCATGATCCAATCTATGGCCAGTAGAAAGAGAAATGGAGATAGAAGGCATCCCTGCCTTACTCCTGTTCTTATTTCAAATGCTTCTGTAAGCTGTCCTTCATGCGCCACACTACATTTCGTTCCTTCATACATTGTTTTTATCAGGTTAATAAACTTTATGGGGATTCCGTAATGACTCAGCAACTTCCAAAGCATTCTTCTGTCTAAACTATCAAATGCCTTTTCGTAATCTATGAATTCAATATAAAGTGGGGATTTTAGTTCTAAACTTTGTTCAACTATTTTACGTAGAGTAGTTATTTGATCAGCACATGATCTGTTCTTCCTAAAACCTGCTTGTTCATCTCTCAAATGTTTCTCTATGGCCGCTTTTTGTCTCTCCAGAATGATTCTGCTTAATATTTTTCCTGGCACTGATAGTAGCATAATTCCCCTATAATGTGTGCACTCCTCTAAACTTCCTTTCTTTGGTAGTTTGATCATACAACCTTCTCTCCAGTCTTTAGGTATTTCCTCCCTCTCATCTCTCGATCAGGCACTCATACATGGAAAAATAGAAGACCTACAAGAACACTTAAATAGACTCAACAGCACAGGCACTAAATACAACATGAAAATCAACATCAACAAAACAGAAGTCATGAATATTGCAAAATAGAAACAGAACATCAACATAACTATAGACGGCAGACAACTCAAAGTAGTAAAGGAACTTAAATATCTAGGAAGTCTAGTGACACACGACAATTCACAAACAGGAGAAATAGACTCAAGATGAAACACAGCTCTTCAAATCATCAGACAGCTATCACCACTATTGTCCAAGAAGGAAATAACTCTAGAGGCAAAACGGGCACAGTACAATATAATCTTCATCCAAACGTTGTGCTACCAATGCCAGACCTGGACCCTAGATGCAAGAACTATAAGAAAAATAACTTCTATTGAGATGAAATGTGTTAGACGAATGGCAGGAAACAGCATGAGAGATAAGATCAGAAATTGTTGATCTGACATCAAGGCTGGGTGAACCCCGGAGCCTTGTCAGTCTGAAAATAAAATTAATCTCTTCTGGGAATTGAACTTGGACTCTTCTAATCGTGGAGCGAACACATTAACCACTCAGCCACCGAGGCTCCATTAACTAATATGTATAGCATAATAATAATAATTCAATACAACTTTTGTTCTATTAATATTATAAATGATATTGATGGCTTGTTTTATAATATTTCTTTTTTTTATATTAGTGACGAAATTGAAAGCTGAACAAAAGAGTGAATGAGTGGAATTGTGAATGGATAGATCCAGAAGGATGAATCGTTCTGGGAGCAATACAACAATGAAACGAAAATAACCATGATGTCCAGTCTGATGAACGTCATTTACACCTCTCAGAAGGTCCTCACCAGAGCTCTCAGCACTCGTCGATAGAATTGAACCTCGAACTAGCCTCCACTCAGCCTGAAAATGGCTAGAAAAATAGACTGACCCTGATTGCGGGAATTAATTGATCTTAACGAGAGCACCGTATGCCGTTGACAAAAGTCTCGGCTTCACATTGTCACAAGCGCCAAAAATACGAGGACAAGAGCGAGGGTGTAAGTCCCTAACGGGTTTGAGAGAACCTTTGTTATTGGCAGGTCGTGCTCACAATGCACCCAATTGTTCCATCTTGCGTGGGAGCCATATGGCAGTGCACGTGAGAATGAACATGAACGAGAGCTTGAGAGCGGCAGACGGGAGCAAATATTGCAGTTTTGAGTGGCACTTGCTGACTTGTTCTGGATTTGCATGTTCTGAATTTCCCCAAGGAGGTGCATCACCAGAAGGTTAACAATAACTCAAGAAGCTTCTCAGCCGTTATAGCTTTCGTTCTCATATCGTTTTATCATGTTTTCTTTTTATTTCAGCATAAAAGTCTAAAAGATACAAGAAGAAAATTCATTCATAAGATGTTACTGTATAGAAAATGGTAGTCTCAGACGTCAGTTATGTATAATAATATTTTCCTTCGCTGGAAAGAAATGCTATTCTTTAATGTATTCATTCATGTAATTATTCAAATGATATCATCATTGCATTCAGTGTTATCCGCATCCTATACCATTAAAATCAAATGATCACGCAATCATATTTTTCAGGTTGTCATATCTCATCGTATTCAATCAAATTTTATCATACTCTCCTTCTCTATCCTATCGTATTATATGTCTTCATGTTATCTTATCATTCTGTCACATTCTAATCTATTTTATTCTGTCCTATTATATGTCGTCATGTTAACTTATCATTCTGTCACATTCTAATCTATTTTATTCTATCCTATTATATGTCGTCATGTTAACTTATCATTCTGTCACATTCTAATCTATTTAATATATCTTATCCTCCAGTAGTAGTAACAATTTGTAACAACATTTGTGTGCTCGATCAACAAACTATTTTCTATGATTTTTGTTTCACTGTTTATAAATCAAGTTCAAGGGAATGGGCATTACTTGTTTCCCTCTAATAAATATTTATATTTCTGTTTTGATAAAAGTAAAGTACGTAGACTTGAATCGGCGTCTCAGCACACGAGTTTTCACCCTTATGTGCTCGGTCGTCTATCCAGAAGTGTTCGGGGACTTCTGGACAGTGTCGCTTCAAGCATCGAAAACGATGCGAGGTGGCATTCCTCACCTTCCCAGAGAGCTATCCTGGTACCCATTTCTGCCAGCGGCTGGGTAAACTGAGGTATTTTTTTTTCCAACCACTAGTACAACTTGGGAGCCGCGATAGCTCAGTGGTTAGTGAACTGGACTACAAAGGACAAGGGGTAGGGTTCGATTCCAACCGACGGCTTCCGGGTTCACCCAGCCTTAAATGGGTACCGGATTTTTTTCTGGGAAAGTAAAGCAGTACGGCCGTAATACCGACCACATTACCCCAAAAATCATGTGCTGAAGGTCTGTAAAATATAGGGTCACTAACACCATATTTCCCTATACGCTACTTGGCGTGGCGGGGGTACTTTACTTTTTTACGAGTACAACTTACACTGCTTCCAATCGAATCGAACACAGGTTGTCCAAACGTCGGTAGCCCAGTCGGGGGGTTTTCCCAACTAAGCTACCGAGGCCCCCTCTTCCATTTTGGTGAACTGAGAACAGTCAACATCTTCGCTAGATTTTGATAAATTGTGATATTTGATGTTTATAGCCAAACGCTATGAAAACGCCAGATTAATAGGAAGACCGAGAAAGAGATGGATAAAGGGAATACTAGAATCAACTAGGAGCGATAACACCAGAAGAGGCCAACAGAAGAGCAAATAGTCGCAGATTGTATATCCCCTCGACGTCAATGGCAATGGAGGAAAGATAGAAGAAGATGATGTTCATAGCAAGATTTAAAGGTCAACATAACTTAACTAACTACATCATTACAGACCAACTCTTTTAGTTATTCTCGGGCCGAAGAAGGCACACGGGAGAGCAATCATGTCTCCACGTCTGACAATTCGCTGCTAGGTCTTGTAGATTTTGTGTGTGTCTTTCATTATCATCATCAAGTACCGGGCCTGCTGGTGTAGGTGATCATGTCTCTCCACAACTTTCGATCGTGACAGTTATTTATCATTTCTGTTGTTGACCTTCTGTCAAGCCATTCTCTTAAGCTGTCTGGTATTTTTTCTCTTTGCTTACCTCTATCTCTTCGACCCTCAATTTTTCCAGTTGTTACAATATATTCCAGCTGTTTTCTTCTCATTACATGGCCAAAAAATGATGATTGTTTCTTCCTAATATTGGAAATTAGCTCTCTTTTTGCTTTGAATTCTTTCAGAACGTTTTCATTACTCTTCTTAGCTGTCCATGGTATTCTCAACATTCTTCTGTAAAACCACATTTCTACAGACTCCAATGATTTTCTTGTTTGTTGTCCTATTGTCTATGATTCACATCCATATGTTAAGACTGACTCTTCATAACATTTAATAACTCTCTTTCTTGTTTCGATTGTCAAAAATGGATTGCATAGTATTTTCCTCATTTTTTTTTTGAAAGCTGCTTTTGCCTGAGCACTTCTGCATCTCATCTCTGTGTGTCTTTAAGCCCATAATAAAGCTCGCTCTGTTAATTTTTCTTCGTAGTTTCTTTAGTTCTTTCTTGTTTCCTTTTCGTTACTCGGTGTCACATAAAAAAGCTGGCGCGGGAGACTTCTTTCGACGTTTCTAAGCACGTGATTGATGGATGCACTTCCATTGTCTTCCTATTATAGAAGTAAGTAAAGTAAAGAGCCCCCGTCACACCAAGTGCCGTATAGGGAATATGGTGTTAGTGACCATAAATTTTATAGACCTTCGGCACATGATTTTTGGGGTAATGTGGTCGGTATTACGCCGACGTGCCGCTTTACTTTCCCAGAACAAATCCGGTACCCATTTAAGGCTGGGTGAACCAGGAAGCCGTCGGTTGGGATCGAACCGTACCTCTTGTCCTTTGTAGCACAGTTCACTAACCACTGATCGATCGCGGCTCCATCGTATTATAGAGCTTGACACGTTTTTATGTTTCAATTTCATTTCGTTCAAAAACCATCTCTACAGTTTATAGACAAGAGCTTTCCGAGGCATTTATTTTCGAAAACAGTTATTTTCTTTATTGAACTTCATTGGATTTCAAGATCTCACTTCCAGATTTGAGCGCATGACGATCAGAAAACACTTATGTTCGTATTATGTTATTCCTCATTAACACTATGTCCATGTTGTGCAACATTATTATCTCTTTTATTTGATGTTCAAGTTGACTTGTTTCAGAATCCGCAGCGGCTGAATAGTTAACGAGCTCGCTGCTAATTTGAGGGGTCGGAGGTCACTTCATGGTAACTGCCGACATTAAACAAATATACTACTATACGGTTCAACCAGCCTCTAAAACTGATAAAGTTGGGCGACTTGGCGTGATACCGACCATATCACCCTTAAATGTTCCGCTTGTCACCGAAAATTATGGACACTAATACCATATTAACCTTCAGAGGTGACAGGAATCCATTTTTTTATATACAAGTTTTAGTTGTACAAAATGTACACGCGGTGTGAACCAGGTCAAACGGTCTCTTGCCTGACATGTTGACCTGACATCATACAACAGTTTAACTCACTAGATGGCGTTACTGTTAAGTTAGGTCTCATGCTTTGAAGTCTAACCAGTAACGAATCCGTGCTATTTATAGTCTAGGGTGTGCAACGGAGTTCGTGCATGTCGGTCAGCGTTCTCCTCGGAGGTTCTTAGTATTTCTTGAAGATCGGGTCACCTATACATATGTCCTGATTATAGTGTTGATGACCACTAGTAGGAAACTCTTTGTACAGAGCTTCGTAGCAGGAGGAAATCTGATCATCAGAAGTGGCCCCCGTCGAGCAAGTGTTTCGGCCCTTTAGCTTCTTGACACTCTAGGGGAGGTGGGCCTGTCTGGGTCATGACTCCCAGGCGTCGACCTCCTGCTGCGTTGCCTCTAAGGTTTACACCGTATGTTCGGCACAAACTAACTAAACTTAATACACAAAACTTTCGAAAATAGTTTAACTAACCTAAGCTTATGTTCGGCACATATAATTCATAACACAACAATAATATGACAAAGCATAACATAACCATTACACATGAAGACATTATTTTCGAGAACCGCGATAGTTCAGGGGTTAGTGAACTGGACTACTAACGACAGGAGGTTGGGTTAGGTCCTGACCGACGGCTTCTAGGTTCACCTACGCAAAAAATGGGTACCGGATTTGTTTATGTGAGAGTAAAGCGAAACGGGCGTATTACCGACCACATTATCCTAAAATCATGTGCCAAAGGTCTATAAAAATCATGGTCACTAACACGGTATTGCCTATACGCCACATGGCGATATGTGGCTCCTTAATTAAATCATTAAAAACCTTACATAAATTTGATCTTGATCAGATATAGTTTACCGGAACCTAATCATGCCACGTCATAAGACCAGAAAATTGTAATATACCAGGCCTCTGATGTTGTATTTCCATGTGTCGAGCTACTGTACTGATATGACATGTATTAAATGTTGTTTGGTGCTGTTTATTTGCGTTCACCCGACGGCTAAAGTAATCTCGACTTGTTCCCCCTCAATAGTCCGCCCTCAACAGGAAGTTAAATGAGCATAACTGTGTCGTGTTTTCCTTTAATTCGTGCCTTTCGGCCCAACACATCCGTATCCAGCATGTCATTTTTTAGTACCGGGCTGCTGTCCCTCTCTATTCCTAAACATTTGGCCAGACCAGACTAGTTTGTTTTTAGAGGCACAAAAAGAGGTACAGTTGGGTCTAGGTAGCTCTGATTCTACGACACAGGCGCAAGCTGTCAGCTATGAGTCACTGACCGCTTTCAGCTCTATTGCTAAGACGCATCTTAACTCCCTATCAAATTATATTATAATTTAATTATATTTATCCTCAAAATGAGAATTGTAAAAGTGAGGTCATCATGTATATATGTAATATATAGAATTTTATATAAATATATAAAATCCTGGACCATAGATGCAAGAACAAAGAGAAAAATGTCTTCTACTGAAATGATGTGTTTTAGACGAATGACAGGAAACAGCCTGAGAGATAAAATCAGAAATGTAGAACTGAGAAAAAATGCTAAGAATTACCCCAGCCATATTTATATATTATATGGCGGAAACAACAGATAACATATTTTGGCCACGTGACAATGCAGAAAGATAAAAACAGAATGAGCCTTCAGTAGATGTTGCGTGAACAGCAGATCCAAGGGCCGACCACGAAAAAGATGGATTTACGGAATATTAGAAGCGCTAGGAAACGTAATAGCAGCAGAGGCGAACAGAAGAGCAACATACCGCAAATATCTCCACTTGACGCTGAAAGGCAAACGTGGATGGAAGCAATAAGAATAAGAAGATATATATTAACATTTGCTGGAATACGTTCCGGTAAGGAACTCTTTTAACTTAATTTAACTTAGGCACTGAGAGAAATTATATGAGCAACCATGGACAATTTAGTTAAAGAAATTTAATATAGGCAAATAATACGACTTGTTTTAATTAACTTGTTAAATAAAGAAATTAAAGTATATAAATGAATTAACTTAGAATTAACTAAGTTCTTTCAAAGTCTGATTGGGTTCTCATAATGTTCATTTTAATATGACAAATAATACGTTCCGGACCGTTTCGACTGAATAAAAGATGTATATATATATTCTGTATCTCTGAATTGAGGAAACCATTCTAAGAACGGACTATCTTCACTGACCGGTTCTATCGCAATCAAACATTAACAGAACTGCCCAAGCTATCAATTAATCGCTGATTTAGCAAACTGAACATTAATTTTCCTTGAGAATTATTGTTTCCTCCCAACGACAAATCTTCTAGTCTAGCTCCCTCTTAGATCAATTCCCAACGATTATTATCACCCCAAACAGATGACTCCCCTGACGATCAGACCCCCAGACGCCTCTATATTCTCCCACATCAATGTCTGCGGATAATCTGTAATGACTAAAGACAGCTTGTAAACGGGTCGTCAGTTTTAACAACACAATGCGTCTCACGGAAACAGGAGAAGGGGCTTTGAATTCCCAACAGACTATTCTTCCACAAGTCATTTAGTCATTCATAACCGTCGCTCTTTCTTTTGATTGTTCGAGATAATGAATTTTCTCTGGTCGCTTTTCTTCTTTATTTGTAAACTAACAAGAGCTGGATTTTGTAGAAAAAAAATATTATTTTGGTGTCGTTTTTGTGTCCCTGCAGGGAACCCCGGTAATTAATGTGTAAAATAACAAGGGATATATTGTGTGTATACATAAGTATACAAGAAAAAAAAAAGTAAAGTGCCCCCCGTCACGCCAAGTGGCGTATAGGGAATATGGTGTTAGTGACCATACATTTTACAGACCTTCGGCACATGATTTTGGGGGTAATGTGGTCGGTATTACGCCCGTGCCGCTTTACTTTCCTAGGAAAAAATATCCGGTACCTATTTAAGGCTGGGTAAACCCGGAAGCCGTCGATTGGGATCGAACCCTACCTCTTGTCACATAAGTATAGGCTAGAGTTTCATTGGCCCAACGTGGAGGTTGGGTTCAATATTCCGACCGACCGTCTTCTAAGTGCATTGAGCAGTTCGTTAAATAGGCAGTGGACATTTGAGAGTTCGTTAAATAGGCAGTGGACATTTGAGAGTTCGTTAAATAGGCAGTGGACATTTGAGAGTTCATTAAATAGGCAGTGGACATTTGAGAGTTCATTAAATTCATTAAATAGGCAGTGGACATTTGAGAGTTCATTAAATAGGTTCAAATAGGCAGTGGACATTTGAGAGTTCATTAAATAGGCAGTGGACATTTGAGAGTTCATTAAATAGGCAGTGGACATTTGAGAGTTCATTAAATAGGCAGTGGACATTTGAGAGTAGGGACATTTGAGAGTTCAAATAGGCAGTGGACATTTGAGAGTTCATTAAATAGGCAGTGGACATTTGAGAGTTCATTAAATAGGCAGTGGACATTTGAGAGTTCATTAAATAGGCAGTGGACATTTGAGAGTTCATTAAATAGGCAGTGGACATTTGAGAGTTCATTAAATAGGCAGTGGACATTTGAGAGTTCATTAAATAGGCAGTGGACATTTGAGAGTTCATTAAATAGGCATTTGACATTTGAGAGTTCATTAAATAGGCAGTGGACATTTGAGAGTTCGTTAAATAGACAGTGGACATTTGAGAGTTCATTATATAGGCAGTGGACATTTGAGAGTTCATTAAATAGGCAGTGGACAATTGAGAGTTCATTAAATAGGCACTGGACATTTGAGAGTTCATTAAATAGGCATTTGACATTTGAGAGTTCATTAAATAGGCACTGGACATTTGAGAGTTCATTAAATAGGCATTTGACATTTGAGAGTTCATTAAATAGGCACTGGATATTTGAGAGTTCATTAAATAGGCACTGGATATTTGAGAGTTCATTAAATAGGCACTGGATATTTGAGAGTTCATTAAATAGGCACTGGACATTTGAGAGTTCATTAAATAGGCATTTGACATTTGAGAGTTCATTAAATAGGCATTTGACATTTGAGAGTTCATTAAATAGGCAGTGGACATTTGAGAGTTCATTAAATAGGCAGTGGACATTTGAGAGTTCATTAAATAGGCAGTGGACATTTGAGAGTTCATTAAATAGGCAGTGGACATTTGAGAGTTCATTAAATAGGCAGTGGACATTTGAGAGTTCATTAAATAGGCAGTGGACATTTGAGAGTTCATTAAATAGGCAGTGGACATTTGAGAGTTCATTAAATAGGCAGTGGACATTTGAGAGTTCATTAAATAGGCAGTGGACATTTGAGAGTTCATTAAATAGGCATTTGACATTTGAGAGTTCATTAAATAGGCAGTGGACATTTGAGAGTTCGTTAAATAGGCAGTGGACATTTGAGAGTTCATTATATAGGCAGTGGACATTTGAGAGTTCATTAAATAGGCAGTGGACAATTGAGAGTTCATTAAATAGGCACTGGACATTTGAGAGTTCATTAAATAGGCATTTGACATTTGAGAGTTCATTAAATAGGCACTGGACATTTGAGAGTTCATTAAATAGGCATTTGACATTTGAGAGTTCATTAAATAGGCACTGGATATTTGAGAGTTCATTAAATAGGCACTGGATATTTGAGAGTTCATTAAATAGGCACTGGATATTTGAGAGTTCATTAAATAGGCACTGGACATTTGAGAGTTCATTAAATAGGCACTGGACATTTGAGAGTTCATTAAATAGGCAGTGGACATTTGAGAGTTCATTAAATAGGCACTGGACATTTGAGAGTTCATTAAATAGGCACTGGACATTTGAGAGTTCATTAAATAGGCATTTGACATTTGAGAGTTCATTAAATAGGCACTGGACATTTGAGAGTTCATTAAATAGGCATTTGACATTTGAGAGTTCATTAAATAGGCACTGGATATTTGAGAGTTCATTAAATAGGCATTGGATATTTGAGAGTTCATTAAATAGGCACTGGACATTTGAGAGTTCATTAAATAGGCACTGGACATTTGAGAGTTCATTAAATAGGCACTGGACATTTGAGAGTTCATTAAATAGGCATTTGACATTTGAGAGTTCATTAAATAGGCACTGGATATTTGAGAGTTCATTAAATAGGCATTTGACATTTGAGAGTTCATTAAATAGGCACTGGATATTTGAGAGTTCATTAAATAGGCAGTGGACACTTTTGTTTTAAATTGGGAGAGAAAGATGGACTGCCGTAGTGCTGGTCATATTACCTAAAAATACGACGATGGTTAAAAGAAAAACAGTACGTACTAAAAGCGTATTTCGGGTTTCTTTCTTACTTTCATCCCTCCCTTTCTCACTCCTTCCTTCCTTCCTTCCTTCCTTCCTTCCTTCCTTCCTTCCTTCCTTCCTTCCTTCCTTCCTTCCTTCCTTCCTTCCTTCCTTCCTTCCTTCATTCCTTTCTTCCTCACTTTATATTTCTTTCTTTCTTTCCTTTCTTTTTTCACTTCTTACCTTCTTTCGTACTTTCTTTCTATCTTTTTAAACCCTATATCTTCATCATCACCAACCAGTCGGTAGTAGTCCTATTTCTTCATCAGTTCCTCTGTTAACTTTCTGCAACATAATTCTCTAAAGTATCTTCTCTAGCATCTTTTTATTTTTGAATTTTCCCTGTGTCATTATTTCAGTATTTCCATGTTCATTACTTATTTAAAGAATTGTGATTATTTTCCCTTGATTCTAGTAACATAATTGTTCTCCTTTGACAACTTTTAGAACGCTCACGTCGCTCTTTTTTTATTTTGTTGTTTCTTTTGTACCCGTTGAACGCTTTTGTTGAAACGTTGTTTTGTCTATCTAATAATTTAGCTGCTAGATATAATTTTCAGCTTAGTTTACATCACTATTTTTACTCTTTCAAGGTACTCTCAATATTCTTCTGTAAAGATTCTATTCTGTGGCTGCGTAAATAGCTTTGGTCTGTTCTCTGATTGGTCAGGAACCACTTTCTTGTTAAGACATGATTAACATAGCAGTGATGACATGACAGTGATGACATAACAGCGATGACATGACAGTGATGACATAACAGTGATGACATGACAGTAATGACATAACAGTGATGACATAACAGTGATTAGATAACAGTGATGAGAGAACAGTGATGGCATAACAATAATGACATGACAGTAATGAGAGAACAGTGATGGCATACCAGTTATGATATGACAGTGATGACATAACAGTGATGAGAGAACAGTGATGACATAACAGTGATGACATAACAGTGATGACATAACAGTGATGACATAACAGTTATGATATGACAGTGATGACATGACAGTGATGAGAGAACAGTGATGACATGACAGTGATGAGAGAACAGTGACGGCATAACAGTGATGACATGACAGTGATGACATAACAATGATGACATGACAGTGATGAGAGAACAGTGATCAGATAACAGTGATGACATAACAGTGATGAGAGAACCCCTGTGATGAGAGAACAGTGATGACATAACAGTGATGAGAGAACAGTGATGACATAACAGTGATGAGTGAACAGTGACGGCATAACAGTGATGACATGACAGTGACGACATAACAATGATGACATGACAGTGATTAGAGAACAGTGATGACATGACAGTGATGAGTGAACAGTGACGGCATAACAGTGATGACATGAGAGTGATGACATAACAATGATGACATGGCAGTGATGAGAGAACAGTGATCAGATAACAGTGATGACATGACAGTGATGACATAACAATGATGACATGGCAGTGATGAGAGAACAGTGATCAGATAACAGTGATGACATAACAGTGATGAAATAACAATGATGACATGACAGTGATGAGAGTTTAGTGATCAGATAACAGTGATTACATGACAGTGATGACATGAATGTGATGAGAGAACAGTGATGAAAGAACAGTGATCAGATAACAGTGATGACAGAACAGTGATTACATAACAATGATGACATGACCGTGATGAGAGAACAGTGATCAGATAACAGTGATGACATAACAGTGATGAAATAACAATGATGACATGACAGTGATGATATAACAGTGATAACATAACAGTGATGACATACCAGTGATGATATAACAGTAATGACATAACAGTGATGATATAGCAGTGATAACATAACAGTGATGACATAACAGTGATGTCATACCAATGATGATATAACAGTGATGTCATAACAATGATGACATAACAGTGATGTCATAACAATGATGACATAACAGTGATGTCACAACAGTGATGACATAACAGTGAAAACATAACATTGAGGACATAACAGTAATGATAGAACAGTGATGTCATAACAATGATGACATAACAGTGATGACACAGCAGTGATGACATAACAGTGATGATAGAACAGTGATGGCATAACAATAATGACATAACAGTGATGACATAACAATGATGACATAAAAATGATGACGTAACAGTGTTGACATAACAGTGATGTCATAACAATGATGACATAACAGTGATGACACAACAGTGATGACATAACAGTGATGATAGAACAGTGTCGGCATAACAATAATGACATAACAGTGATGAAACAACCGTGATGACATAACAGTGATGACATAACAGTGATGACATAACAATGATGACATAACAATGATGACATAACGGTGATGACATAACAATGATGACGTAACAGTGATGGCATAACAGTGATGATAGAACAATGATGTCATAACAATGATGACATAACAATGATGACATAACGGTGATGACATAACAATGATGACGTAACAGTGATGGCATAACAGTGATGAGATAACAGTGATGACATAACAGTGATGAGAGAATAGTGAATACGTAACAGTGATGAGTGAACAGTGACGGCATAACAGTGATGAGAGAACAGTGATGACATAACAGTGATGAGAGAACAGTGATGACATAACAGTGATGAGTGAACAGTGACGGCATAACTGTGATGACATGACAGTGATGACATAACAATGATGACATGACAGTGATTAGAGAACAGTGATTACATGACAGTGATGAGTGAACAGTGACGGCATAACAGTGATGACATGACAGTGATGACATAACAATGATGACATGACAGTGATTAGAGAACAGTGATGACATGACAGTGATGAGTGAACAGTGACGACATAACAGTTATGACATGACAGTGATGAAATAACAGTGATGAGAGAACAGTGATGAAAGAACAGTGATCAGATAACAGTGATGACATAACAGTGATGACATAACAATGATGACATGACAGTGATGAGAGAACAGTGATCAGATAACAGTGATGACATAACAGTGATGAAATAACAATGATGACATGACAGTGATGATATAACAGTGATAACATAACAGTGATGACATAACAGTGATGATATAACAGTAATGACGTAACAGTGATGATATAGCAGTGATAACATAACAGTGATGACATAACAGTGATGTCATAACAATGATGACATAACAGTGATGCCACAACAGTGATGACATAACAGTGAAAACATAACATTGAGGACATAACAGTAATTATAGAACAGTGATGTCATAACAATGATGACATAACAGTGATGACACAGCAGTGATGACATAACAGTGATGATAGAACAGTGATGGCATAACAATAATGACATAACAGTGATGACATAACAATGATGACATAACAATGATGACGTAACAGTGATGACATAACAGTGATGTCATAACAATGATGACATAACAGTGATGACACAACAGTGATGACATAACAGTGATGATAGAATAGTGATGGCATAACAATAATGACATAGCAGTGATGAAACAACCGTGATGACATAACAGTGATGACATAACAGTGATGACATAACAATGATGACATAACAATGATGACATAACGGTGATGACATAACAATGATGACGTAACAGTGATGGCATAACAGCACACTCATGCAATACAAAAACAAACACACACACAAAGAGAGAGAAAGAGAGAGAGAGAGAGAGAGAGAGAGAGAGAGAGAGAGAGAGAGAGAGAGAGAGTACACATAATTTTCCGATTGCGGTTAATTTTTACCTTAGTCTTTCCCCTTTAGATAAGGGAGTGAACAACCTCGCAGACGGCAAGGGAGACAATCGACTCATGCGAAGCAAAATGCAACAGAAAAATCCTTAAGATGCCTTCTTGAATAATGAAAAATAGCAATGAAGATATATTAATAGTTTTAACCTGGAAAAAACAGGTTGTATATATATATATATATATATATACAAATATATAACACTATTATGCAACATTTGAAACTATTTTTTTAAATGGTGTAATTTTAGCTGTAGATATTAATTTGTGTTTTGATAGTGTCTGAAAGCTTGAATACTTGGTTACAACTGGCAAAATACAAGGAAAGAGAGGAAATACTAGATAGCTTAGTGTCATGGCATGGAAAATAGTCAATAACAGAACTGATACGATGCACTGTAGATTGTGGAAGGACATGATCGCCTACGCCAACAGGTATGGCACATGATGATAATTTTAGCCGTAGTGACAAAGGCATTGTTGTAACACGATTGCTTGGCGATACGGACTGGCTTTGTGAACGAGGGTAGAGACAAAGCTCGAAACTCTCCCGGCGGTCAAGTTGATAAAGAAATGAGTATCTAGCTCGCAGAGTTAAGAAAAAAATAATTAGTACCGGCGAATAAGAGAAGTGTCCACATCACCACCTAATAACACGACATTGAACTGTGAAAATGGAAAACTAGACAGAGAAATTGACAAAAAGCAAATGCTCTCACATACCAGCTTTCACCATTGTTAAGACATACACATATTTCTATGTCAGCTAAACAACAAATGATAAATAGCATTTTCATACCCACTTTGGGCTATGAAAGTCAAACATGGACCCTTTCTAAATCACATTTAAGAAAGATCAATACATGTGAGATGCGATGCTTGAGAAAATTAACAAACAACACAAGAAGAGATAGAATACCAAATGAAAGCATAAGAAAAATGGTAGGAACAAAACCCTGCCAAGAATATATAAAACAACAACAACTTAAATGGTTAGGCCACCTGGTCAGAATGAATCCTCACCAATCACCATCAAGGGCGTTCTTCTCAAGAATGCATGGAAAAAGACCAAGAGGAAGGCCCAGACGAAGATGGATAGATGCAGTGACAGAGACATGTAACAACAAAGGAAAATCACTAATTCAGACAGTTCGAGCAGCTCAAGAACGACAAATAATATAAACCACGACACCTTTTAGGGTGTCCGGTTAGCGCAATCGATAGGCGGTTGGCTTACCACGGCAACAGCCGGGGTTCGTAATCCTGGCGAGGACACCTGGGTTTTACTAATTCCCTAAAAATTAGTAGGAGCCGCGATAGCTCAGTGGTTAGTGAACTGGACTACTACGGACAAGGGGTAGGGTTCGATCCCAACCGACGGCTCCGGGTTCACCCAGCCTTAAATGGGTACCGGATTTTTTCTGGGAAAGTAAAAGCAGCACGGGCGTAATACCGACCACATTACCCCAAAAATCATGTGCTGAAGGTCTGTAAAATATAGGGTCACTAACACCATATTTCCCTATACGCCACTTGGCGTGACGGGGGGCACTTTACTTTTTTACTTACGACACCTTTTAGGTATCAGTGAAAAGAGAAAAGAAAAAAGAACGGTAAAAGATTACCTTTACGTAAAATGAACCAAATGTAACTGTGGCGCATAATTGATATCGTTTCACCGTCACATTTTTTATTTCTGATTTTGACATCATCACTCACTCCTCCTGGAGCTGCAATAGCTCGCTGTTTAGTGTCCTGGACTACAAATGACAAGAGCTCGGGTTTCGATTCTGATCGACGGCGGCCGGGTTCACCCACCCTTAAATGGGTACCGGATTTTTTTCTGGGAAAGTAATGCGGGACGGGCGTAATACCGAACACTCCCCCCCCCCAAAAAAAAAAAAATAATAATGTGCCGAAGGTCTGTAAAAATAATGGTAACTAACATCTTATTCCCATTACGCCAGTTGGCATGACGGGGTTATTTACTTTTTCCTTTTAACTCATTCCTCTCTTTCAGGCCCTAAGTTTTCCGATCATAAGTGAATATTTCGCTCCCCCCCCCCCCCCCCCATGACAGAATATGTAACAAAACTACTTCTTTGTTATAGTTATAACAATCACTGACGTCATACAGCATTAGACAGACTGGTAGCAGTCATTGTGTACTTTTCTTTGACATTCCATTTCTAAAGTACAAAGAATGTGAAGATTGTACCAGGATTAATGCTTTGGTAAAGTCCCACAGGGGAGATAATTATAAAGAGCCCCATGAAAGTTGAGAAAGTGAGAACCGTCGTAAAGATGGTGACACTAAAACAGGCCGGTGTGTGGGCTTTTGTGGGCTTTTTTGTTTGTTTTGTTTTGTGGTGGGCAGTTAAAAAGAAAACAAAGCTTGAGATTTTATTTTGTTTAGATGCTGACTTGACGCGGTTATTGTTAGTCACGCAAGATTTACGTAAACACTGCTCAACGGGTCGATGGGGTGTATAAAGAGGGAAAAAATATTATCATCGTTGTCATCATCATCATAAACACCAACATCTGATCGTCATCATCAGTATCATCAATATTGTCAATATCTTTGACATCATAATTATCAACTTCATTATCATCATCATCAATGGTGCTGTCACCACATCAGAGATTGACATTCCCTGACCCTAGAAAATGAACAAGTCATTTACGTAAATAAGTAACTGATCTATAATTTATCTCCCTAGCTATTGATTATTTAATGTGCATTACCTATATATATATATATATATATATATATATATATATATATATATATATATATATATATATATATCTGCGATCAGGACTCAATCAGAGTAGGATTCCAGACTCTCACATGAAGTCAGCTGTCTGGTTAAGTGGGTTGATCGACCCCACAGACAGAACATCATTCCATTTTTCACATATATATTGGATAGGTTCATCCTAAATCAAGTAAGCAGTTTATAGGTTGGTATTTTCCTTCCTTCCTCCCACCCTCCCTCCCTCCCTCCCTCCCTCCCTCCCTACCTCCCTCCCTTCCTTCCTTCCTTCCTTCCTTCCTTCCTTCCTTCTTTCCTTCCTTCCGTCCTTCCTTCCTTCCTTCCTTCCTTCCTTCCCTTTCCTTCCTTCCCTTTCTTCCTTACCTCCCTCCCTTCGAAGATATAGCTGGCGTTCCTGTTGGTATGTTTCCTAGTGCTTGCTTGCTTGCGTTCGCCCGATGACTAAAGGAGTACGCCTTTTCATCATCCGTCCTAAAAAGGACGTTAAGTGGGCGTGTCTGCGTTGTGTTGTGGTCTACAGTATAAGTGTAATATTTGCGCCTTTCGGCCAATCACATCCGACTTCAGCACGACATTTTTGGATACCGAGTTGTCTTCCCTCTTCTATCCCTACTCGCTTGGCCAGACTAGACAGGTTAGTCTGTTACTAGAGGCAATGCTGAGAGGTGGAGCAGGGTCTCGATGGTTCTGGTTCACCTATCCTGACGCAAGCAATTACCTTTGGATCGGTGACAACTTCCAGCTCTGCTACTATGAGGCGCGCCTTCGCCTCCATGTTTCCTAGTGTTTCTAACATTTCATCAATCCATATTTTTCATGGTCGGTCCTTGGGTTTTGTGTTCTCGTAATGTTTATTGAAGGCGCATTGTGTTTTTATTTTTTTAAAAATGTTTCTGTGTTATAATGTGGCCAAACCATTTTAATAAAAAATAAAAATAAAAATAAAAAAATGGTATGGTAACAGCTTTACGTTGGTGAGAAACAAAACACAAGTAGAACGACGTTTCGGTCAAGAAGGCCTTCAGCTGGAACAACACAAATGAATCAATTTAACTGTTATTTTTTTATGTATCTATGGCTGGAATTGTTCCTTGCTTTTTTTCTCAGCTCTTCATTTCCCATCTTACCTCTCAGGCTGTTCCTGCCATGCGTCTAACACATTTAATTTCGGCAGTGGTTGTTTTTCTTATTGTTTATGAGTCTAGCGTCCAGGTCTGCATTGGTAGTACAACATTCGAATGAAGATTGTGTTGTCGAGTACTCGTTTCTCCTCTGCGCTTATTTCCTCAAAGGTAAAGTACGAAACTTGAATCGGCGTCTTAGCACGCAATCTTTCACCCATATGTGCTCGGCTGCCTATCCAGAAGTGTGCGGGTACTTCTGGATAGTGTCACTTGAAGCATCGAAGCTCGTGATGTGAGGCGGCATTTCTCACCTTCCCAGAGAGCTACCCTGGTACCCATTTCTGCCAGCGGCTAGGTTGGCCGCGGGTTTTTATTCCAACCACGAGTACAACCCACACTGCTACCAGCGGCAATCGAACGTCGGTAGCCCAGTCGGGTGGTTTTATAAACTAGGCTACCGAGCTTGTTGAATAGCGGTGGTAATATTTATCTGATGATTTACAAGTTTAGTTACATCTTCAGTCTATTGCTAATTTTATGGGGAAAAAAAATTGTTGGAATTGTCCTTACAAGGGTTACATGCATGCACTTTACACCTGCTCCTAATGCTGATCTAGCTAGCAACAGTAACAAAAAAAAGACAGGAAAGGATTCAGGGAAAATAACCCAAAAGGTTTCTGTTAAGTGAAATTCTGGGAAAATGATTTCGTTAGCTTCAAGACTGGGGCATCCTGGTGTTTCTATTTTTAACTCTACCATCATCATCATTAAGTGCCGTCTCCGCATCGAAGGTTGGCTACCATGGAGCGCCATTCCACTCTGTCTCTTGCTTTGATGGTACAGATTGTCATAGGTTGACTTGTCCATCTTTTGATGTTACTCGTCCATGTTAGTCTTGGTCTCTACTCCATGATGGCAGTCAGAGGATCTGAAATGCAGAGACAAAGGCTGCAATCTCAGACTAGAGTAGTCGCTGCCAGTCTGGAGAGGATTAGGCCCCACAAATTTATGTTAGCTCATTAGACAAATAACAAATAGATCCCCCCCTCTCTGCGATCAGGACTCAATCAGAGTAGGATTCCAGACTCTCACATGAAGTCAGCTGTCAGGTTAAGTGTGTTGATCGCCCCTACAGACAGAACATCACAATTAGAGTCTGCCAGACCCACTCTGATTGAACACCCGTTAAAACGTTGCACTGTGTTCTGCGCCAGTGGCCCAGTGCATCCGATTTCAGCCAGCATTTTATTCAGGTTTGCATTCCTTAGCCTTTGATTGTCCCCAATCTTCCTGCAAGGCAGCAGATGATCTTTTCTGTAGGGATTCTGCCCTTAGATGGTCGGCCCTCCCATGTTTACGAGCACCATCTGCCCGAGTCACTAGAGGTGACTAACACAGACATGCACACACAAAGATAAGAGATGTGACCAACACAGACATGCACACAGCGATACGAGGCATGACTAACACTGAAACACATCAAGATATATATGTAAAATATTATTTAAAATTTTTAAAAAATGTATATATATATATATATATATATATATATATATATATATATATATATATATATATATAAGCTCATCCAAATCAGAATACAAAATATATTTTAGCTTTTCCAATTCAAAATATAAATGATGTATTAGAAATTAAATCCTAAAGTGAATTAATATGTAAATAAATTAAAGCACTTCAATATGGTATAAATGTTACTTACAGAGGCATTAAAATGTATTTATTTTGTATTTCAGTTCTTGTTACTAATGTATTAATGTGAAAGCAACTAGATTTGTTCTTGTTCAAATTGTATTGTATCATCTTCATTCACAACTTCCATAAGTAGCTCTGATGTTATTCAGAAGATTTGTCATCATCTGGCATTTGCTTATTCAGAATTCTGAAACCTGATTCTGTATCCCATGATTCTCTTCTCTCCACTCTCGTTGCCATATTCTTAAATCTTGAACATCTGGTTCGCCTCTAATCAGGTATCCTCGCCAAAAGGTCTGAATAATGATCGCCGCCTTATCTTCTGTCCAGATTAGGGACATTGGAAGAGGTGGACGCGAGTGAGTTTGAAGCCATTTCTTAACAAATGGAATATCCCATAGCTCAATATTAGTTCTCTCCTCCAGGCTAGCATTTGGATTATTTTTAAACACGTATTCTGTAATGAAATCACAGGCATTGAACTTCGTTTTCCTTCTGCAGTTCGACTGATCTGGTTTCTCATCCGCAAAACACTTCTCAGTCTTTGCTTGTTTCAGCATAGCTTCTAATGCAGGAAGTAGGTAAGGAAGCACATAATGGTTTAAATACTCTATTGGTGCACATGTAAATCTGTTAGGTGTAAGGGCAGCTGGAGGTGTGTCCACCTTTGATGGTTCGCTGGTAAAGCTGTAGCCAACACAGGAAGGATGGCTAATGGATGAGTCAAAATCTGCATACACATCTGCATCTGAATCTATTCTTGAAAACATCTTTTCCATAAAATACAGGATTGTGTACTGCTGGATTGTAATCCTCATAATCCCTAGTGATGGATTCTTTATCATCATCAGAAAGAAATGGAGGCCGCTGCTTCGCAAATTCTTTACAAATTTCTTCCCACAGGTTAGGCTCTGGTAACTTTACGATAACCGCCATATTAATTATATTATTCTTTCGTTAGTAGTTAAGTACTAGTTTTTTTATTGTATAAATATGACAAGAAAGTTTAGTGATATTTTGGTTAATTTTTAATTTGAAAATTAAATATGCAGCCATTAGCAGATCATGGCAGATGAGATACGAGTGGAGAAATAGATTCCATCCCGGATCTGTCGCAGCCCGGATATACAATACAAGCTCATCATCATCGAGTGCCACCTCCGCATCGAAGGTTGGCTACCATGGAGCGCCATTCTGCTTTGATGGTGCAGGTTGTCATAAGCTGGTTAGTCCATCTTTTGATGTTACTCGTCCATGTTAGTCTTGGTCTGCCTCTGCCTCTTTTACCTTGTATTTTCCCTTCCAATATTACTTTTTTTAGGCTCTTGTGTCTTTTAACATGCCCCCAAAATCTCATTTGTCTTGTTCTAACTGTGTTTAGTATTTCTCTTTTCATTTTTAGTTTTAAAACTTCATCGTTTGTTTTATTTTCTTTGCACCCAATTCTACCTATTCTTCTATAAATCCACATTTCAAAGGCTTCAATTTTCTGTTCTGTTTTCTTGTCTAATGTCGATGTTTCTGCACCATACAGGGATATTGAGAAGATGTAACATTTTGCTATTCTTAGTTTTAGCTCTGCTGTTATTCTCTACCATTACGCAAGGGAAACCCCCCTTGATCATGGACAGGTTCTAATTTAACACAAAATTCTTTGTCGACAACTTCTGGTCCCTCGCTAAATGGCGTTTCCGGTGACTAACGGTTACGTCCGTCCTAAGAGTGTGAGCAGGGTCTAAAGATAGCTTCTAGTTTTCATGAGAGTTTAGTTTTCTTGTGCAGAAAATCCTGGCCATGTCTGACAGTGTCACATGAGCTATTGCTCTCTCAGGGACCTTGCACTGGCCTGGACTTGAAAGTAACATTATGTTGATGATATAATGACGTGTATTTTATGTAACATTAAGTCGTTGATACACTGGAAGGACATATATTTTTGTAACATTTAGTTTTTGACATACAGTACTGAAGTGTATATTATGTAATGTTTAGTCACTGACATGCTGTACTGACAAGTATTTCCTGCCACATTTGGTCTCTGAGACATTCACACATATTTTTTTAGACATTGACACATATTTTATGTAACATTTAGTCTTTGATACATTGACATATATTTTATGTAACATTTAGTCTTTGATACATTGACATATATTTTATGTAACATTTAGTCTTTGATACATTGACATATATTTTATGTAACATTTAGTCTTTGATACATTGACATATATTTTATGTAGCATTTAGTCTTTGAGACATTGACATATATTTTTTGTAACATTTAGTCTATGAGACATTGACATATATTATATGTAACATTTAGTCTTTGAGACATTGACATATATTTTATGTAACATTTAGTCTTTGATACATTGACACATATTTTATGTAACATTTAGTCTTTGATACATTGACATATATTTTATGTAACATTTAGTCTTTGAGACATTGACATATATCTTATGTAACATTTAGTCTTTGAGACATTGACATATATTTTATGTAACATTTAGTCTTTGAGACATTGACATATATTTTATGTAACATTTAGTCTTTGAGACATTGACATATATTTTATGTAACATTTAGTCTTTGAGACACTGACACATATTTTTATGTAACATTTAGTCTTTGAGACATTGACATATATTTTATGTAACATTTAGTCTTTGAGACATTGACATATATTTTATGTAACATTTAGTCTTTGATACATTGACATATATTTTATGTAACATTTAGTCTTTGATACATTGACATATATTTTATGTAACATTTAGTCTTTGATACATTGACATATATTTTATGTAGCATTTAGTCTTTGAGACATTGACATATATTTTTTGTAACATTTAGTCTATGAGACATTGACATATATTATATGTAACATTTAGTCTTTGAGACATTGACATATATTTTATGTAACATTTAGTCTTTGATACATTGACACATATTTTATGTAACATTTAGTCTTTGATACATTGACATATATTTTATGTAACATTTAGTCTTTGAGACATTGACATATATCTTATGTAACATTTAGTCTTTGAGACATTGACATATATTTTATGTAACATTTAGTCTTTGAGACATTGACATATATTTTATGTAACATTTAGTCTTTGAGACATTGACATATATTTTATGTAACATTTAGTCTTTGAGACACTGACACATATTTTTATGTAACATTTAGTCTTTGAGACATTGACATATATTTTATGTAACATTTAGTCTTTGAGACATTGACATATATTTTATGTAACATTTAGTCTTTGAGACATTGACATATATTTTATGTAACATTTAGTCTTTGAGATATTGACATATATTTTATGTAACATTTAGTCTTTGAGACACTGACACATATTTTAATGTAACATTTAGTCTTTGAGACATTGACATATATTTTATGTAACATTTAGTCTTTGAGACATTGACATATATTTTATATAACATTTAGTCTTTGTTGCATTGACATATTTTATGTAACATTTAGTCTTTGAGACAATGACATATATTTTATGTAACATTTAGTCTTTGATACATTGACATATATTTTATGTAAAATTTAGTCTTTGAGACACTGACACATATATTTTATGTAACATTTAGTCTTTGAGACACTGACACATATTTTAATGTAACATTAAGTCTTTGAGAAAATTGTTTATTTATTCGTAATGACACAAGATTTCATGAATTTTAACTGCATAATCTTATAGAATTAATCATTAATAACATTAAACATCTAATAGAAGTAATGGTTATATCGAAGAAACAATCATCACCATCATGCAGCATAAAAATAAACGAGACAAATCTGAAACAAGTGCAACGTTTCAAATACATGGGCACAATAATAACATCAGATGGGAGATGCACTACAGAAATAAAAAGCAGAATAGCTCAGGCCAAAATAGCATTTCAGAAGATGAAAAATATCTTGTGCAACAAATCTATGTCGATAAAAATGAGAAAGAGAGTTCATCGGTGCTATATAGAACCAATTCTGACCTATGGAAGCGAATCATGGACAGAAGACCAAATGAAAAGACGATTAGAGGCCACATAGATGGGATTTCTCAGAAGAATGTTGAAAGTTCCCTGGACAACTAAAAAGACCAATGAGGAAGTTCTCAAAGAGGCCAACACAAAAATGGAGCTCTTAAAAAACATCAGAAAGAAGCAATCCACATTTTTCGGGCACATCATGAGAAGAGGAAAGTTGGAATACTTGGTTACAACTGGCAAAATAAAAGGTAAGAGAGATCGCGGACGACAAAGAGAGAAAATACTGGATAGCTTGGTGTCATGGCATGGAAAACAGTCAACAACAAAAGTGATACGATGCACTGTGGATAGACGATTGTGGAGGGACATGATCGCCTACGCCAACCGGTATGGCACATGATGATGAATCTAAAAGAACTTATATATCTCTTCACCTGCATCTTGTGGTCTTATTTCTTGTTGGCAAACTCTGACTATAGACAAGTGCATTCCTTATTTGATGGTTGCAAAGAGCCAAATGTTAGGACATGAATGAAAGTGTGCTGAAGACTGATGGCACACTTAGAAAACCCAATCTACTAATCACTATAATAATAATAGTAAAATAAAGGTTCCATCCACGTCTTGCTATCCGTATAGTGCTGGTGACCATATTTTTTTGATGCACTGCACATGTCTGGGGAATGTGGTCGGTATCTCGTTAGTCCGCCTTTAATTCCGAGAAAATCTCTGGGTACCAAGAGGCTGGGTGAACTCTGAGGCCTTGTCGGTTCCCCGAAAAATTCGCCATTTCTCAGAATTGAATCCGGACCAATCTAATAATAGTAAACATTCATAGTTATGGGCCCCATTCGATTTAAAAGAGACCATTACTTACGTCATCTCATAATTTACAGGAAACTGTTATATTTATTACCTTTCTGCCCGACACATCCGACTTGCAGATGGTTCTCTAGTGCACCATCAACGGAGTCTTGGGTGCTCATTGCTCGTTTCAGAGGCGGAACTCCTCTAAGACGCAAATGGAAGAAACAAGCGGCTCATGCGCAGTAAGTAACAAGAACAATGCTACGGAGTTCGTGCACTTGGGCCAGGATTCTACTCTATTTTCTAGAGATTCTCGATGGGGATTTCGGAGTACCTAAGGGTTCGTTCGGTGTGCAGTGGTGATGATTCTAAAAAGCAAACAACAAACAAACATAACCGTAACGCAAAAACCGAATTAACTTTGTTACATTTCTTAGCCCGGGTTTGCCTTCCTTGTGTTATTTATATTCCTGTAGGAAATCTATGTAGCCTTACGGAGCTACGAAGTAGAAATTAATTGTAGTTTTAGCCAGCTTTGATTTGCTGATCGTAGTGTGTCGATGAATCGATGTAAGCGATGTAGTGGATCGTATTGTGAGAACAGTCGACAAGTAGTGCCGCTTATGGTCTCTACTCCACGATGGCAGGCAGAGGATCTGAAATGCAGAGACAAAGGCTGCAATCTCAGACTAGAGTAGTCGTTGCTAGTCTGGAGAGGATTAGGTCCCACAAATGTATGTTAGCTCATTAGACAAATAACAAATAGATTAGGTCCCACAAATGTATGTTAGCTCATTAGACAAATAACAAATAGATTAGGTCCCACAAATGTATGTTAGCTCATTAGACAAATAACAAATAGATTAGGTCCCACAAATGTATGTTAGCTCATTAGACAAATAACAAATAGATTAGGTCCCACAAATGTATGTTAGCTCATTAGACAAATAACAAATAGATTAGGTCCCACAAATGTATGTTAGCTCATTAGACAAATAACAAATAGATTATGTCCCACAAATGTATGTTAGCTCATTAGACAAATAACAAATAGATTAGGTCCCACAAATGTATGTTAGCTCATTAGACAAATAACAAATAGATTAGGACTCACAAATTTATGTTAGCTCATTAGACAAATAACAAATAGATTATGTCCCACAAATGTATGTTAGCTCATTAGACAAATAACAAATAGATTAGGTCCCACAAATGTATGTTAGCTCATTAGACAAATAACAAATAGATTAGGTCCCACAAATGTATGTTAGCTCATTAGACAAATAACAAATAGATTAGGTCCCACAAATGTATGTTAGCTCATTAGACAAATAACAAATAGATTAGGACTCACAAATTTATGTTAGCTCATTAGACAAATAACAAATAGATTAGGTCCCACAAATGTATGTTAGCTCATTAGACAAATAACAAATAGATTAGGTCCCACAAATGTATGTTAGCTCATTAGACAGATAACAAATAGATTAGGTCCCACAAATGTATGTTAGCTCATTAGACAAATAACAAATAGATTAGGTCCCACAAATGTATGTTAGCTCATTAGACAAATAACAAATAGATTATGTCCCACAAATGTATGTTAGCTCATTAGACAAATAACAAATAGATTAGGTCCCACAAATGTATGTTAGCTCATTAGACAAATAACAAATAGATTAGGTCCCACAAATGTATGTTAGCTCATTAGACAAATAACAAATAGATTAGGTCCCACAAATGTATGTTAGCTCATTAGACAAATAACAAATAGATTAGGACTCACAAATTTATGTTAGCTCATTAGACAAATAACAAATAGATTAGGTCCCACAAATGTATGTTAGCTCATTAGACAAATAACAAATAGATTAGGTCCCACAAATGTATGTTAGCTCATTAGACAAATAACAAATAGATTAGGTCCCACAAATGTATGTTAGCTCATTAGACAAATAACAAATAGATTAGGTCCCACAAATGTATGTTAGCTCATTAGACAAATAACAAATAGATTATGTCCCACAAATGTATGTTAGCTCATTAGACAAATAACAAATAGATTCCAACACGGATCTGTCGCAGCCCGAATATACAATACAAGCTCATCATCATCGAGTGCCATCTCCGCATCGAAGGTTGACTACCATGGAGCGCCATTCTGCTCTGTATCTTGCTTTGATGGTGCAGGTTGTCATAGGCTGGTTTGTCCATCTTTTAATGTTACTCGTCCTTGTTAGTCTTGGTCTACCTCTGCCTCTTTTACCTAATATTTTCCCCACCAGGATTACCTTTAGTAGGCTGTTGTGTCTTTTAACATGGCCCAAAAATCGCATGTCTTGTTTGAACTGTGTTTAGTAGTTCTCTTTTCATTTTTAGTTGTTTTAAGACTTCATCGTTTTCTTCTTTTCCTTCCATCCAATTCTACCTATTCTTCTATATATCCACATTTCAAAGGCTCTTTAATTCTTTGTTTTGTTTTCTTGTCTAATGTCCATGTTTCTGCACCATATAGAAATGTTGAGAAGACATAACATTTTTCTATTCTTAGTTTTAGCCCTGGTGTTATTTGTTTTGATGTTAGTATGTTCTTCATGACATTAAAATTACTTTTTGCCATTCCTATTCTTTTGTTTATTTCAGTTGTACATTTTCCATCACTGGTTACAGTTTGTCCAAGGTAGTTTTAGCTCTGAACTGTCTCCAGGTCTATTCCTTAATACAAGCTATGGGGGTTAAATATTAAAGAGAGGTTTTGGGCAAATACTCAAAATTCCTATGATAAAAATAGCAAAGAACGAGAAATTATGAACATAAGAAATGTCTGTTCATTTCAGCGAGCTTGTGCTTTGTGACTGAATGGGAAACATTACAGAGAAACATGACATGACAAAATATGATGGAAAAAACAAACAAACAAAGAAAACAAATTAGAAGCGGGAGTAAGAAGATAAAACCTTTAAGCGAGAGAAGAAGAGTATGAGATCTCAGAGGAAGAAGAAGAGAAGAAGAAAAATAACAAATAACAACAGCATAAAGGAAACAATGACATATAATCATCATCATCATAATTTAGTGCCGTCTCCGCAACGAAGCTTGGCTACCATGGAGCACCCTTCTACTCTGTCTCTTGCTTTGATGGTGCAGGTTGTCATAGGTTGACTTGTCCATCTATTGATGTTACTCGTCCATGTTAGTCGTGGTCTGCCTCTGCCTCTTTTACCTTGTATTTCCCCTTTCGATATTATTTTTTTTTAGGTTGTTGTGTCTTTTAACATACCCCAACAATTTCATTTGTCTTGTTCTAATTGTGTTTAGTAGTTCTCTTTTCATGTTTAGTTGTTTTAAAACTTCATCGTTTGTTCTCTTTTCTTTCAATCCAATTCTACCTATTCTTCTATAAATCCACATTTCAAATTCTTAAATTTTTTGTTATGTTTTCCTGTCTAATGTCCATGTTTCTGCACCATACAGGAATATTGAGATCTAACATTTTGCTATTCTTAGGTTTAGCCCTCATGTTATTTGTTTTGATGTTAGTATATTTTTCATGGAATTTTAATTACTTTTTGACATATAATAATAAGAAGACAGAAAAGATGAAAAAAGAAAATGGTACAAGTTATTGTTATGGAAGGCCCTGCTATCACTGCAAACGAATTATAATTCATAATTGCCCAACCGCCCGTGCCAGTGGAATCATCCGAATTAACATCTCATCTCCCAAACAAACAAAGGTAACTGCAGTCCCCATCATATCAGTCTCAGCACACGCCAAAAGACATAAGGCGAAACCGAACAGAAAGTGAACACAACCATCTTTTCCCAGTCATACGAAATCATCATTCATCATAAGAAATCGAAATATCAAAACACGATAAAAACGGATGAAACACACAGCTCACGGTGAGCACAAATGTTACAAATGAAGAAAACGACTTGTTTGTTTGTTTCTTTGTTTATGTTTGTTCTCCACTGAAAAAAAAAAATTAGTCCATACGTATTTACGTATTTTAGTATATACGGTTAGTAACCGTAGTCCAAGTAATTGTAAACCCATTCTTTCCATTTCTTGTATGATGTTTTCCAGTTTACACTTCTGCATGAGTGTTCTCACATTCCAAGTACCTATCTTTAGAGTTTGTTTTATCTTTATTGTGCTTATAGTATCTTGATGACGATCGGGTATTACCGGTAACATATGATGTCCCCTACCGAACGTGGGTTTGCCATTGGAATCCCCCTTAACGTTGTTGTCGTGATTTCTATTGTGGTGATTCATGATTGTACAAAGAAATTACGATATAATGAAAATGTTTTGAAAGAGGTGAAAGCAAAAAGAGAGATACTTTCCAATATTAGGAAGAAACAATCATCATTTTTTGGCCATGAAATAAGAAGAGAACAACTGGAATATATTGTGACAACTGGGACGAAGAGATAGAGGGAAGCAAAAAGAAAAAAATACCAGACAGCTTAAGAGAATGGCTTGGCAGAAGGTCACCAACAGAAATGATAAATAACTGTCGAGATCGAAAGTTGTGGAGAGACATGATCACCTACGCCAGCAGGCCCGGTACTTGATGATGATGAACCGTATATATATATATATATATATATATATATATATATATATATATATATATATATATATATATATAAACTAATAAATATACTAAAGTTATACCTGATCAACAAAGTAATCAAATTCAAATTATAAGCTATTTTCCTTTAGAAAGTTTGAAAACACGATGACTATAAGGAAGTAAACGTGAAAAAGAAAAATCGAAATGCATATCTCTCATAGTTACATCAGCTGCAAGTACATATGTAGCCATTCAAGATCTGAACACGGCTCTACTGCGTGGACAGGCCGCATATCTATAGATTCACATAAGTCAGTAGGAAATCCATCACAATCAATTACATTTATTCTTGTTAGGTCTAATTTAAATGCTCACAGCTGTATCGTTACAACATCTTCAAAACTCATACCCTCGGCTATGTATTAATCTTAATATGGAATGTGTTAACAGACAACAACACGAGGTCCATTGTGATTAACTAATATCTATAACAAACATCAACACAAGGTTCGTGTGATTAACTAATATCTATAACAAACATCAACACAAGGTTCGTGTGATTAACTAATATCTATAACAAACATCAACACGAGGTCCATGTGATTAACTAATATCTATAACAAACATCAACACGAGGTCCATGTGATTAACTAACATCTATAACATACATTAACACGAGGTCAATGTGATTAACTAATATCTATAACAAACATCAACACAAGGTCCATGTGATTCACTAATAACTATAACAAACATCAACACGAGGTCCATGTGATTCACAAACATCTATAACAAACACCAACACACATCTATGAACCTTCTATTTTCCACAGATACATTTATAATTCCTTCAGAGTTTTCTCCAACGAAATGTTAAAGTTCACACTGGGGATATGTTTATTAAATAACAACACATCGGTGGTAGTACACCAGTGAGACTCGACAAAACGAACACAAGCCATTTTGATTTCGCTTCCCAGTTCCAGCCACCTTTTCTAAGTTTCTCAGTGTTACCTAAGGATGTGCCTGAAGCAGACGACATTTACATCCGACTTTGCATGAAAAGAGCAAACACGAACGTCTTTTCGGTTTGGTCAATTTTTATAGAAAATTCCAGAGAGATAACATGAATTTGTTTATTAATGACAACAGTTACACTTATGTTCATAATTCGCCTTCGTCATGACGTTTATATATGTAAATAAGTAAAAACAGTAAAGAGCCCCCGCCACGCCAAGTGGTGTATAGGGAATATGGTGTTAGTGACCATAATTTTTACAGATCTTCAGCACATGATCTTTGGGGTAATGTGGTCGGTATTACGCCCGTGCCGCTTTACTTTCCCAGAAAAAAATCCGGTACCCATTTAAGGCTGGGTGAACCCGGAAGCCGTCGGTTGGGATTGAACCCTACCTCTTGATTCCTTGTAGTCCAGTTCACTAACCACTGAGCTATCGCAGCTCCCTTATATATGTAATGTGTTAATATAAATCATCATCATCAAGTACCATGCCTGCTGGCGTAGGTGATTGTGTCTCTCCCCAACTCTCGATCTCGACAGTTAATTATTATTTCTGCTGTTGACCTTCTGCCAAGCCATTCTTTTAAGCTGTTGGTATCTTTTCTATTTGCCTCCATCTATCTCTTCGTTCCTCAATTTTTTCAGTTGTCACAATATATTCCCGCTGTTCCCTTCTCCTTAGTGTAGTAGTAGCCTCCGTCAGACACAGTTGACTGGATATTTCAGCGCTCCTAGAAATGTTAGTTTTTCTCTTTTTTTTCGCAGTGTATACTCTTTTTCTATGAGTTGGAGCTTTAGAGTGTGTTTCCAAAAATAGCGGTCTTAGCTATTTCTTCCCAACCTGCAGGGTTTCTGTTCAGAGTCTTCATGTCACGTTTACACACGTCTACAAATCAAAGTTTTGGGCGCCCTCTAGTCCTTTTACCATCTGCCAGTTGTCCATAGAGTATATCTATTGGTATGAGGCCATCTTTCATGCGGTGAACATGGCTAATCCAGCGTAGCCTTTGCTGTTTGAGCAGCGTTTAGATGTTCGGGAGGCCTGTGCAAGTCATGACCTCCACGTTTGTCACTTTATCCTTTCAGGTAATATCAAGAATACGACACAGCCGTCGCATATGAAATGCATTTAGACTTCTCATCTGCACTTATCAATACATGGCCAAAAACGGATGATTGTTTCTTTATATTGAAAATATTCCTGCTTGGTTTCTTCTCTCGTAGTTTCATTTGGTGTAAAGTTTCTATAAATTATGTTTACGAGCTTCGGATGCATTTTATTTTCAAAGCCTATCAGTGGTAGTCTATTTTCTATAGCTTGTGTGGATCTCCAACTCTCACATTAACAAGTTATCATAGGTACCATACAAGAGTTGAACAGTCTGAGTTTAGTGTGCTTATTTTAATCGATAAATACCTGTAACGTTGTTAAATGCACTTAAAAGTTGAGTTGAGAGATACAATGCAGGTCGTGTATAAGGTCTGACAGTTGAAAGATCGTCAGACACAAGAGTCTTGAATTTCAGGCCTATGTGTTGTCTTCGGCTCGAAAGGACAATAGACAGACAGTTAGATAGACAGACAGCTAGATAGACAGACTGACAGACATACAGACAGACAGACATACAGACAGACAGACAGACATACAGAATACAGACAGACAGACAGATAGACTGATAGATAGATAGATAGATAGATAGATAGATAGATAGATAGATAGATAGATAGATAGATAGATAGATAGATAGATAGATAGATAGATAGATAGATAGATAGATAGATTAGATAGATAGATAGATAGATAGATAGATAGATAGATAGATAGATAGATAGATAGATAGATAGATAGATAGATAGATAGATAGATAGATAAAATGAATCTCAACGTGATACGGATCCTAACCTCAGTTTTTGTGTTTCCATCCTGTAACATTTTATTCTACAGGTAGAAAAAGTAGGTAACTTGTTCGTAAAAGATTTTTTTTAAATTGAGATTGATGTCATTGATGTCATTGATTGTGTCGATAAAATCTAGAGTATTGATGATTTGTTGTTTCCGTGTTGGTCTGAAGGCCTATTTGCTCCGCAAAGCGATGAAATAACTAGAACGTTCTCTTTGTTTCTAAACACCAGCTCTTTATCTCTGGCACAACCTCAAGTGGCTGAACTTTGCGTGAACATCGCATATTCCTATATTTCTTTTAACGTCAAGAATTTTTACTAGCAATTTTATCTAGTCAACGTCATTTTTGGTCCAATATTTTCGATTTCAACTGAGAGTATTATACAACAAGCCCTTTTTTGGAATCCCAAGGGAAAAAGACAAAGAGGAAGACCAAGGAATTCTTGGAGAAGACAGATAGAAGCAGAGATGAAGATGATGGGGAAGACATGGAATGATCTTAAAAGAATGGCAAGAAACAGAACGACTTGGAAAGTGTCTGTTGAACACTTATGCTCCACAGGGAGCTGAAAAGTAGACGAAGAAGAGGAATTTTCGAATTCCAGCTGCTAAAGGTTCTTTAACATGCGCAAAATCACACGGGCTCTCCTTATTTTTGACGTTACCATGGAAGGATAGACACCCGATCTTATTAGCCAAAGATCAAGGGAGGTAATGCCAAGAAAAAATCACGGATTCTTAGTGAACATTTCTTTCTTGCTGTAATGGGATTCGAACCCACGACATATCTGTGGACCACCCAGCACTTGATGGGATGTTCTAACAGAGATCATCAATGCGTAAAGAGAGCTTATTACCAACAAGACAGAAACAAAAACTAATCTTACAATTCGAGCCATGTTGTGAGAAGCAAACAGCTAGAATATTTTGTCAACAGTTTGGGTGGAAAACTGAGAGATAAGAAATGCCTAACAGCTTTGGAGAATGGCAGGGTAGTTAAGTTAACAAATGAATGGCAGGGTAGTTAAGTTAACAAATGAATGGCAGGGTAGTTAAGTTAACAAAGTCATGGTTTGGTAGGAAGTTAACAAAGACGCGGATTGTTAGGAAAGAAACAATAGCATGATTTTGCAGTAAGTTATCAACGGCGTGTTTGGTTGTAAGTTAACAACGCCGTGTTTGGTAGTAAGTTAACAACGGCGTGTTTGGTAGTAAGTTAACAACGGCGTGTTTGGTAGTAAGATAACAACTGCATGTTTGGTTGTAAGTTAACAACGGCGTGTTTGGTAGTAAGTTAACAACGGCGTGTTTGGTAGTAAGTTAACAACGGCGTGTTTGGTTGTAAGTTAACAACGGCGTGTTTGGTAGTAAGTTATCAACGGCGTGTTTGGTAATAAGTTAACAACGGCGTGTTTGGTAGTAAGTTATCAACGGCGTGTTTGGTAAGAAGTTAGCAACGGCGTGTTTGGTAGTAAGTTAACAACGGCGTGTTTGGCAGTAAGTTATAAACGACGTGTTTGGTAGTAAGTTAACAACGACGTGTTTGGTAGTAAGATAACAACTGCATGTTTGGTAGTAAGTTAACAACGGCGTGTTTGGTAGTAAGTTAACAACGGCGTGGTGTAGTAGTAAGTTAACAACGGCGTGGTTTAGTAGTAAGTTAACAACGGTGTGGTTTAGTAGTAAGTTAACAACGGCGTGTTTGGTAGTAAGTTAACAACAGCGTGGTTTAGTAGTAAGTTAACAACGGCGTGTTTGGTAGTAAGTTAACAACAGCGTGGTTTAGTAGTAAGTTAACAACGGCGTGTTTGGTAGTAAGTTAACAACAGCGTGGTTTAGTAGTAAGTTAACAACAGCGTGGTTTAGTAGTAAGTTAACAACAGCGTGGTTTAGTAGTAAGTTAACAACGGCGTGTTTGGTAGTAAGTTAAAAAGAGCGTGGTTTAGTAGTAAGTTAACAACGGCGTGTTTGGTAGTAAGTTAACAACAGCGTGGTTTAGTAGTAAGTTAACAACGGCGTGTTTGGTAGTAAGATAACAACTGCATGTTTGGTAGTAAGTTAACAACGGCGTGTTTGGTAGTAAGTTAACAACGGCGTGGTTTAGTAGTAAGTTAACAACGGCGTGTTTGGTAGTAAGTTAACAACGGCGTGTTTGGTAGGAAGTTCCCAATAGCGAGTATACAGACGCATACACACAAAGTGAACTAAATGGATGAGAAAAAATATTACCTTAATATGACAAAATGTGTGTCAGTTGAAGTACGAGGTAAGTGTGTGTGTTAGACAGATTGGTGAACATATGTACAGGTATTTTAAAAAATGGAGATATATAGATAGCCAGACAGGTAGACAGATGGACGGACGGGCAGACAGGCAGGCGGGCAGACAGGCAGGCGGACAGACAGATGGACGGACGGGCAGACAGGCAGGCGGACAGACAGATGGACGGACGGGCAGAAAGGCAGGCGAACAGACAGGCAGACAGATGGACGGACGGGCAGACAGGCAGGCGGACAGACAGATGGACGGACGGGCAGACAGGCAGACAGGCAGACAGATGGACGGACGGGCAGACAGGCAGGCGGACAGACAGATGGACGGACGGGCAGAAAGGCAGGCGGACAGACAGATGGACGGACGGGCAGACAGGCAGGCGGACAGACAGATGGACGGACGGGCAGACAGGCAGGCGGACAGACAGATGGACGGACGGGCAGACAGGCAGGCGGACAGACAGGCAGACAGATGGACGGACGGGCAGACAGGCAGGCGGACAGACAGGCAGACAGATAGATAGATAGACAGACAGACAGACAGACAGACAGACAGATAGACAGATAGACAGATAGACAGATAGATAGATAGATAGATAGATAGATAGATAGATAGATAGATAGATAGATAGATAGATAGATAGATAGATAGATAGATAGATAGATAGATAGATAGATAGATAGATAGATAGATAGATACACAGATAGATAGATAGATAGATAGATAGATAGATAGATAGATAGATAGATAGATAGATAGATAGATAGATAGATAGATAGATAGATAGATAGATAGATAGATAGATAGATAGATAGATAGATAGATAGATAGATAGATAGATAGATAGATAGATAGATAGATAGATAGATAGAAAAGTGGACGTTGCGATTTATTAATGGGAGTGTATATGAAGAAAGAAGTATCACATTGCTATATCTTTACGCACAGATCGCCCCTTTGAATAGCAGGTCACATCGATCTATTTTAATTAGGGGTACCTAAGTGCAATGCATTATCACGGGTGGCAGGTGATCTATGCAGGCTATCCCAGATCTGATAACAAGTACACTAGAGGCCGGCGATCGATGCTTTTCTCGCCTGGAATCAAAGCAGTTTATAAAATAAAAGAAACTGATTCAAAGTGGTCACGTTTTTTTCACTTTTAAAATAAAAACAAAATATAAGTATTGATTACTGATTTAATGTATCTGCCTCGATGTACTTTAGAGAAACCCATAGGTAATTGTCATTAACTGATGGTTAAAATATGCAGGATGATGTTCTTTAAGATGAGTTTGAAGAATCGTTTCCAACACTTGTACGTAATGTAATAATTATTTCTGTGTGTTTTCATCTTTATTTGTCTCCCAAAGTCTCCCGATGAAGACTTCATAAGTAGAAACGTTTTTTTTTTAATTGCTCTACATGTATGCGTAGAGTTACAAAATACAGTATTTATATTTTATTGACCCAACTGATCTTAAAGCAGTAAAGAAATAATTCCTGCACTAGAATCAAAAGCTATATAAAATTTCCCAAAACACGTTGGTTGATGCAGAGAAACGAAAATGAAAGCATTAAAAGATCTGAACATTGAAAAGGTAAAAGAAAAGATAGTCTCGTATAGCCCATTCGTGAACTTAAAAAAAAATGCTTTGCATCCCTTCAGAGAGTGAATATAAACGTGGTATGTTGATCACTTCGACCTTCATTAAATTTGGTTTGCACTTAAAAAACTCATCTCTTGTAGAATTTTTCTTTCTTTATCTCTTTCCGTACGGAAGCTTTTTATCAATGCAACGGAAGAGATTTCAGAGACAAAATTGTTCATGGTTTTAAGAATCAATTTACATATTTATATTTATCTAACATATAACATATTGTATATGCATTTTTATATAATTGAAAGAGGTATTTGCTTTTTACCAATATCAAGATGATACAAGACATGTAAAAAGAATATGGTTTGATGACGGTTCACATTAATCAAATTGAGAGTGACGCACTATGCGGCGAAACATACGTGACCGAATCGGCATGTCATAAAGTGCATCTGAGCTTAGAGGTAAGTTAAGTAAAAATGTGTGTGGCTGTGGGGGGTCAGACAATTCTAACTTCAACTCTTCCGTATAATGAATGCATACTGCTCTCAATGTATGGGAGCTGCGATAGCTCAGTGGTTGGTGAACTAGACTACAAAGGGCAAGAGGGTCGGGTTCGATCCTGATCGACGGCTTTCGGGTTCACCCAGCCTTAAATGGGTACCGGATTTTTTTCGTGGAAAAGTAAACCGGCACGGGTAAAATACTGACCACATTACCCCAAAAATCATGTACCGAAGGTTTATAACAATTATGGTCACTAACACCATATTATCTATACATCATTTGGCGTGATGGGGCTTTTTATTTTGTTGTTGTTGCTTTCAATGTATAGTTTAGACCAATGAAAGAATAGTGCATTTTTACGTGAACCAATCTGCACCTCTTCATCAATGGCCCTTCTAATTAAAGACGTACTTTGATCAGATGTCTTTATATGACTCCTCATAAACAAAATACACGTGATTTTACTGTTAAAATCTAACGTTTAGGGACCCGTTTGTAGTTTTAAAAATAAAATTGTAAAAAAATAAATGATCTGGGAAAAATCGAGGCTGCCATTTGATTTAAATTTTATAAAATCTTAAGTCGATTAAAATCAGAGGCTGCATGCAAAAATTCACTGAAATTCATCAAATAGTATCCGAGAAAACTGAAGGAGTCTGTATTTATGAACGGAACAATTGCCATTAGATAATGCAGCGTTGATAAGTTTAGTGTACTAAGTTTCGGGTTGATGAGTTTAGTGTACCAAGTTTCAGGTTGATAAGTTTAGTGTACTAAGTTTCGGGTTGATGAGTTTAGTGTACCAAGTTTCAGGTTGATACGTTTAGTGTACTAAGTTTCAGGTTGATAAGTTTAGTGTACTAAGTTTCGGGTTGATGAGTTTAGTGTACTAAGTTTCAGGTTGATAAGTTTAGTGTACTAAGGTTCAAGTTGATAAGTTTAGTGTACTAAGTTTCAAGTTGATGAGTTTAGTGTACTAAGTTTCGGGTTGATGAGTTTAGTGTACTAAGTTTAGGGTTGAGAAGTTTAGTGTACTAAGTTTCGGGTTGATGAGTTTAGTGTACTAAGTTTCAGGTTGATAAGTTTAGTGTACTAAGTTTCAGGTTGAGAAGTTTAGTATACTAAGTTTCAAGTTGATAAGTTTAGTGTACTAAGTTTCAAGTTGATGGGGCTAGTGTACTAGGTTTCAGATTGATGAGTTTCAGGTTGATGAGTTTAGTGTACTAAGTTTCAAGTTGATAAGTTTAGTGTACCAAGTTTCAGGTTGATGAGTTTAGTGTACTAAGTTTCAGGCTGAGAAGTTTAGTGTACTAAGTTTCAAGTTGATAAGTTTAGTGTACTAAGTTTCAAGTTGATGGGGTTAGTGTACTAGGTTTCAGGTTCATGAGTTTCAGGTGGAGAAGTTTAGTATACTAAGTTTCGGGTTGAGAAGATTAGTGTACTAGGTTTCAGGTTGATGAGTTTCAGGTTGAGAAGTTTAGTGTTCTAAGTTTCGGGTTGAGAAGTTTAGTGTACTAAGTTTCAGGTTGAGAAGTTTAGTGTACTAAGTTTCGGGTTGAGAAGATTAGTGTACTAAGTTTCAGGTTGAGAAGTTTAGTGTACTAAGTTTCAGGTTGATGAGTTTAGTGTACTAAGTTTCAGGTTGATGAATTTAGTGTACTAAGTTTCAGGTTGAGAAGTTTAGTGTACTAAGTTTCAGGTTGATGAGTTTAGTGTACTAAGTTTCAGGTTGAGAAGTTTAGTGTACTAAGTTTCAGGTAGAGAAGTTTAGTGTACTAAGTTTCAGGTTGAGAACTTTAGTGTACTAAGTTTCAGGTTGAGAAGTTTAGTGTACTATGTTTCAGGTTGAGAAGTTTAGTGTACTATGTTTCAGGTTGAGAAGTTTAGTGTACTAAGTTTCAGGTTGAGAAGTTTAGTGTACTAAGTTTCAGGTTGAAGAGTTTAGTGTACTATGTTTCAGGTTGAGAAGTTTAGTGTACTAAGTTTCAGGTTGATGAGTTTAGTGTACTATGTTTCAGGTTGAGAAGTTTAGTGTACTAAGTTTCAGGTTGAGAAGTTTAGTATACTAAGTTTCAAGTTGATGAGTTTAGTGTACTATGTTTCAGGTTGAGAAGTTTAGTGTACTATGTTTCAGGTTGATGAGAAACAATCATATGCTTGCTGGAACATCATGAGAAAAGGAAAGTTGGAATACTTGATCATAAATGGCAAAATACAGAGAAAGGGAGATCGCGGGCGACAAAAAGAATAGATACTGGATTGCTTGGTGTCATGGCACGGAAAAGTCAACAACAGAATTGATACGAAGCACATCGGATAGAAAATTGTGGACGGACATGATCGCCAACGTCAACCGTTATGGCACATGATGATGAGCCACGTCAAATATGTTCTTATCTGAAGATAGTAGATAAAGATCAACTTCTCAGATCACGATATTACTATCATTTGAATTATTTTCTCTGCTTTCTTCTTTCCTTTTCTCTTTCTCACTGGTACCTAAAAGGTGTCGTGATTTATATCATTTGTCGTTCTTGAGCTGCTCAAACTGTCTGAATTAGTGATTTTCCTTTGTTGTTACATGTCTCTGTCACTGCATCTATCCATCTTCTTCTGGGTCTTCCTCTTGGTCTTTTTCCATACATTCTCGAGAAGAACGCCCTTGATGGTGATTGGTGAGGATTCATTCTGACCAGGTGGCCCAACCATTTAAGTTGTTGTTGTTCTATATATTCTTGGTAGGATTTTGTTCCTACCATTTTTCTTATGGTTTCATTTGGTATTCTATCTCTTCTTGTGTTGTTTGTTACTTTTCTTAAGCATCGCATCTCACATGTATTGATCTTTCTTAAATGAGATTTAGAAAGGGTTCTTGTTTGACTTTCATAGCACAAAGTTGGTATGAAAATGTTATTTATCATTTGTTGTTTAGCTGGCGTAGAAATTTTTGGATGTCTTAACAATGGTGAAAGCTGGTATATGACAGCGTTTGCTTTTTGTATTCTAATGAATTATTTCTCTGATTTAATATAAATAATATGTTCTACTTCATCCAATTACCCCGATTGACAGCCTTCGCGATTAAACATTGAGTATACGAATATTTTATACAAACATTTTGACATAACGTGTATGTTTTTGGGATTATTTGATTGGTTGAAATAGATTTACGCCAAGCATTGTCACATCTGATTGGTTGTAACATATTCATCATACAATGCGTTATCACATCTGATTGGTTGTAACAGATTCATCCCGTCATGCAAAGTGTAGAATGATTTAATTCGCGACAACAAATCATCCCTGACCAGACGTAAAAAGGGACAATTCATCGTGTATGAAAAATGACAATACATGACAAATCCACCAATTTGCTACCGAACGTGAACGTAGAGCCCCTATCGTGGCTGTTCCAAATAGGTCCCTTAGCGACAGGGAAAATTGTGGACTTCTTTTACCGTTTTGGAGGAACCAAATTAATCACGATTTTAATATTGATAGGATCTATTTATCATGCACTTTTCTCGCACAGGCGATGACGTTTGAGGGGTTTAAGAGGACGAGATCTGAGGGCAGACGTGTTCTGTCCTACTCTGATCCGGTCCCAATGGACGCTGCTTTGGAGAGATTCAGCCGTGAAACCAAAGCAGCGTCAAAGTCTAAATAATTCTTAGAAAGAAATGATATTCGAGGTATGAAGTTTAATCAAATCTCTGTATTCAAATTTCGTTGGTAAACTGAATATATTTTCTAATAACAACAAATGTAAATATATTTGAACAACTATAACCATAACAAATACAAAGTCTAGCTGTGAAATTAGCTCCTTAACTCAGGAAAAATGCTTCTGGTAATTTGAAAGTATTTAACTGGTTTTTTTTTGTACAAAATAGTTTATGAAACTCTTATCATTCCATCAATGAAGAAAACATAATTCTCACTTTACCAGACCTCGGGCGCTCTGGAGTACCTCCATTCGTCAAATAGATATTATATTTATTACTTTATATTGTATATTTGGGGGCATCTGTAGCTTAGTTGAGAAAACCACACGACTGTGCTACAGACGTTCGGAAATACCGTCTTTGATTCCCGCTTGAAGCAGTGTGAATTGTACTCGTGGTTAGACAAAAAATACTACCCCCGCGGTTGACCCAGCCGCTGACAGAAATGGGTAGTTGGGTATTACTCTGGGACGGTGAGGAATACCGCCTCACATCGTGAGTTTCGATGCTTGAAGTGACACTATTCTGAAGTCTCCGAGAACTTCTGGATAGACGGCCGAGCACATGTAGGTGAAAACTCGCGTGCTAAGACGCCGGTTCAAGTCTCGTACTTGACCTTTCACCTTTATATATCTTCTAATAACAACAAATATAAAGTTGAGCTGTGAAATTAACTCTTTAGCTCATGAACAACGCTTCTGGTAATTTGAAAATATTAAACTCAAGTGGACAAGATAGTTTATGTGAACTTTTATCCACCCCATCAATTAAAAGAGAAAATCTGTTGATTCACCACACTTCAGGAGCTCTCGAGTTTCTCCAATTATCAAATGGATATTATTTTTATCACATGATATTGTATATATTTTTATTTATCAAATTAAAGTTGAGCTTTAACAACAGACCCAATGGTCGACCACAAAAAAGATGGATTGACGGAATATTAGAAGCACTAGGAAACCTAACAGCAGCAGAAGCAAACAGAAGAGGAAAAGAACACAAATTATATCTCCACTCGACGCTGAAAGGCAAATGAGGAAGGAAAGAAGAAGAAGAAGATAAATTACACTTTATTATCCATAACAACAATTTACAAATAAGATTTTCATCTCTTATATACGTTGAAGACGCACCCACTGTGCAAAGGAAGAAACCTGGGGCGTCAAGAAATCCGCAGACTCTGAAAAAAAAAAGAAGCAATTACTTACACTGGACCAAACATGGAGAAAAGCAGTCAACGAGCTGCTGGAGAAAAGGATAGAAGATAGAACACCAGTTTGTCTGGAATCATCATCATCATTAAGTGCCGTCTCCGCATCGAATGTTGGCTACGACGGCGCGCTATTCCACTATGTCTCTTGCTTTGATGGGGCAGGTTGTCATAGGCTGACTTGTCCATTTTTTTTAATGTTACTCGTCCTTGTTAGTCTTGGTCTGCCTCGGCCTCTTTTACCTTGTATTTCCCCTCCAGTAGGCTAATGTGTCTTTTAACATGTCCAAAAAAATCTAATTTATCTTGTTTGAATTGTGTTTAGTAGTTCTTTTTTGTCTGCAATATCATTTTAAAATCGTTACTTCATCGAGTTGAATGCAATAAGCCACGTGAAGCAGCACGAGGTGCAAATAAAACTACCGACAAGCCACTTAGCTGGGACGTGGTCCACTAAAAGTTAACCCTCCATTCTCCAATTTGGATATCGCTAAGGCTGCATGGACTAACATTTTCTCTTTGTCTCCCGGATTGTAATCGCCATCTCTAATTGGTAGACAGAGTGATCACAACTAATTGACAGCTTACACACACTCCTAGTTCTATCTCGTCACTAGGCAGTGAGCAATTTCAGTTTAAATAGAACTGATGACCCGTAGAAGCAAATCATTGCAGACTGGGCATACGAGATTAGCCGATAGTGATGTGTCACTTACAAGCTCTCCTCTACGTGATATCGTTTCTGTGATGACTCGGGATGGTAGGATAGAGGCGTGCTGTAGTTAGAAGACTGAGGTGAGATTTGAGGGAAGGGGTGATTACGGCTTAAAGTTACCAGACGAATCATTTCAGGAGAAGAGCTATGTCTACAACTTCTTCCTCTTCCTCTTCTTCTTCTTCTTCTTCTTCCTCTTCTTCTTCTCTTTTTACTTTTTCTTCTTCTACTTCCTCTTTTTACTTTTTCTTTCTACTTTTTCTTCTTCTTCTCTTTCTACTTCTTCTTCTTCTTTCTACTTTTTCTTCTTCTTCTTCTTCTTTCTACTTCTTCTTCTGCTTTCTACTTCTTCTTCTTCTTCTTCGTCTTTCTACTTTTTCTTCTTCTTCTTCTTTCTACTTTTTCTTCTTCTGCTTTCTACTTCTTCTTCTTCTGCTTTCTACTTCTTCTTCTTCTTCTTCGTCTTTCTACTTTTTCTTCTTCTTCTTCTTCTTTCTACTTTTTCTTCTTCTTCTTCTTCTTTCTACTTCTTCTTCTTCTTTCTACTTTTTCTTCTTCTTCTTCTTCTTTCTACTTCTTCTTCTTCTTTCTACTTTTTCTTCTTCTTCTTCTTCTTTCTACTTTTTCTTCTTCTTCTTCTTCTTTCTACTTCTTCTTCTTCTTTCTACTTTTCTTCTTCTTCTTCTTCTTTCTACTTTTTCTTCTTCTTCTTCTTCTTTCTACTTCTTCTTCTTCTTTCTACTTTTTCTTCTTCTTCTTCTTCTTTCTACTTTTTCTTCTTCTTCTTCTTCTTTCTACTTCTTCTTCTTCTTTCTACTTTTTCTTCTTCTTCTTCTTCTTTCTACTTTTTCTTCTTCTTCTTCTGCTTTCTACTTTTTCCTCTTCTTCTTCGTCTTTCTACTTTTTCTTCTTCTTCTGCTTTCTACTTTTTCTTCTTCTTCTTCTTCTTTCTACTTTTTCTTCTTCTTCTTCTTCTTTCTACTTTTTCCTCTTCTTCTTCGTCTTTCTACTTTTTCTTCTTCTTCTGCTTTCTACTTTTTCCTCTTCTTCTTCTGCTTTCTACTTTTCTTCTTCTTCTTCTGCTTTCTACTTTTTCCTCTTCTTCTTCGTCTTTCTACTTTTTCTTCTTCTTCTTCTGCTTTCTACTTTTTTTTCTTCTTCTTCTTCTGTTTTTCTTCTTCGTCTCTTTTTTTCCTCTTCTTTCTACTTCTTCTTCTTCTTCTTCTTCTTCTTCTTTTTCTTCTTTCTACTTTTTCTTCTACTTCTGCTTTCTACTTCTTCTTCTTCTTCTCTTTTTACTTTTTCTTCCTCTTCTTCTTCTTCTTTTTACTTTTTCTTCTTCTTCTCCTTCCTCTTTCTACTTTTTCTTCTTCTTCTTCTGCTTTCTACTTTTTCTTCTTCTTCTTCTTCTTTCTACTTTTTCTTCCTCTTCCTCTTCTTTCTACTTTTTCTTCTTCTCCTTCTTCTTTCTACTTTTTCTTCTTCTCCTTCTTCTTTCTACTTTTTCTTCTTCTTTTTCTTCTTTCTACTTTTTCTTCTACCTCTTCCTCTTATTCTTCTATTCTTCCTCCATTGCTGTTGGCGCCGAGGGGAGATACAATCTGCGATTCTTTGCTCTTCTGTTGGCCTCTTCTGATGTTATCCCTCCTAGTGACTCTAGTATTCCCTTTATCCATCTCTTTCTCGGTCTTCCTCTTAATCTGGCGTTTCCGTAGCGTTTGTTTATGGCTCTTTGAGTCATTGTTAGTTCTTTTGGTCTTATTATGTGGCCGAACCAATTTATCTGTTGTTTCTTTATGTATTCGATGGCTGGTTCAATTGCAAGTTTCTTCGTCAGGTCGGTGTTTCTTACTCTGTCCCTTAAGCTGTTTCCTGTCATTCTTCTGACACATTTCATTTCGGTGGTCGTTATCTTTCTTATTGTTCTAATTGTTCTAGAGTCCAGCGTCCAATTCTGGCACTGATAGCACAGAGTTGGTAGAAAAATTGATTTGTATATTGCCCTTTTTGCTTCCGTAGTTACTGCTTTGTTTTTCAATAGTGTTGATACGTGGCCTATAACTTGGCATGCTTTGTTACACCTTATATCTATCTCTGTCTCTTGGTTATTGTCTTGTGTTAACATGCTACCCAGATATTTAAAATTGTCAACTTGCTTCAGAGTCGTATTATCTATTACGATGTTTAGTTTTTATTTCTTTCCCGCTATTGCCATTACTTCGGTTTTGTTTATGTTGATCTTCATGTTGTATTGTCTACAACACTCAGGGGAAAAAGTCACAAATAAACAACAATACAAGAAAAACAAATAACAATAGACAGCCCGAAGGAGAATAGAACCGAATTCTTCGACACGCCGCCTTGCACAATAAATCTGCGCTGGAGCACACAGTCATCTAAGCAACCTAAAATAATTGATATAATTGGCTATGTCTTTCACACGTGTGTACCAATGACTATAGCATAGGATTACGAACACAAATAAGGAATAAATAGTATATCTGTATTTTCCTATTAAGACAAGTATCTCCCGGATAGGGTAGGGCTGAATACTTGCGTTACAGACAAACAGTTAGACGACGAAACAGCACGACTAGTAGTTACCAGTGGGTTAGATATATATATATATCATCGGGTGCCATCTCAGCAACGAAGGTTGGCTACCATGGAGCGCCATTCTGCTCTGTATCTTGCTTTGATGGTGCAGGTTGTCATAGGCTGATTTGTCCATCTTTTGATGTTAATCGTCCATTCTAGTCTTGGTCTGCCTCTGCCTCTTTTACCTTGTATTTTCCCCTCCAGGATTACTTTTAGTAGGCTGTTGTGTCTTTTAACATCCCAAAAATATCATTTGTCTTGTTTGAATTGTGTTTAGTAGTTCTCTTTTCATTTTTAGTTGTTTTAATACTTCATCGTTTGTTCTCTTTTATTTCCATCCAATTCTACCTATTATTCTATATATCTACATTTCAAAGGCTCCAATTCTCTGTTTTATCCCATGTCCATGTTTCTGCACTATATAGGAATATTTAGAAGATGTAACATTTTGCTATTCTTAGTTTTAGCCCTGGTGTTATTTGTTTTGATGCGTATCAGAAAATGCCAATTTACTTATTTGTATTTGTGTATTTACTTGTTAGAGACATAGAAACAAAGTTGGATGCATTCGAAAATAAATGTCTAAGGAAAATACTTGGTATAGCGTGGAACGAATTCAAAACAAACAAGGAAATTAAAGAAATCGCCAATCAACCACTAATATCTTCAGTAATAAAGAAAAGACGATGGTCATACGTTGGACATGTGATGAGGAGAGATAATAACCGAATAGCAAAGCAAGCCCTCATGTTGGAAACAACAGGTAAGAGGAAAAGAGGAAGATCCAGAGAGACACTGAGAAGAACATTGATGAGAGAGGCAAGAGCAGCAGGAATCGGTTCCCTCAATGAGATAGAGCTGCTTGCACAGAACAGAGACAAATGGCGAGATTTGACAAAATATCTTTAAAAGAACTGAAAACTGCTAGAACAAAAATTCAGATAAGAGAAAGAGTATCAGGGTCTACGCCCTAGGGGCTGACTCCGGCTCGAAAGGTCAATAGATAGATAGATCTCTTTAGGTGTCGAAGTGGATACAAAGTTCTAGTTTTTGTCCTTATGCTGGTCACAATCATTGTCAAATTGATGTAGCATTTTACGGATGATGTCAGTCCAACTTACTCTGGGTTTACCACGGGTTCTTCTTTCACCTTCTCTTGTAATATATATTTTGTATAGAATTGAATATAACAATCGAAGAGATAAATGCATTAAGAGAGCTGGGAGTGAAAGTCATAACAAAATTACTCAATGACATATATAACACTGGACACAGACCTGAAGATCTACTAAAATATCTCTTTGTAGCCATACCGAAGAAGTCAGGCGCCAATGATAGTGAAGACCATCGCACTATTAGTCTTATGAGCCATATGACTAAAATATTACTAAGAATAATCATGAGACGTGTAAGGAAAATAATAAAACCAGAAATAAGTGAAGAATAATGTGGATTTGTGGAAGGAAAGGGCACCAATAATGCAATATGCATCTTAAGGACATTGATAGAAAGATCTATACTATAGAGGTAAAGAAAGATCTATATATGT